>OW445484.1:3600000-4200000 GCA_918226075.1 Microctonus brassicae
ATGAAAATATATTGTGAATGTACAGCTGTACGAGGAGATAATTTGATTGAAAATATCGATGGGTAAATTTAATTTCACGTATCCTCTCTGACTATAAACAATATTTGTGTGTGAATCAATATAGCTTCTGTAATTGATTTATTCGATTTGCTCTGTATCATGGTCGATAATTTAATATGCATAGCAAACTTGACGATAAATAATAAATTTCCATAGGATAGAGAACAAAATAGAGAGAGTTGAAATATTTTGATATGTTAAAATATTCATAAAATATATTGATACATAGATCAAATAAATAGATCATACATATTTATTTACATTACAATGTTTGTATATGTTGGTAATAATTATTTCAAATATTTTCAACGAATAAGTCATTTATTATTTGTAATATCTATGCAATAATATGAATAGTAAATATAGAGATTAATATTTAATATGGAAATTAAATTATCTTCATCAGTTCTATAATGATATATTGACAAATGTTAATTGTTCATAATATTCAATAGAATATATTGATAGACATCCTGAATCAATGCACGAAATATTAAAAATATATATGAAATTAAAAATTTGTAGATCTTTTCTTAATTAATTGAGAGAATTGTATAAAAGTGAATGAATTTTTACAGGGAAAATTTGTATTTATTTGATAATTATTTAGTATATTTAATTGAGGGATAATTTATTATTATCTGTGATTTACAGAAAAGATAATTAAATGAAATTATTATTTAATATTCAACTTTGTAAGGCGGGGCATAAAACATAAATCGATTGGCTTCCAACCATTATGTGTGCAGTGTTTGCACTTGGAAAGTTTTTATGATATTATTCTATTATAAAAATAAAAAAATAGTAGACTATTATAGTTAATTGCTTCATTCAAATCTCTATTTTTACATATATATATATAAATTTATATAAACATACAATATGTATCAATGTAATATTAACAACTTTGCAACCTACGCAATTTTACCGGTATTTTATTCAAGTTCCATTATAAGACTTATCATTTGTTTGAGTTTATTGCGGTTCGCATTTCGCACGTGAGCAGTAACATTTATTTCAACTACGCATAAGGTTTGCATTTCATTTATTTACTTTTTTGTTTCTTGACTACACAGTGACAATAAAAAAAAAAAATACACACAATAAATTCACATTTGTTACAGCGCCATCCATAACAATTCGGAAAATACCCTGCAACATATCCAGTAATTAACAAACTGTATTAATTTAGAAGTAATATCGTTGACTCAATAATTCGATTAAATAAATCTAGAATCATCATAATAAAAAGGTAAAAACATAATAATTATTATAAAAATACATATCCATATAATAAATAATTTTCATTGTATATTAATTAATCGATTTTATTTTAGTGAATGATAATTTAAAATTTTTCTAGAAGATGAAAATAACAGCGACATTGGTTAGTATTTTTATTCTACATTCATGCATCATAACAAACTCGGCAAAAGGTCAACACTTTGCCGATGATTCGTTACCAGCTCACACAACAATGGTGAGCCATGTTGCATACAGAGATCGACGCAATAAAGCCGAGCCCACGTGTGAGGAATTGCGCGCTATGTGGAGATACAGTAAACGACAAAGTCGAGCTGCAGAAATTACTAATGATTTACCAATGTATCGCGATCCATTTTCATATAACATTTGGGAAACATATCCTGTACGATCTCAATCATTTCTTGGATACAGAGGTAAACATATTTATTAATATTATTATGCTCTAATATTGTTATTTATTTGTATCTATTAATATTAAAAGAATATATAATTAAGAGTTATTTATAGTTTGATAATTATTTGAAATTCAATTTAATTTTAATTTTAGATGAACGAGAAGAGCAGGCACGCA
The DNA here is from genome assembly GCA_918226075.1 of Microctonus brassicae. NCBI lineage: Eukaryota > Metazoa > Arthropoda > Insecta > Hymenoptera > Braconidae > Microctonus > Microctonus brassicae. The sequence goes on from OW445484.1 coordinate 3,601,898, forward strand.
ATCGTGGTGGTGGACGTGCACCTGTCTATGGTAAAATGGTCCATAAAGCACCAGCTGAAAGTAGATTACGTAATGGAAAGCCCAATCGTATAAAAGCATTTGAAGAAGTAGCAAAAATGTATGGTACTATCAATCGTCAACCACCTGATTCACGAATATCTCAGTACAATTTCCGTGTTGGTGGTGGATCATCATCGCATGTATCACAAGCTGGCAGCTTTCAGCATCTCAAGGAACTTATTAGAACTGAACGAGCTCGTGAACTTCAGGTATGTGTATTTTATAATAAATTTTAAAAGATATACTTTATTATAGATATTGAAAATAAAAATTTTTTTAATTATAATAAATTATATGAATGTGGAAATATATTTGGAATAAATTTATTTGATTTAGGATCAGCGTATTGCTGAGGAAATGGCAGCTCGTGCTGCTGCAATGAATGATATAACGAAGAAAAGACGACGTGTTGATGAATCAAATTTACGCCGACATAATATTAATTTAATGCAACCATATCAGGAACCTAAAAATGTTAATTATCATTTTGTACCGTCGCAATATGTTCCAAGTTTGTCAAGTTTTAGCGATAATTTATTGGTAATAATATTGATAATATTAATAATTCATTTAATATTTTAATATCATATTTTGTTTCTATTGTTTTGATATTATACAATAATTATATATTATTATTATTCACAGGGAAATGATGGCTATAATCGCAATTCCATGTTACATTAATATGAATGAATGCAACAAATATAAAACGAGGAATATTCGATATAATATGAATAACTGCCCAACACGAGCAATCAACAATATCAATTGGTGTTGACAATATCAATATTGTAGGTATGTATTTCCATCAGAATTATATTGAAGCCTCAAAATAAATTCAAATTTAAATGCATCTCTATAAATTAAAATAACAAAATGATATTTTACTTGTAATATCAAAACGAATTTAATTTTACCGGAATTTTGTCAGTATCTTAATTTTTTTTTTCGTTTAAAATTTCTGTGGAATATTAATTCATTTAATACATTATTGTTCTATCTTCTTTACGGATATACGATAATGAAAAAAAAAAAGAAAAAAAAAAGAATAATAATAGTAATAAGAATAATAATATTGGAATTGAATGAGTTGTCGATAATAATATCAGTTTTGGGCATGAAAACAAATGGCAATTTTAATTTAAATATTTATAAGGCGTGCGATTCTATATAATTATGATATTCAATCAGACGTTCGATATTTGTGAAAATTTTTATTCAACTCCAAAGCGAGAGTTTATTGCAATCAATTTATGATCGAAAATTTTTGAAAATAAATTTTGTCGATCATTAATCACCCGAGTTCGATATATATAGAAAGAATTATAAAACTACACGACTGTGCGTATAATTTCCGATGGAAACATTCGCGAATTTTGATCTTTATCTAGATGAAAAAAAAAAATTCTAGATTCCTATATAAATGTATCTATAGTGAATGAAATAATTCCTTAGTACAACAAAAAAATATCAAAGACTCTGCTTTTTCAATTTACATATGTATATATATAAAAAATATATTTATATTATACATATGGATATATCATTCTTGATTATATAATGAAGCGAAGGGAAAAACTTTTTTTTCAATGCTATCGCTTCCTTTGACATAAGGCTGAAGAAAATATGATAAATTAATCTTGTAAAAAAAAAAATGGCAAAACTTTTGTTTTACCCAATTGTAAAGGATAATATAATTCACTGTAAGATTTATGATCTAAAAAGCGTACGCTCCATCATATCTACTATGTATAACAGGGTTCTTTAAATTAATTTATCTTCCAAATATATTATTTTCTCGATATATTTTATGACAGTGCATCTATCAACATTCTAGATGAATGGTATATCTCTGCGTATTTATGTAGTATGAGGTATCAATATATATACCAATTTCCCTTTAATTACAAAAATATAAACGAAAATAAATTATTGTTAGCTTCAAAGAAAATTTTCATCTCACAAAGTTTTAATAAATTCAGCGTTTACTATAACGATAATAATATTTGACAATAAATTTTTAGGCTTGTCATAAAGTTCAATGAAAATGTTATTTACATAATGGATATCTTTCGATATAATCATCCAAGTTTGTAACATTATAAATCTATTTTCGTTGAAACTTGATATTCCAATAATAATAATATAAATTTTGAAATGCGATAAGGTGACAATAATCAATAATAATATTACAAATGATGATAATAACAATAAAATAGTAAAATGTAATTTATTAATTTGTAGCTTAAATAGAAATAATTTATTATATACTGTGATGGATGATAATTTCAACCTCATCGCATTTGTTCGTGAGGTTGATTTAATTTCATGTGAATATCACATACATTTATCAATAGTCACAATAATTTTTTTCAATTACCATACATATAAACATTAATATATTTTTTATTTGTTTATCAAATGAAAGATTTATATCATTATGTTTTTTCTTTAATTTATCGAAATAAAATTTTGTGTTATTATGTACAATTTAAAATATCTACATTCAAGCTGGTGAAGTAATTGTTGTTAATTAAGGGAAGCCTTAAACACACAATCAATATATATATATTTGGTGATAAATTTCAATGAAACAATTGTTGAAAATACATATTAATAATCGGCAACTATTTCACAATAAATTATATAAATATGATTTACATAATTTTGTTAGCGATAAAGCAGTCATGTACCTATATTAATTATATAAAAATATAAATAATATATGAAATGCAAAGATATATATACGATATGCATAAATAAAATATGCAATGAATCGTCTTGACAATAATAATTTATATTTAATATATATCATATATTGATATTATTAAATAATTAAGGCAATATCAAATGAAGGCTATATACTATATAACTTATTGTATCTTTGTGTCATATCATAAAAAAAAATTTTAAATATTATATAATTATTAGCAACAAAAATTGTATACGTCGTGAAATATTTAAATTTCAAAGATGTATTTAATAAATATAATATATATTATTATATATATATTAATGATAAATAAACAATACATATGTCAATATGATGTGAACGAGCAGAGGATAATATTATAAATTATCTCGATAATAAATGGATTTCATTGCCCATTTTTATCATTACATATAATAATATATAAATGCATATAATTCTTAATTGTGCACATGACAATAAATATCTTAATTCAATGACAATGATGATAATATATATAAAATCTATAAGCAACCAAAATTAATATTCACAATAAATATTAATTATTTCATTATACACATATGCATGTATTTATATATGTATATATATATGAATATATTAATTAAATATGAATATTAAAATTATGAATATCATCAATATGAAAAGTATTTAAATACAGCATATGAAAATTTTATTAATTCAAAAAATTATTTGTGAATATATCAATCACTCTGATGAATGTTATTGAAAGACTTTAATGATAATTCTGAAATGGAATATAAAATATTATTGTGTGAAAAATATTTTGGTACAAAGATTTTAAATGATGAATTGTACCTTATATTATTTTCACAACTGCATAAATGTTTGAATCTATAATACATAAATTTCAAGGATGTAAACTCCACAATTATTTTCATACAAAAGCTAAAGGTTTCATCATTGCATAGTGAAATCGTAAATATGAGAATCTCAAAAAGAATTTACATATTATATTCTCTAATGAAGGCTTCCAGCTAAATATAAATAAGATATCTCTACATTTTGGCTATAAACTTGTGAAATAATTAATTAACATGCATATAATTTCGAATACACATATTGTCGTTGAACATTATCTAACTTTAAACTATTATTATTATCAATATATTGAAATTTATGGGTTGAAGAAATGTTGCTTTGAAAAATATTCAATTGCTGTGTTAACAAATTGCAATTTTATTTTACGATAATGTGGGAAATTTCACATATTTATGTATGTTTAATTGTAAGCTTTACTTACCGCATTAGATAAATATTTATTTAAGCATATTAATAATATGTCAAAGATTTTTTTTTTCGTAGCATGTTTTGTTTAAAATATCAAAATGCTAATTGAAAATATACCGCACGTATTAAAACTTGTGTTTTTCTAGTTCAAAAATTTATGATTGATAATTAGATATTTTAAAAAGAAACACAAAGTTTATTGCCTTTTTTTGTTTATTAAATTATTAATTTAAATTATCGCTGTATTTATAGTTATTATACAAATTTGCTTATCATATAAGATGTGTCAGACAATAATACGGCTTAATGTCACTGAACGGTCACTGCAAGCCTGACTGAACTTATTGAACTATATTATATTGCATATGAATATTATATCAATGTATGTACATGCACCGAAATGGTGGATACGTATATGTACTGTAGAAAATATACTGAATTAAATCAAATTATTAATACACAAACAAATTTCTATTAATATTTCCTTAATATATTAATGTATAATTTCAATCGTGATTTTGTTGCACTTTCAAATAATGTTAAAAAATTATTCATCAGTGAAAATTTTATTCAAATAACATTTACAACTTAGCAATTATATTGTTGATCGTCTATAAAAATTATGCAACAATTTAATTATTCGTTTGATGTTTATGAATGGAAAGATATGTCAACAACAGTTTTACATCGAACGCATAAATTGCCCGACGATTCTTCTAGATATTTTCTGCATCGTTTGCATAACGAACATTCAATTTTTTTTAATTCAACCTTTGGCGTTGTGAATTTTGGATTTTTTAAGAGTGTTACACTCGATACTTGAAGAATATTACACAATTCTGAATTTGATGATACCGTATCAAAGTGAAGAGGCTGAAAATTTGCATATAATAATGTGAATAAAAGCAAGTAAATAATTAAATTTATTATTGGATTATAAAACATACCGTCAATGCAGAAAATTGTTCTGAATCTACTGTTACAATGGCATCAAATAACAATGTATTATCATTTGTTGTTTTGTTTACGCAACGCTTTATATTGAGAGCTGCTCTGATTATTTTTTCTACTTCTGGTGCATCCCAAGTGTTTGGTAAAGTATGCTGTGAATGATGTAACGGCACCGATGCTGGTAAAAAAATATTCATAAATAAAATATTAATGTTATCTACACATCTGTGAACATTCCCCTAAATGTTTTAATCAATACCGAGATTTTCAGGATGATGTAACCAAACTTCCTCAGCTAAATGCGGAATGATTGGAGCTATCGACCGAGTGAGTACAGATAATATTTCACCAATAATATTTATCGCACCAATTCTATGAGATGAAGTTACTTTTTCACAATATAATGTATCTTTCACAAGATGGCAATAAATTGCTGATACATCATTTGCAATAAAATTAATAATTGTCTTACAGACATTATGATGTTCATAAATATCATAGTAATGTTGAATCTGTAAATAATATCAAATTTATATGATATTTTCAATGCTTATTCCAATTTTATAATTTAATTATCGCATCGTTTTTACCTCTTTGTTATAATGATACAATTTATGTAACATGTATTTGTCCAATACTGAATATTCTGCGGTTGTTTCATCATTTGATACATTATATGGATGTAAAGCACCCAAGAGAAAGCGTAAAATCATTCGAATTTTTTGAACAGATTCAGCACTGTCTTTTAAAATATTGTTGGTAATGGAAATTTGATTGTGTTGAACGCCATGACTTGCAACCAACCATCTTCAAGACGAAATTTTATATCAAAACATTGTAATTTATCATATTAAAATTGTTTATTTAATATCTAATGTTTTATTCATTACCGTAAAGTATCTATGCCATATGCAGGTTTTGATTTTTTATTTTTTCCACCCGCTACAATTTCAACTGGGTCAATAACATTTCCTACTGATTTTGACATTTTTTGTCCTTTACCATCCACGGTAAATCCATGAACGAACATCGATCTATTGAACAATGTCAAATATCATGATTACTACATAAATTCTCGTTTAGAAATACAAAATATCGTTAAATTATTCTATTCATCTTACTTGAATGGTGCAATACCTCGGAGTGCAACCGAAGTGATTAAAGATGATTGAAACCATCCATTGAATTGATCTGAACCCTCCAAATAGAGATCGGCTTGTTGTCCTTCAGGTAAAACAGCTGACCAGGAAATTCCACTATCAAACCAAATATCCATAATGTCCTAATTATAACATATAATATTTATATTAATTAAATTTGAATAATAAATTTATCTGTAAATTAAATAACAAATGCAATACTTACTTTTCCTTTTTCTAATTTATTTGCGTCTAAATTTAGTTCCTCTAATAATTTATTACCAATTAATTTTTCAACGGATAAATCCCACCAACAATCACTGCCATCGCGCTCAAGTAAATAACACAATCTCTCTATAAATGCTCTGTTTGTCACTACTTCACCGGAATCCTTGTGATACAAAACTGGAATAGGAGTACCCCAGGAACGTTGCCGAGATATACACCAATAAGGACGCTGAAGAATTTGTTGAACAAGAGCATTTATTCCACTTGTCTCTCGTATCTTTGGATATACAGGTATACTTTTCAATGCATTCTGTAATAAATGAATCATTTAAAATAAATTGCAATGCATCAAATGGTAAATCATTAAACCAGTACTCACTAAAGCTTCTTCCTTGATCTGTTGTGTATTGATAAACCATTGAAAGCTAGCTCGTGAAATCACAGGTTTTTTTGTTCGCCAATCATATGGATAACTATGTAATAATTGATCTGTATGTAGAACATTATCACTAATGTATTTCAATACCGCTTCATTGCCTTCATTTAATACTTCAAGCCCAGCAAAATCGTTTCCAGCTTCAGTTGTGTATCGACCATCTTCATCTACTAACGATAACTGCAATAAACATGAAATATATTAATTTTATTTATTTGGAATAATTATGTTATAGAAATTAGGTACATACTACTGGTATATTATGTGCTAAGCAAACAAGAAAATCATCTGTGCCATGAGCTCCTGCCGTATGAACTAATCCAGTTCCAATTTTATTATTGACGTGATTTGCTGGGAGAACTGGCATTTTTCTGCCAGTTATTGGATGAGCATATTTACATCCCATTAAATCAGTACCTAAAAGAAATAAGTATTAACTAGCATATAATAATTTTGTATGAAATATATCCAGTGGAGAATTTACCATTAATATTTAAAATTGGCATGAGAGGCCCCACTTTTTCTACAATATTATTCAATAAATCCTCTGCAAAAATATAGTGATTGTCATGCTTATCATGTGCAACACAATATGAAATATCATTGGCATATGCCAATGCTTGATTGGCCACAAGTGTCCAAGGTGTAGTGGTCCATGTTAGAGCGTAAACTTTACAGTCTTCAAGAATTTTTAATTTCTCTGACAGTTCAACCAACGCAAGTCGTATTACTGCTGTTTTACTTTTATGTTGTTCATTGTACTCCAATTCAGATTCGGCTAATGCTGTCCTATGATCATGTGAATGAGTGATAATCTTTTGAATGATTTAATAAAATTAACTAAATAAAAATATACTTCGATGATGGTGACCAATATACTGGCTTGAAATCTCGAAATATCAAATTTTTCTCGTATAAATTGATGAATTGTCTTAATTGATTTGCCATATAGCTTTCGGTATTTGTGAAATAACAATTGGAATCTCTCCAATCAGCCATAATTCCCCAAGACATAAATACTTCACGTTGTTTTTTCGCTGCTTCTTCAGCATATTTCCTGGCTATGTACAGAAAGTTCCATTAATTAAAACTAGAATATTAAGTACAAAAACAAAATATAAAATTTTAATTCGTAATTATGCATTGTAAAACGTACCAAATTGTCGAACTTTTTGAGGTTTTAAATTAGAAATTTCCTCATTGGAATTTGCAAGTGCTTTCAGTTCAATTGGTAAACCATGACAGTCCCATCCTGGTATATAATGAACTCTTTGACCTTTTATTATACGACTTCTATTAGTAATATCTTTTAATATTTTGTTAACAGCATGACCTATATGAAGTACACCATTTGCATAAGGCGGTCCATCATGAAGAATAAAATCTGGTCCTGTGAGATTCTCTCTTTGCCAGTTATACAAATCCATAAATCCACATTTCTATTTGAAATAATAAATGCTGAATTAATACATTATTATTATTAATTATAACTGAGTGTTACCTCTGTTAAATAATTATCCATTTCTATTCTTTTATCGCTATCCATTCTTGTCGGGAATTTTGTTTGTGGTAATAATATGGTACTCGTATATTTATTATCCACTGTTTTGACTGTCTTTGCATATCGTCGAAATGAAAATTTTGCAAAGTTTACTAATGAAAAGTGAAAGCACTTTTCGCGGGTGTTTAATAACATCTTCATTCTGATATATTATATAAATATATTTCAATTTTATACAGCTTAACCTAACATTCGGCAACCGGCATAATTGTTATTATTGTTAAGTTTGGACATTGTACAATCATAACCCCAAAAATTTATTAAATTAATGTTTCAAAGCTGTATCTATTATTTTATAACAATCTGAAAATATTTAATTATTGATAGATGGTTTAATGTTTCATTGCAGCATGTAATAAAATTTTTCAATAAACTCACAGCTACTTTCAAGTTTCAGCCTTTTGTGAGAACTCAGTACTCACTACTCACAGATGATTCGAATGATGATGGCTCTCAATCGCCAATCCCTCCCCTCTCTATTTTAATATTTTTGGCTCTTTATTCGTTGATGTATATTATCACGAATAATGCTGCCCTATAATTAAATATTAATCAACCAAAGGAAATTTATTGATAACAACATATGTAATCATATAAATAATATCCAATATTTTATTCATAATAAATTTTTGTAATAATACATTTACAGTTATAAAAAGGTTGATTTGTATCATATTCAACATTAATTTATAATAACTAATGGGTATCAATAATAACATTAAATAATTATTCTTCCCAATCATCAGCATCTGGTTGAGAATCATATTCACTTGTAGAATTTCTATCAGCTTCATTTGAATTAAGCGGTGGTGGTGCTATTAATTGAGATACTCTTTCCATTGCAGTCATACCTCCACCAGCTATTCCCTTTCTTCGTAGCGACAATTTTGCATGAAGATCAGCAATTAAATCTCCACCAACTGAAGCCGATGACCATCGATCACTTGGATGTTCAACAGATGAAACTGCAGAACGTAATTTAGCTTTTCCAACGCCACCAGCTGCACGAATAGCTGCCATTAAATTGGTTCGATCATCTCCAGTTGATTTAGACGTAGAAGTGTTTTTAACTTCAGCTTTTCGTTCAGTAAGTTGTGATGGATTAGCTGATGGTGGTGGTGGCGGTGGAGGAGGAGGAGATGAAAGTGGTGCCGGCGGTGGTGGTGGTGGCGGTGGAGGAGGTGACAATGATAGTTGCATTGTTTCAGATATATTTTGAACCATTGACGAGTTCTGAGTTGTTGCATTAGAGGTAGATTGTTCAATATTAACTACTGATGATGCTGACGATGGTGGCTTTGGTAAAGGTGGCTGCAATGATGAAGATGAATATCCTTGATCTAAAATATTTGGGAGATTGAGGGTACTATCTTGAAGATTGAGCAATTTTTCATCCATTTTTATAGATGTTGCATTGGGAAAATCAATTCGAGAGGTCGGTGATGTAACTGCTGATGATGGATTAATTGGATTTTGAAAACTAAGATCAAGTACGAATTTTTCATCGTCAACTATTCCAGGAAGATCTGGAAGTATTGCTGGTACATCAATTTGAGGAACCTGCCGAATATAATGAAAATTTATTCAGTAGATAATTTTTATTCTTAATAATATTTTAGGAACAATTAAATGTATTGAAAAATCAAACCTCGCCTAATGTTGGTGCATATAAATATGATGGCGATTCGAAATCTGATGAGTGCCATGGTTGGACAATTGAATCTGGTGCATCTTCCATTTGTTTAGTATCATTAACATTTGATTGGAAAATATGCGACAGTCTATCAGGTATATTGTCTTCACCAAATAACAATGCACTAACAGATGATACATGATTGGCAAGTGATTTAGATGTTAATGATGTATCATTTTTAATCAGTGGCTTACTCATAACATAATAAAATTGTAATTTTTCTTTCAAATTCAATTCTGTTGCGTAATGTTCAACTTTTATTGTAGATTCTGTTGAATTATTAATTGATGGTTTTCCAGATGGAATATTCGATGTTGGGACATCAACTGAATCTTCATCTTTCGTTGGAATGCCCATCATGGTTTCATACTCTTGGTATGTACAATATGCTGGATATTTTGCATCCGAGTACATTTTTATTGCCTTTAAACTCATATTATCTTGCAAATAAATCAATTGGTCCTGAAGTTTATTAGCTTTTTCTTTTACTCCTGATAATCTTTTACTGTATGTAACAAGTTTATTATCAATATCCTGAAAAATATGTGAGGCTGCCAATCGTAAATCATCTAAACGATTTGCAATTTGAATAATTGTTCCCTCATGACTACAATCATCAGGGATGATTCCTGGGAAAAAAGAATTAACCATTTAAAAATTTAATCTATCAATATATTAATAATTTTTAATCAATAATGACGTTACCAATTTCTATCTTTTCTCTCATTATCGCATGTATATAAAAATATGTATACCCAATTGATTGATTAATTTACATTGATGATCGATAAAAATAAGAAATTCTACAAAAATATTTTTATATATTATATATGAAACATATAGCATAAATATGTACACCTTCTATGTATACAAATCACATGTTCTGTTTTCACTGACAGTGCAAACGGTGTGTGTGATACTGTGATATGGCAAGACAGTTTTTCTTTTTTTCTTTTTGGAATTTGACATTTCGATATGATATAATATGACTCCTGGTGGCAGAAGATGGAACCATTCAATGAATAATAATTTCACATTAACAATTTTTTAATTTTCATAACCGTGAATGCTTATGAAGTTTATAAAACTTCATGAAAGATTAACTCAGAGTTCAACATGCCATAAAGTTAATTGTTTTAAAATTAAACATCTCAAAAATAAAAATATGCCTCAAAACAATGTTCAATCATTTTAAATAAATTCAAATACTCCTTTTCCCGCCATATTACCTGCAGCAAACTACGCCTCTATATGTCAAAATGATCAATACATATTTTTGTTAAACACAATAGTATTATGCCTTGAATATTTCTTCTTATCGATGCTTTTCTATCCACGAAGATAATAATAAACAACACACACAATAGTCATTGAAGTAATAATAATAACAATAAAAACAATAATAATAATAATAATAATAATAATTGATATTGTTCTGTTATATATATATATATATATATACAAATTCTTAAGTACATGTTGTGCTGACATTGAGGAATGGTCATAATAAAATAATATTTCAATATAATTTTACTCGCTCATATTAAACCACTTTATTTTTGTCAAATATTAAATACACGTAAATTTTCGAATTGTGACAATGAGTAATCTATTGATTACAACAATGTAAATATACATGGTCATAATGAAAATATTGAGTTGTTATAAAATAAACATGAATTTGAAAAGTAGGTGTTCAAACGTAGTACATACATATTGACTATATAATTGAAATAATCAGTGGCGTGATCCGTTCTTAACTGTACTGACTTATTATTACATTTCCAGTTGTTCGATGGGTCACTACACGACGGATGATTAATTAATATTTTCCTGAATTAAGTATAGAAATAAGGTATAATAAATATATAAAATTAAATTTTAAATAAAATTAATGAGTGTTATAATAATGATGATGATGGAATTTTTTTAGAATCTGCAATAATGACTGACAAAATTCAAGGAATTTTACAACAACCAATTGTTAAGATTGGCCATTATACATTAGGACAAACACTTGGGGTCGGAACATTTGGAAAAGTCAAAAGTGATTATTTATTTCTTATGAATAATTATGTAACTAAATTTTTGCCAATGCAAATTTATGAATGCCAATTTTTTTTTTTTTTCAATAGTTGGAGAGCATATGCTAACGAAGCATAAAGTGGCAGTGAAGATTTTGAATCGTCAAAAAATTAAAAGTTTAGATGTCGTTGGAAAAATTCGAAGGGAAATACAAAATCTTAAACTATTTCGGCATCCACATATTATTAAATTGTAAACGAAAATTTTAACGTAATTGAAAAGTCGTATATTTACGTAATTGATATTTTGATTAATTATTTGTTGACATTTTGCTTTGTTTTCCAAGGTATCAAGTTATCAGTACACCGACTGATATATTTATGATCATGGAATATGTATCTGGAGGAGAATTATTTGAGTATATTGTGAAGCATGGAAAATTGAAAGAATACGAGGCGCGAAGGTTCTTCCAACAAATTATTTCTGGTGTCGATTATTGTCATAGACACATGATTGTCCATCGTGATCTGAAACCAGAAAATTTGTTACTCGATCACAATCTCCACGTGAAAATAGCAGATTTTGGTAAGCGAATTTATCATTTTATTTCCAAATTTCAGATATATTCATCGAAATAATAATGAAAATTCATTTGTGTCTTAAATAGGTCTTTCAAATATGATGATGGATGGTGAGTTTTTACGTACCTCCTGTGGATCACCAAATTACGCAGCACCAGAAGTCATTTCTGGTAAATTATATGCCGGACCTGAAGTTGATATCTGGTCGTGTGGTGTGATTCTATATGCACTACTTTGTGGTACGCTACCATTCGACGATGAGCATGTTCCTACACTGTTTCGAAAGATCAAATGTAAGTGAAAATATATAATATATTAATAAACAAATGAAATATGATAACGAAAAATTTTTATTCAAGTATGAATATTATTTACAGCTGGTATTTTCCCGATTCCCGAATACTTAAATAGAACTGTAGTTAATCTTCTATGTCATATGATGCATGTGGATCCGATGAAACGTGCAACAATTGAGGACATAAAGTAATGCATATAATTTATCATCATGAAAACAATAATCTACCAAAAAAAAAAAAAAAAAACAAGTTATATTCAAATCAATTTAATTTTTTAGAAAACATGAATGGTTCCAAAAAGATTTACCTTCATACTTGTTCCCATCGCCAGTTGAACAAGATTCATCCGTCGTTGATATTGACGCTATACAAGTTGTCTGTGAGAAATTCAATGTTGATGAAGCAGAAGTACATAAAGCTTTGCTTAATGGCGATCCTCATGATCAATTGGCCATCGCTTATCATTTAATAATTGATAATAAACGAATCGCTGATGAAGCTGCTAAAGCTGAATTAAAGGATTTCTATGTGGCTTCTAGTCCGCCTCCAGTTGCTATTAGTCCAAATGAATCGACTAGTAGTCCAATGAGACCTCATCCTGAAAGAATTGCACGTAAGTGTTCATTTTCTCTAATGTTGCACAAATATAAAAATTATCTGAATCCCAAATTTATTATATATATTTTATTGATTGGTTTAATTATTTACTTCAGCATTTAGAGAACGTCAAGAGTCTGTAGTCTCTCAATCAAGTGTTGCATCGTCAAGTGCATCATCAGCAACAGCAGCATCATTAGCTGCAGCATTATCAACGGCAGCATCATCTCAGTCTGGCGCCCCTCCGAAAAAAGCCAAATGGCATTTAGGAATAAGATCACAATCCAAGCCAAATGACATTATGAATGAAGTTTATCGCGCCATGAAATCTCTCAATTTCGTAAGTAATGCTACGAAATTTTCTCGTATAATTATTAATCATAATATTTACAATGTAATAATATTGAAAATTATTTCAGGAATGGAAAGTAATTAATGCTTTTAGCGTGAGAGTGCGTCATAAAAATCGAATAAATAATAAATATTGCAAGATGTCGTTACAATTGTATCAAGTTGATCATAGGAGTTTCCTTCTTGATTTTAAATCATTACCCAACGAAGAAACAGAAGATTATATGAAAGGTATTCACTATAATATTTATTATATTAATATTTATGATATATTATGAGAATATTAAATTATAATATATATTCTTTAATATATTTCTAGAAATGGTTTTACCAACACAATCAGCGGGCCATCATACAATGGAATTTTTTGAGATGTGTGCTGCATTAATTACTCAGCTTGCGCGATAAAAAATAAACTGTCTACATCGCAAATTATTAGTTTGCTTTTTTTTTTTCATAAATATTAATTACAATAATATTGAACTTTCTCTTGTTATGGTAAAGAACAATCAAAAGATCATACAAAATTTTTCACGATCTTCAAGCTGTATATGGAACAGATTAGGTTTATTATGAATATAATTAAAATATGAACGATAAAATGTATCCAATAAATATTTTTGCCTCCAATTTATGTTATTTCCAAATGTAACAATTTATTCATACTCTTAATTATTGATGAAAGTTATAAATTTTTTGTTTGTCTTAATATTAATTACAGCAAGTTGCACGATTATCTGATTGTTGAATAATACTGCCATTTCTAATTATTGGAATGTCTGTTCTTGGCCGTCGAAATAGAAGAACATGTGGCTCTAAAATTTACAAGAAAATTAAATTATTGTAATTAAATGGATTATGGGTTAATATAAGTTTATTTATTTGTCGTACCTGGACCATGCATCATGTAATGAACCCAACCAGGACTTTGTTGTACTTCGAGATTTCGCCATTCAGTTTCTGTCATTAAATGTGATTTTGGCACATGTTTAGCCATATCAGCTGACAAAATGACATGCCTGAGAAATCATCAAAATCATAAATTTCGTAAAACTTCATTTATAAACAATATGACAAAATACTTGAACAAATAAATACAAACACTTGTTTGTTTACGACTAACCTATATTCATACTTATCATCACAATATTTTTCTGAATACTGAATTCGATCAAGTGACATTTTTTTACATAAACAAATAATAATTCAGATAACCAGATGAATTTAAATTTCCTTATATCTTTCCTATAACAAAATACAATAAAATATTATATAAATAAATAAAACAAAATGCACATTAAGCATCTAAAAATTATAAAATATATATAATTAATATATAAATACCAAAAAAAACATATTTAAATATAATAAACAAAATTTTTATCATAATTACCACAAGAAATTTTATTTTTGCATTTTTATTATACAAAATACTGATATAAATTTGTTTACAATATATGTACACATTAAATATTTATACAACTTTTGTATTTTGTAATGACATTCGCACCTTTCACAGAGAAATAGCAAGTGTATACATACATATTTCAATATAAATGTTGAAGAAAATGCCAATGATGGCAGCAGTTGTAAAATCGTGCATATTATTTCCTACAATTTCTCACTCTACCTCTCTATAATACCATCATGTTGTTAATGATTGAGAATGTTGGAGACATCTGTTGGTCAAATAACAGTGGGTGTGTAGTTACTAGTAGCAGCAGCAGCACGACGTATTTTCTTCTATGTATATAATACACACATACACTGGCATCTATGTACATATATAAAATTGTGAAATATATAAATACATATACACAAACCTCTGAGTAGCCTGTAATTGTCCTGCCAGCTCATCTCATTATTTGTCAGATTGTCATTTTCGTAAACACTGTTTTGTTGTAAATATATAATAAAAACTTAATTACATCATGGAGTAACAACAACCTGTCTGTATAAATAAAATATAGGTAAAATAACTTTGATTAATGTAAAAGATTAATAATTATTACCAATTTACTCATTGAATTTATTGACATTGCAGATACAATGACAAGCACGACGAGCGGGTATAGCCCGGAGAATAATACTAAATTTTTAGAATCATTGCAAAGTGATTTGAAAACCCTTTGTGCTGAAACTAAAAAAAAGTATCCACAAATAAAGGAAGTAAGTATTTGTATATGCATATTTACATGCATATATATGTGAGTATGTGGATATAAGACATGTATAATTATTTATCATGATATCATTTAGTCATTTGATATAACAATACGGTGACAATATCATCATATATCATATTTAATTGTCATTGTTATTGTAATTATTTTTTTATTTTTTTCAGTCTTGTGAGGAAGGTATTGGAAAACTAAGAGCAGTTGGAAATAATCCTGGGACTTCTATTTACCATATTGTCAATCAAATTCTTTATCCACTTGTTCAAGGATGCGAAAGCAAAGATGTGAAAATAATAAAGGTTTAGTTAATTTATTTATTGAATTATTATTTACTGCTTTGATGTAATTTTGTATGTAGTAATGAATGTAAAATTTTTTGAATTGGTTTCAGTTTTGCTTAGGGATGATGCAAAGGATCATTACTCAACAGGCTGTAGATCAAAAAGGTGCACGTTATATTACAGACACTTTATGGATGCTCATGGAATTGGGCATGGAAGAAGTTAAAGTATTGCAGACAGTCACTCTTCTTCTTACAAGCAATACAATTGTTCATGGCGAAACGCTATCGAGAAATCTTGTCTTATGCTTCAGACTTCATTTTACAAAAGATTGTACAACGATTAATACAGCTGGCGCAACTGTACGCCAATTAGTGTCTTTAGTATTTGAAAGAGTTATTGCTGAAGATGAAGAAAATCCAAATCAATTAGAACCAGAAAAATCTGCACTTGAAGAGCTGAAAGTATGTATGGGTCAAGCACCAAAAGGTCTTGCACCGTGTGCTGCCGATGCATTTCTTATGTTCCAAGATTTAGTACAATTGGTAAATGCCGATCAACCTTATTGGCTGATTGGTATCACAGAAATGACAAGAACTTTTGGTCTAGAATTGTTAGAATCTGTGCTGACGAATTTCTCATCAGTATTTTTTAAACATCCGGAATTCAGCTTTCTTTTAAAAGAACGAGTGTGTGCATTAGTAATTAAATTATTTTCACCTAATATTAAGTATCGTAATTCAGTTCCTGCATCAGTGCAGCAAGCTACACCTCTTGATAAACCATACTTTCCAATCAGCATGCGATTGTTGAGGGTCGTTTCAATATTGATACAAAAATATCATTCATTACTGGTGAGTATATGAATCATACAGGCACATTTTTGTGGAATGTAATTAATGCTTAACTTTAAGAAAATAATATATTGAATAATTGATTATTTCAGGTGACTGAATGCGAAATATTTCTATCATTAATAGTTAAATTTCTTGATCCTGATAAACCTGCGTGGCAACGTGCATTGGCATTGGAGGTATTACATAAAATGACAGTTCAAACTGATCTTCTCACCAGTTTTTGCGAGTGTTATGACTTGAAGCAACATACAACAAATATTTTTCAAGATATTGTCAATAGTTTAGGCGTATATGTCCACAGTTTATTTGTTAATTCACAAGTGACAAGTCAAGTTTCTGGAGGTATAGTATATTAATTTTATAAATATCCTTTGTTATAACAATAATATAAATGAATGAATTTATTAATAATGAAATATTTTATAATATTAAACATACAGCAGCAACGGTTTCAACTGCACAAGGTACAGCACCAACTTTATTAGCTGGCATGCCAGTTGGTCCAGGTGTAACACCACAACCGGGATTCTACTCACGCGGAGTGTGGTTACCAGTTGTCGCGACGTTTCCAAGTGGTCAAGCCAAGCCAATTTACTTGGAAATGTTAGATAAAATAGAGCCACCACAGATACCAGATGGTTATGGCATAAGTATCGCTTATGCATGTTTGTTAGACATAATAATTTCAATTTCCCTTGCAATTGTTGGTACCAAAGAACAAAGTAATGAAAATCACTACGAACCAACAGAAAATGAACGAAAACTTCATATACAATTGATAAATTCAAGTTGGTGCGGATTATTAGCTGCATTAAGTCCTCTTGTAGACGCAAGCACTGACGAATCAGCAACAGAAAGTGTATTAAAGGCCATTCAAACATTTGCGTCTCTCTGTGGTTTATTAGATTTACAAACGCCACGCGATGCGTTCATAACAGCCATCTGTAAAGCTTCATTGCCACCTCATTATGCACTTACAGTATTGAATAGTGCACCACAGGGTATTCCAACTGCTCGACCTCAAGAGCCAAGTCAATATAATCCATCAACTATGGGTGAACCGGATTATCGACAGCAAGTTGTGGCCGTTGGGACACCACTTCCAACGGCATCATTGCCAATTGGCGCACAACAAGGCCCAGTTATGCTGACAGCAAAAAATTTACAGTGCATGCGAGCATTACTCATGCTTGCACATTGTCATGGTAGCATTCTAGGTAGTGCTTGGCATCTTGTACTTACAACTCTTCAACATTTGGTTTGGATACTTGGATTGAAACCTTCCACTGGTGGGTCATTGAAAGCTGGTAGAACGGCAACGGATTCAAATGCAGTTCTGACCACTGCAGTAATGGCAGATTTACCAGTATTAAGTGCAATGCTCAGTCGATTATTTGAAAGTAGTCAATATCTTGATGATGTTGCGTTACATCATTTGATTGATGCGCTATGTAAACTCAGTCAGGAAGCTATGGAACTTGCATATTCTAATAGAGAACCATCACTATTTGCTGTTGCGAAACTTTTAGAAACGGGAATTGTGAATTTACCGCGTGTCGAAGTTTTATGGCGACCACTGACTAATCATCTTTTGGAAGTTTGTCAGCATCCACATATAAGAATGCGTGAATGGGGTGTTGAAGCAATTACATATTTGGTTAAAGCAGCATTACAACATAAATATCCGCAGCCTCTTCGTGATAATCAAAAACTTCAGACTTTATTATTGGGTCCATTGGCGGAGCTGTCGACAGTACGACACGCAGATGTACGACGACGTCAATTGGAGTGCGTTTTACAAGTGCTTCAAGGTGGTGGAGAAACACTATTTCATGGCTGGCCATTAGTACTTGGCATAATTGGCGCGGTATCTGATCATCATGGTGAAAATTTAGTGCGTATAGCATTCCAATGTCTTCAATTAGTTGTTACAGATTTTTTACCAGTAATGACATGGCGATGTCTTCCGCTGTGCGTTGATACAGCCGCTAAATTTGGTTCTCAAACACAAGAGCTTAATATTTCACTTACAGCTGTTGGTTTAATGTGGAATTTAAGTGATTATTTTTATCAGAATGAAGAAAAATTGTGTATGTCATTGAAAAATGACCGAGAAACTGGCTCAATATTTCCAGATTTTCCTGGAACAACAAATATGCCGCCATTTGATAAATTATGGATGTGTCTTTATGCAAGATTAGGTGATCTTTGTGTGGATTCACGGCCTGCTGTTCGTAAATCAGCTAGTCAAACACTGTTTTCTACAATATCTGCTCATGGTGGATTATTACATCAACCAACATGGCAAGCAGTACTTTGGCAAGTGCTATTTCCATTACTTGACAAAGTACGAAATCTTTCAAGTTCGGCGAGCAACGAAAAAGTCGATACAAGCGGAAATATTTTGATACATCATAGCAGAAATACTGCACAAAAACAATGGGCAGAGACTCAAGTATTGACATTAAGTGGTGTAGCAAGAGTTTTCAATACAAAACGACAATTATTACAGATGTTGGGCGATTTTCCACGTGCATGGTCACTTTTGCTTGAATTTATTGAACATTCAGCGTTGAGTAAAAACAATGAAGTTTCATTGGCAGCATTAAAATCATTTCAAGAAATTTTGTATCTTCAAAAGAATGGTGGCGGTGATACTGCTGAAAGTGGTATGCCAACAGGTGAGCCAGAAGCATTGTGGATGGTCGCGTGGCGAGTATGGTTAAATATCGGTATGGAAAGTGCTACCCCACCGTCACCACCACCGTCATCACAACAAGATGATGATATGGAAGAGCAATATGTACCCTCACAAGCATTTTTGGCTGCACTTGTACACATATTTCCGGCATTATTCCAGCATATACGAACTAATTTTACTAGCACAGATTTAAAAAATTTATGTACTGTATTGAAAAATGTAATTGAAGTGCCGGTACATGGCGAATCAACACCGTATATATTACCAACGGTGCCTGATGTTGTATTAACGCAATTACAAGATGGTGTTTTACATTCAATGGAGCTTTTACAGAATGAAGCGCTACTCAATGGTGCTGATAATCTTCGAATGATGATAGGTATGATCTTTTTGCAGTTACTTAATTTTTCAAAGTTGGCATGTTATGCGCCAACTTATGGAAAAGTGACTGCGAAACATTCAATACAAATGCGCGGATCATCTTCTGATTGGATAACAATGAATTATGTTCCTTTTGGTGAAAAAGCTCTTTCAATGGTAGTGAATTTATATCAAAAAACTGCATCGGAGCAAGTTGTAATCGATGAAGAAATTTTGAAGCACGTAATAGAAGCATTACGCGTTCCATTATCAATGAAATATGCTTGTCCATCATCAACAACATGGAAATTAGCTGTAACAAGTTTACTCGCTGTTCTTCATATAGGTTTACCATTGGCAAGATTACATCCTGATAAATTCCAAAGTATGTGGCCTGTACTCGCCGATACTATGGACGAATTTTTATTTCCAAAGAGTGCAATGATGAAAGTTGAAAGAAATATGGAAGAAATTCAAGCAGACGAAGCTGTAGATTGTCAAGTTATGGAGCTATTACGTGATGAAGTACTGCCACATTCACAGCACATACCGCATGAATTTATATTGCGTGTTGTTATGCTTTTAAATAAGGGATCTATACATTCAGCGACGTCATCATCACATATTGAAATGAACAGCGGTGAGACAAAATTACGGGAAGAATTTGCAAAAACATGCTTTGAAACTCTATTACAATTTTCACTACTCGACGGATTGAATAATGTTTCTGATTTAACACTTGATAATAATAAAGAATGTAATGAAGGTGGAATAGCTGGACGATTAGCAGTTACTGCATTACTTCACAGATTCCAAGAAGTATTGTGGCGTTACATCGAAGATGAACGACGAAGTGGTAAATGTCCATTACCAAGATATAGATTATCTGAAATATCATTTGTATTAAAAGCCGTAGCAACATTAGTAGTATCATTGAAAAAAGCGCCAGCAAATAAAGTTGAAAAATCTGTTTGGCTACAACTTATAGAATTATATCCATGTTTAGTAGAATGCAATTTAGCAACAGCTTCGCCACAAGTTTCACGCTCATTAAGAGAAGCTTTGATGCAATATCATGATTTATTGCGGCCACCAGTTGACAGCCCACCGTCATCGAATGGCGTTTGACCTAGGCATTTAGCTCTTTTGAATTGAACAAGGAGCATTATTGTATTTCACACAATATAAAAGGAGTAGTTGGAAGTAATACTAGTATACATTAAACTGAAATTTATGAATTTGAGTTTAATTGTTTGCGTGATATTTTACTTTTTATTTTTACAAATTTGATTAAATTAAATAAACAGATTTGTCATCGTAAAAATTTTAATACAGCTATTGCAACTACTAATATTGCTACGACTATTATTCATACTAGTACGACTGCTGTTATTGTTAGAAACTAGCACGATAAAATCGTAGGCGATTGTGTGGTTTATTGTTTGTTTTTTTTTTTGTGAATATGAGTAAAATTTGAATTTCATAAATGATTGAAATTCAAAAGTGAATGTAATTATTGCAAATGGATATATAGAAATCGATTCAAATTAACATTTTTCGTGATTTAATAATCATCAACAGCATATATAATATATAAACGATTTAAAAATCAAAGAGGCCTTAGTCAATTTATTATATTCATCTCCAAGTTATTCTAATATCCAAGTATTAATTATTAATATAATTCACTTTGATTATAAATAAATAATAGCGTGTGTATTCAATTTTTTCAGTAAAAATTTTTATTATTTTGATGCATATTTTCTTTTAATGGATAATTTAGTGTAGTGTAATATTTAAAAATGTAATAATTATTAAACTCTATTGAGAGTGTTAGAAGACTACACTTAACCATAAATTTAAATGATTATCAATTTATTGATTATGCGTATTATATGTAGAGAGCATTTCTATATTTTTACGCTTATATTATAGTGTAAAAACGAATTTTATAGCTATATTTAATTGAACTGGTCAAACTAAAATATATATGAGAAATTAAGCTACGTATATTATTGAAATATGTGCTGTAAATCAAGATTTTATTTTTTACGTTCGGAATCATAAATTACAATTATTTTTTATCATACATTGTGAAAACTTTGAGTATAATGATAAATCCATAAATTCTAAATTATGAATATTTTACAAAATTATACACAAATATTCTACAAATACTGACGGCTATAAATGAATATACAAAAAAAAAAAATTGTTTTATTGTTAAAACGAGTTTGCGCTTTGTATCAAAATCGAATCATTAACATACACGACGATGTATCAACAATTTACATTATCATAAGTGTTATATAATATATATATATACTATTGCAAAAAAGTTTGTAAAATATTGAAGTATGAAAAAGTTAGTATTACACATAATAATGTACATATATCTTATGAACTTGAATAAAGCTTAATTTGTAATTCATTGCGGTAAATTTTCATATAATGATCTATTAAAAATGCTGATAAGAATGAAAAAATGTATAAGTTTTAGAGAAAAACTCAAGAGTGCTGAAAATAATTAACAATCAAATGATAAAAAATAAAATATTAAAAATGCTGTAATTAATTATTATTAACTTTCAAGTTCTGGTGCAAAAAGTCGCGCGCAAATTCATATGGGGATTCTAACCTTCAATATTTTACAGACACACACACACGTATATGTGTATGTTTACTTAATGAATAGCCGAAAATACCCGAAGGCTTTATATAATAATAAAATAATATATATATATGACATAATATTCTATGCTTGCGTGTTTTTATTTGAAGTTGGCGATGACCTTCACATGTCATTCATGATTTTTTAGCCGGTCCAACAATCACATAGAATAATACTTTCAGTTGCATATGTTCTTATGAATTTAATTTTCACTTTATAAATATTTGTTGTTATAATATATTATTGCAAAAATGGGTGGTGAATGGTCACAAATAGATCCATCAAAAGTTGAAGTACCTGCTATTGATACTTTACTTGCAAGAGATCCATATTTAAAACAATACGAAAATGACATACGCACAAGGTAATTTTTACTTTTTTTTTAAATATAAAAAATAATGAAAATAATTATTAACAACTTATTTTTACTTCAATTCATTGGAATGATAAAAATGATAAACAAATGATCTTTAGTTTTTATTTAGCGTTGACGTATTTGATAAATATTTTGGTTTTATTTCAGATATGGTATATTCAAGAGTTATTTGGAGAAAATTGATGCTGGTGATGGGAATTTAGATAATTTTTCACGAGGCTATGAAAAATTTGGCATTATAATAGATGAAAATAATAGAGTAACTGTACGTGAATGGGCACCGGGTGCTCATAAATTATATCTCACTGGCGATTTTAGTACGCTTATTGAATTATTGTCTATTAAAAATCTTTAACTCGTTCTCAAAGGAAAATAACTAAAATAACATTAATGATAATTTATGATTTAATTAGATAATTGGAATAGAACAAATACGCCATTCACAAAACTTGAATTCGGAAAATGGGAATTAATATTGAATCCAAATGATGATGGTTCGTGTCCTCTTCGGCATTTATCAGAAGTAAAAATCATTGTTGAGAATGGAAATGGAGAATTATTGGATCGTTTGAGCCCATGGGCAACCTACGTCACTCAACCACAAGATCGTTCAGAGGGAACAACCTACAAGCAACGTATCTGGCACCCAGAACACCAAAATGTAAATTATACATTTATATTTATCGCCTTTCACATTATTGCCATCATAAAATGTTTACCCAAAGTTTTGCGAATGAAAATAAATAAATATAATGTTAATTATAATTATTCATGCAGGTATACAAGTGGCGAAATGACAAACCCAAGAAACCCAGAAGTCTCCGAATTTATGAATGTCACGTTGGCATTGCGACAAGTGAATTACGCGTTGGTACATATCTTGAATTTGCGAAAAACATTATACCACGTATTGTCAAACAAGGCTACAACTCAATTCAATTGATGGGCATTATGGAGCACGCATATTACGCAAGTTTTGGTTATCAGGTTAAAATTAATTCCAGCTTTTTATTCCCTATCTTTGAATCATTTGAAACATTTATCTAAATAGATATTTTCTTTCATTATAGGTAACGTCGTTCTATGCTGCTTCTTCACGCTATGGAACACCAGATGAACTTAAAGAATTAATAGACACCGCTCATGCACATGGCATTTATGTTTTATTAGATGTTGTGCATTCTCATGCATCAAAAAATACCTGCGATGGTCTGAATATGTTTGATGGAACTGATTCGTGTTTTTTCCATCCGCCACCGCGCGGTGAGCATCCATTGTGGGATAGTCGACTTTTTAATTATGGCAATTACGATGTTTTAAAATTTTTATTGTCAAATTTACGTTGGTATATGGAGGAATATCGATTTGATGGTTTTAGGTAATCTATTAATAGGATATTGATAGGAAACAAAAATTAGTTTAATATTAAATAATAATTTTCTATTAATGTTTTTTTCTATTAATTTTTGAAGATTTGATGGAGTCACATCAATGTTGTATCATTCGCGTGGTCTCGGCGTGGGATTTTCTGGCCACTATGATGAATATTTTAATTTAAATGTTGATTATGAAGGAATTGTGTATTTGATGCTTGCTAATTATATGCTTCAACAATTGAATCCTGAAGTTATAACTATCGCAGAAGATGTCAGTGGAATGCCAGGAGTTTGTAGGTAATTAAACAAATAAATCTATCAAACATTAATTTTTTTCTTCGTCAAATTACATCAAAAGTAGTGTATAAAAAAATATGATTATTAATTTTATTTAAAAGGCCAGTGGCGGAGGGTGGTTTGGGATTTGATTATCGTTTGGCAATGGCGATCCCCGACAAGTGGATAAAACTTTTAAAAACACAGAAAGATGAAGATTGGAATATGGGTGATATATGTTGGGTGTTGAGTAATCGTCGATGGATGGAAAAAGCAGTTGCTTATTGTGAATCACATGATCAAGCGCTCGTAGGTGATAAAACTATTGCTTTCTGGCTTATGGATAAAGAAATGTATTCGCATATGAGTATCATGAGTCCACCTAGCTCAATAATATCACGTGGCATTGCTCTTCATAACATGATAAGATTGCTAACTTATGGTCTTGGTGGCGAAGCTTATCTTAACTTTATGGGTAAAATTTTGTTATTATTCTTTAAATATATTTCCTGACTGTTTATTTTTCTTTCGTTTATAAATTAAATATATTTATCATATTTGTAGGCAATGAATTTGGTCATCCAGAATGGTTAGATTTTCCTCGCGCTGGTAATAATAGCAGTTACCATTATGCAAGACGACAATGGCATTTAGCTGATGATTCACTGTTGAAATATCAGTATTTAAATAATTGGGATCGCGAAATGAATATGCTGGAAGAAAAATATACATGGTTACCGACTGATCCAGTGAGTATTAAATCATACATAAATTATTTTCTATTTTGTATTTCAAATATTCAATATTCTATATTATATTTATTGATGAATGTTTTTTTTTTTCTTTTATCATCAGGGTTATGTTAGTTGCAAACATGAAGATGACAAAATCATTGTATTTGATCGAGCAGGTTTAGTTTTCGTCTTCAATTTTCATACGGAAAAATCATTCCCCGATTATCCTATTGGCGTTCCGAATGCAGGAACGTACAAAGCTGTGCTCAATAGTGATGATAAACAGTTTGGTGGTCAGTCACGTATAGACAGTAGTGTTCCACATTTTTCAGAACCAGTTAATTATGCTAATCGTCCAAATAAAATGCTCGTTTATATCCCATGTCGTACAGCCATTGTATATGCTCGTGGTAAGACAATTTTGTATACATTGCTGATTTTTTCCTTCGTTGAATTTATTATCATAATTTTGTTTTCATTTTTCAGAGCCCTGAGACTACATAATTCCTATATCAATCGTTTGGTGATTATATATTGACAAAAAATTATGTATATATATACCGAGAGATTTTATATATAGTGCAAAAAAACTATTTTTTATCAATTGCAAAGATACTTTTTACCATGAGAATGATATATTATACAACAGAAATTATTTCTAATGGAAAAAAATAAATATGTTATATATAAATTTTGTTATGTATAATTATTTACATTTATTTCATTGTCATTAATATCATAATCTTTCATTTTTGATTCTAATATCCACCATTTGTCAAGAAAACCAATATCAATAATTCTTTTATGAAAATTCATGTATCGTGGTTTTAGATATGCACAAGTAGCTTTGTAATGTGCGCATTTTTCATGATAATTATCTAACCATACCAAAGATAATAAACCTAAATTCATTCTCCTAATAATATTTCTATTTAAACAATCGTCTAAAAATAATACATGATTGGTTGACACTGGATTACGAACGTTTTCACCAACGAACATCAATTTCATTTCATATTGTAATAATGCTTCACGAAATGACAATTCATCGGGATTGTGTTGATGAATATAGTAGCTGATTCCTAAAACTGGAGCACATATATATCATTGAATTAAATTACATAAGTTATAAATAAATTTATTATGATTAAACTGAGTTTCAATTAATATTATTTCTTAGTTTATTTGACTTACTTGAGAAATAAGTTAATGCACGTATTGGTCTTTCTTTGCAAGCTTTTGTTGTGTCAACGACAACGTCTTTGTAATCAAGATAAATATTTTTCCAATATTTACCTGAAATAGATATATTAATATTAATAAAGTTTATAATATAACCCTGGATTCATAATTAGGTAGATAAATAATTGATATCTACATGTATAAAAAATAAAATAATTACCCCAATTGCCAAGAAAACTTCCCTTCACTCGTGCAGATATTTTGGATTTTTTTATTCTCTCACTAAATACAATTATTGATGACAACCTTTCTCGTATACCAAAACTACGTAATAGAGACATTTTGTTACATACAGATAATTCATAGAGATATTTAAATTTTTATTCAACTAAATAATATTATAATATTATATATACATGGTCAACGACAATAATAAATAAAAGGAAAAAACTTTTTTCTCTTAATAAAGTGCTGATTCTAATATTGACCAGTAGATGGCGAACTGATGAGAAACACTAGCGCCACTTGATTCATAGCGGCGATCACATCCTGTAGAAGATAAATGTCTATTATCATTAATTACTGATCCATTAACCATGAATTAACCTCTATAATTAATTCACTGGTCTTCTGTGGAACGAATTGAATTTTAAATTAAAACCTAACCTAATTCGGAACAGATTTATATAAATGCAGTTCCCAATGACACATAATGAATGATTATAGCCATTGCGGTATGTAAAATTATTTTTCCTCATGGTAATTATATATAACTGTTAATTTATCTGTTTGATGTACTTTTTTCCTCTACATTTGTTCATTTTAAATGTCCGTAACATTACCAATAATAAACATTAGTATGAATAAGTGGAGATTTTGAAGAAACAAAATTGAAAATTCGACAATTTGAAATACATACATTGGCATTTTTTTACTTCTATTATACTGGGAATTACATTGTCCAATAATTGAATTAATTTCTCAAGAGGACATAGCTCATCGCATGCTGGTATACGTTGAGGAATAAGTTCCTTCGACTTTTTAGTTCTCGAAAGTATCTGCAAAATTTAATTAAAAATCAACTGCATTACATTATTCTCATTTTCAAGAGTTTCAGTACTAAATGTTGATTCATAATATGGATATGTTGGTTCTTTTTGACCAACAGTTCTTGCTAAACAAATAATATTAATCTGATATCTATTATCAGATTAGAAATTTTTTTCAACATAAACTATATTTCTACACAAAAATATTTGGTATTATATCAGTTAATCAATTTATGACATCCAATGCTGATTTTATAATAAAAGTTATGAAAACTGTGTACAGTAATTTCATAAATGACTCATTATATAATTATTTTAGCTGTAATACATTTAAAAAATAAAATATTTCAAGCACTGAATAAATACATTTCATTTTCAAGTGAATATTATTTATTTAAAACAAATATTTTTATTTTCATTATAATAAATTTAGATGCTTTAACTAATTTTTTTTCTCAGTGTATTTGCATGATGCTGCCTATAATTATTCTATAATATTGCAAAAGTTAATTTATACACATATTAGAATTAGACAATTCGTAAAAATTTCTGAAGGAAATAATAAAAATAGAAATATTATTTATACATTGTGTCTTATAAAATGTTAAAATTAATAAGAACGGTAATTTTGTTGTTCTTTATTGGGAATCATGTTTATATGATCTGGATTCATTGTTTCTTGTGCTTTTTTTTCCTTCATGAACAAATCCGTTAATTTCTCCCATAGTTCTTGTAAATTCGAAAATGTTTCCACTGCTTTCAAGCTAAATTCCCTCATCTAAACAATCCAAACAATATACATAATAATTTTACATGAAATATTTATATAATACATATTTTATTTAACGTTAATTGTTTGTATAATCATTACCTTTTCCTTCGGTATTCCGAATAACACTCGAAAAGATTCAACTATTTTATATATTTCGGGATGTGATTCTTGAAATCCTGCCTCCATCAATTCAAAAAATACATCATTAGCTGACGATTCAGCGACTGGTGTTGGCGCCTGCTATAAACAACCAAAAATTGAATTAATATTCAAAAATAAACAAAACACCAAATGAATGTATTAAAAATAAAAATATCGATTTTATATTATGATAATAAATAAAATAATAAATTACCGCTGAAAGAGCTTGAGCGAATAAAGCCACAAATATTATTGACACAAACATGATGAAGAACAATATAAAATGCGCACTTGTTTCAAAATCTCAGTTGGATATTATTTTATTTATTATTAATATCGCGTCGTTTACACTTAATATAAATAAATGACATGTATTCTGTTTGAATATTTAATTGTGTTATTCACGCAATGAAAAATTCCGAACAGGATAAACTTCCTTCACCGATGGACGATGGTAGATTGAATACTGTGTAATGTGAATGAATTTGGTTGAGACTTGAGCGTTGTCCAAGACTTGGGTTATTAAGAATTTTGAAAAGAGGGGTAAATTGTAATTGTCGCTAGTAGTTGGAAGGTATAGAGTAATAAAGTAGTGAGCTAAATCGATAGAAATGATACCTGGGGTTACTTAAGAAAGTCTATTCTAATTTTACTCATTAATAACAAAAAGAAAATAGAGATGTGATCTCAGATATATCTAAATAGTAATTAAACAAAGGGTCATTTTGTAAAACATTTAGATTTCAGATTCTCAATAGTTTAGACGTTTAGACGTTTAGAATAATGGACAAGGAACATTATTAAATTTATGACAAATAATATTTTTAATTGAAATTTAATTAGGGTGATATTAAAGGATTTATAACAGAAATTCGTAGATTTTCGATATTAAAAGTAATATTATGTATGTATTTAACTAAACTACTTGAGTATATTATACTTAGTGAATATTTTTAAAGAATAACTATGGAGTATATGAAGAGAATATTCTTCCTTGATTATATAGTTGATATAGAATACGAAATTCTAAAGCATTTAATTTTTTTAAATGTAAGATTTATCATTTAGATATGGTAATATTTATTGTCGAGATTATCAAGCTTTCAATATCTGAATTTGATATAAATAATATATATTATAGAGATATGGCACTAATGGCAGATAATGACAAATGAATATTTTTATTTAATTAGTATAAATAAGAGTAAAGAATAAAATTAAAAAATTTTTTTTTATACCGATTAATTATCCAAGTCATTTGAGATTCTTGTTCTATAATAATTAATGACATGTTAAAATTCATCAGTGTTTAAGCAACTTACAATAAACCCAATGAATATCAATATGTATTTCCTATTTTAAAAATTACTAGAAATATCTTTTTAATCGCAACATGAAATAAAAATTCTCAAAATATATATTTTTTTTAAAATTCTATACCAAAAGATAAACAAACATCCAATAATTTTATTTGTTTATACATTACAATTGTGCTTTTCTTACACATTAATCCTACTATTAAAATGTTCGGATAAATATTCAAATGGAAAGAAATAAATAAACAAAATTCATGAAGAATATCAGAAATATATTCAAAGAATAAATAAAAATAATTATGTATAAATTATCACACGCATGAAATGTAATTTGTTGCTCAAAATATAAATGGCAACAAGAGCGGACAGTGTAGATAGGTTTGCACATTCAACTATACACACATATATATACACTTATATATACATATATACAGAGTTATAAACTGCTCCCGTCGTCATATATCTCCATAATCCCGTGGCTCCAGTTATTGCTTACCATATTAACTGTTTTACTGCGATAATGTGAACATTCAGAGAGACAGAAAGTGGGAGAGGAGATAGAAGAGAGTGTGGGAAAAGTGGTTAACTAGGTATACTATTATATTACAACACTATTTACAATTCACACACATGCATATATACATTGCAAGTAAATATAAATATACAAAGTCAACTAAATGATGAGAAAATAAAAAATTGTTATATTACTAGCTATATAAAATTGAATTAATTCTTTTTTTTTTATACGTATGTACATACATACATATATACCGATATAAGTAAACTAAGTTACTTATATATAAATACATTTATGTGTCCAGCTTATGATAGACTGGACAACGGAAAATATTCTGATAAAAAATAAAGACAAAATATAAAATGTACGTAACGATGATAATGTGAAAAGAGAAAAGTGCCACGAAACTGTTATCGTTCACAAGCACGTTGGTCTCTTACATTCAACTATTTCATCTTATACTTTCCTTTTTATTTTTTATTTTTTTTTTTTTCGTCATGATTTTTGCACATTTAGTTATTTAGTTTTTCTTAGTTTTAGGGTGTAAGACACGTGATCGTCGGGGTGGTATGCACACGCTGTGATATGTCGTTGTCGGTATAAGTCGCGGTGAGTGTAAATCTAAAAAGTCTTCACACAAAGATTCAGTTATAAATATACAGTAAAAAAAAAAAAAGAAAAAAAGTGTATAGAGCGGTGAAGTGAATAAAAAAGTAGGACGTCATACGTTTAAATGAAAGAGTCAGATAGTATATGTGTCGATATATGTATAATGTATATACATAAATATGTATATGTATATATCCAGCAACAAACTTAAGCTGTACAATTTTTCAAGTGGCGTGTATTCATATTTTTTTTTTATTTTGCGTATGTATTTTATATAATTTAATACAAGCAACGAAGAATATATATCATAGAGAAGAAGCCAAAGGGAAAAATATTAACTATGCAATGAAATTAAAAATTATTTTAATTCCTTATTTAATATATCATATATTTATTATTGATATATTTAATTAATCGTACATTTATTAATTATATTAAAAAAATTGAATGTGAATTTTATATTATCAATAATCAATAATATATTAATTACCAATTATTGTAACGCGACAAAGAGAAAGATAATTATTATTGTTTGGTTATTACTGAATTATTTGAAAACGAACAGGAAAATGAATGAAATGATAATACCACTGAATTATTTATTTACCAATTTCATTCATCAAGTTTCATTATTATGATATATAAAATATCATTATTTACGTTTAATATTTTATACATATATTAATGCAATTATAATTAATTTTTATTTGTAAATTTTAATAATTTTAATTCATTCATTTAATTATTTATTTATTTATTTATTTATTTATACAATCATATAATATTAAAGGATTGAATACGTCACGCTGTTATAACTCTAAGCAATTTGTATATCCATGCATTTTCATCGTATGACATAAACATATACGTTTGCAAAACGAGGGTAGATGCATTTCACTCTGTTCCACTATTATATACAGTACTGTATATAGTATATGTATACATATATAGTTTGCTTCAAGTAAATCCAGTGATAGTAGTGCTCTCTTAATTCTAAAACGAAATGAGAGTGAATCAGGAATGAAGTACCGTCGTTAGCAAGTCCTATTCGGTGGAGGTCCAGCCAAAAATTTAAATGAGCGTAAATTAGGCAATGCAGGTGAGTTTAATTCTTATGTATTCGTATATGTATATATACATGTACATATATATATAAGGGAGGTGATCCCTCGGATTATACATGAATATTTCTGGCAAATTTCTCTTTTACACTCTTCTATATACCTTTCACTTTATCTTCTGCATATTTATTATTTATTTCATGCATTTTTTTAATTTTATATTTCTCATTGAATATGCGTTTGAATGAACGTCAAACAAAATTAGTCACGTGCTACCCAGACATTTTTCCAAATAAATAAAAAAATAAATGCGGGACAGGAGACACAGAAGAGGAAGGAGAAAAAAAAAAATATAGAACACAAGAAGGTGGTGCATACGTGCCGTGAAAAATAAAAAAATAAATCCAAGTCACGTATTTTTTCTGTTTCTCTTTTTCTCTTACACACTTATTTCATGGCGTCTATTTGGTTAATCGAATATAATCAACAACAACAACGACAATATACACTCAATCCTATTTTGTAGCAGTATTTTATGTTTATTTCTTATTTTTACTTCGAGCTGTTCACGTTTTAACAATTTTCTTTTCAATCCTTTATATTTAATTATATACATATGTATTATGTATATTGATTTGTTATTAAATTATATAAATATATTTTATAAATTTTATACAACATACAATAATTAACATATAATAATTTTTAATATATACATCGTGATTTATTTGATTATAAATTTAATGGCGAGTGATAATAAAATTTATAGATATTTATATATATATGTGCGAAATATTTTTTGGATTGTGAAAACGTTTAATAGTAACGGAAACTCTACACTTAGCCTTTGCCCTCAAGACTTCCGTGTTACTTTGTGAAGCGTATCCGCGAGGATATAGCGAGATCGTGTGCGCGTGTATACTTTTGTATGTCGGGGCAACTATACCACTCTCTTGCGTTTTTCTACACCATATCCGGAGTTCATGAATCCTCACGGACACTCGACAGTCACTACTATTTGAGGTATACATATATGTATATATAGGTACACTTAGGTTATATAACGCAGCCGAGCATGTACCTTATTTTCCTGGTGATTTTTACGGGGTTTACACGCGATCGTCAATCTTTGTCACAAATAGAAAAAGAAATGAGGGGCTAAAAAAAAATAAAATAAAGAAAATAGTCTTTCTCTATATCTCGTGAGCACCAAAGCGCACTCCGCTGTAAAGTACTTTGAAGGAATGATAGAGGGCTTTGACTTTTTTTATGCAGTTGTGTAAAAGCAGAAAAAAAATTAATAAATAAATTTATCAATATATTTCTAGGTATTTTATATATATTTTTATGTCATCTTTCTGTTATTAGATATCACCACTGTCAAAATTCTTTGATGTATAAAATTTTATGATTTTTTGTATTTTGAAAATTCTAAAGAATTTTAATATAAATTTTATTTTATTCTCAATCATATAATACATATATAGTTGCTAATATATACTAATGTACTAATTAAATTTTTAAAATTACGGAGAGAAAAAATTTATATAAATTCAATCAACCAAATTTATTTAATAATATACAAAAAAAAAATCGTTTTCTCTTCTTTATTAAATTTATTTCCTATTTTTATTTTTAGTATTTTATCTCTCTTAATTCAAAATTAAATTTTGAGTATATTATATTATATATTTCTCTTGAATACAAAAAAAAAAAATCTTTATTTATATATATTCTCTCCTTTATTAAATTATTTCCTATTTTTACTTTGAGTATTTTATCTCTCTTAATTCAAAATTAAATTTTGAGTATTATATCTCTCTCAAAACAAATGATTCTCACAAATATATATTATCATAAAATCATCTGACTCGTTGATAACTACAACAATATAAAGACCAAACGTATAAACATATCTCTTATAATACAATTCAAGTCTTTTCATCACGTCATACACTGTATAATATATTTTATACATATATGTACACACATTTTCACTTTCTGTAGCTCATCATCCACAAACGTGGCGTCCCACATCGCGGTGGTTTTTCCCTCTGTTTCACTATAACGTCGTTCCTCCTCCCATACCCTGTGCCTGAAGTTCTCAAGAGAGCTCACAGCAAAAGCTACTCCTCCTCCTCTTCCTCACTATTTCTGTTTGCGCCTAACATCAGCAGTAGTGTATCCGCATCTCTATTTCCTCTTTCTCCTCCACTCTCCACAACTATATACTTTCTCTTGTATATATACTCTTGCGCTCTCGCGGGATATAATACGATTCGAAATTAAACTTCCGTGGCACGCTCGGCATCCGAATAATGCGAGCGGCTGCCTAAAACAGTAAAGATATTACGTATTATTACGGCGTGCCAACGGCGAAGGGGCATGGGGTATATGTATATATAGGAGGCTAGCTTCGTTCCTCTCTCGGGACGCGAAGGCGTACCGCTGACGCTGCTATGCGAACCGAAGCGTATACCATCTTGGCCGCGTTGCA
Organism: Microctonus brassicae; assembly: GCA_918226075.1. Classification (NCBI taxonomy): domain Eukaryota; kingdom Metazoa; phylum Arthropoda; class Insecta; order Hymenoptera; family Braconidae; genus Microctonus; species Microctonus brassicae. The sequence goes on from OW445484.1 coordinate 3,636,730, forward strand.
TACGTTTACTATTTTTTCCTCGCGACCATTCTTTTATATTTGTTTTTTTTTTTTCTTTTTTCCATGCATTTTCTCCGTTATATTCACGCAAGTATTTTATTTGTTTATTTCTATATCCATATAGTTATGTTTCCGCACGAATACATTCAACAAACAGATATACATGTATATATATAAATAAATAAATAAATATATAAATAATAAGTGCGGTGGACAAGTGCTCGAATTGTTGGTGAATTTTTAATTCGTAAAACAGTGAAATATTTCTTCGATATAGTGAATATTTTTTATAATAAAAAATAAAAATATTAAATATTAAATTATTTTTAGTGTGGTACAATACCGGTATGTCATCAGTCTGGGGAATGTTTGTAATGATGTATAAGGTTCAGGAAGAGGGGAAAATGGAAAATTTTATCCGTTATAGAGAGAGTAAACAGAACGAAAAGTCGGCATGGAAAAAGAAAAAAATTTGTATATATGTATGTATACACGGGATAAATGAAGAAGACGACGCCTTGAGTATAATATATCTTGATGTCAGGTTCTGAGCGTAAGTACGTATAATGAGAATAAACAGAAGCACTAATCTATGCCAAACATTTTTTTTTTTTTTTTTTTTCAACGACTATAACTCTTCTTAGTGTATATACGCATATATGTTTGTATATATAGTTGTTGAATTTCACCCTTTAATCTTAATTATTATAAGATACGTTGATTAACACGTTGAATGTCACACTAGATATTTTCTGGATGTCTTATGTACGTATATAATATATGTACATAAATACATATATGACATTAGATATTTTCTTTTGTCATGTTGCATTATTCTACCTTAACGTAATTACTTTAAATTACAAAGATATATCATGGTTATATCATTGCTCGCGTTTATATTGGGTATATAAGAGACTATATAAGCGATTACGAACGCGGTTACGTTCGCAAATTGTATATATATATATGTATAATATATAGATACATATATGAAGTTTTTCTTTTCATGCGCTTCTTTCCCTTCCATTCATATATATGAATTGAAGTAAAAATCATCCATGCAATAAATGTAGCAGTGCAGGAATAAAAAATAAAATACAAAGGATAAAAAGTGAAAGCGTGATTAAAAAAAAAAAAAAGATATTAAATTATAAGAAATATAAAATAGAATGGATATACAGGGGAGTGCGAGTGTTAATTGGTTTTCTTGGATTTCAGGTCGCGAATGGTTGAATTGGAGGGTGAAGTACGGAAGAGAATTTAGTTCTGAAGGCGATCAGTTTGGAATTCAAGAGATATGGAATGAATCGCGATGCTGTGGCAGTGGGAGCCACACAATTCCACTCTCAACCATTCCTCTTTTGCGAGCATGAGGGAGAAAACGGAGCATGAGGAATCGCACGAACGAGAATGAGAAAGATATAGAGATAAACGAAGAGAGAGAGAGAGAGGAAGCAGCCTTTTGGAGAATGCTTGCCACGCTTTTCGGTATGTAATATACATATATATATATATATATATATATGCATATATGTATACATAATATAGAGTGAGGGAACAACGAAGGTACAAGCCAAAAACGTAAATCACAAGTATACAGAAAATCCAACAAGTGATTTTATTATCGAGACATTCTTTTACTTCTTTTATATACGTCTTGGGTCGTCATCGTTGGTATGGCTCACCGAATATTGACACACGGTTTTGCAGATCAAATATATAAAATTCTCCTGACTATATCGTCGGTTTATCCAGCTCAACTGTATCCACTTGTATTCGTCCATAAATTTATTTATTTGAATTGCCAAAAGATATAAAATTCAATTTAAGAATATTGTTTTTCCGTTTAGATTGTACTGAGTAAAATATATGATATAGAATATTTCTTGGTGAAATTATTGGTCGGATAGAGGTATATGTTTTAACGATTGTCTTGAAGTTGCTGGTAGAACAAATAGATTTATCTTACTGTGAGTGGTTGAATGTTTGTTTGGCATCCAGCCGACGAGTATAAAATTGCGCGTCCTCGACTATTGCGCTTTGCATTGGAATATACAGTAAAGAGAATGAAGAAAATTTCTGTGACTCGGGGGAAGATACTCTAGAGTAAAAAGAAATAGAAAATACGAGAGGATGGAAATAAAGAGTGAAAACGAGAAATGAAAGGAAAAAAAGGGGAGAGAAGAAGAACAAAAAAAAAGCGGAGAAAATAACAGGTAAGGATAGAAAAGAGAGGCAATAAGCCTGCCGTCAGGGACAACCGTTGCCCTGGAGGCTATCCATTACTTAACGTGAACGAACAAAGTTAATATGAATATATATGCGGTAGTGGTGTAGTGTTACATAGAAATACACGAGAACGCGCGGTCGAGGTGTTTACCAAATTAAAAGTTAATGTAGTATAAGCGATTCTATTGTGAAATTAATTCATGAGCCAAGTTTATGTTCGTTAGTATGGGTGAATATGTATATGTATATATGTGTGAGGCATTCACCCTTCTTGCTTGCAAAATCTAACCAAGTTTTTTTCACACTATTTTTTTTTTTAGGTATAAATATATTTATTGTATTCTTTTTTTTTTCATGGATGCGTCGAGCATATCGTGCGTTATATTTTTTGTCGTTTGTATTTTCTTTTTTTATCGTTCAAAGCGACCGCATATCAGATTTGTTACCAAACTTAAATTGCCTCGGAGGAAAGTCGTAGAAATTTTGTAGAACTAGTCTGTCTTGTGAATGATTTGAAATAAAAATGAAAAGTAAAAATGAAATAAAATAAATAAATCTACGTAACTTGTAGAGAAAGAAAACAAATCTTTTTTTTAAAGAAGAATATGTTAAAGCGTGTGTTGAGAATTAATTTTCAAGATAAACAAATATTTGGAAATAATTTAATATTTTTTAATTACTAAGAAAAAAAAATTTATATCGTCATAAAAAAATAGACATTTTTTTTTACATCTAGTGTCATAATCTCTTTCTTGTTATCACAATAATTTATTTTTGATTGATAAACAAATGACCGATGCTTGTTTATGAATTTTTATACATCAGATATTATATTCATAAACAATTAGAGAAATGGCCAAATATATTAGACGAGATATTTTACCTTTGTTTGTACTGTTAAAGCTTTATAATTCGCAGTAAGTACAAAAGTTAACTGTTCTAATAAAATAATATTTGTCTTATCACCACAAAGCAATGAAAAGTAAAAAGAAACGAAGAATTTTAAGCTAATAAAAATAATAACCAATACAAATAAAATAAAATATTCCTTCACAGTTCCCAAAAAAAAAAAAAAATTATTTAAAAAATGTTATTCCAAGTATATTAAATAATAGATTATAATTCCCATTTCATTGTACAAATTTTTATCTCTTGATATTCTTATTCTCTCTCGTATAAAATACATGTTTGTCAATCATCGTCTCGCTTTCACCTTGCGCGCTGTCCTTTGAGCTAACTAAGTGACAAACATTTATATATGAAGCTCTCTCCTGCCATTGAAATGGTTGCGCGTTCATTATGGTATATACTCTGTTGTCGTTTAACAATTCGCGGCGCGTCGCGTTAACAGCGTTACGACAACAAGCCCCGCCCGAGTTGTAGAAACTTATAACGAGAAAATAATGAACCCGGTTCACCGGGAGTCTGTTTGGAATGCGAGTCGGCACTTGCTTCGTTTCTATACTCGCGCTCCCTTCTTCTCACTACGTCTTTCGCAAATCCCCAGCCCCACTTTGTTTCATCCAACCCACCATCTCGCGCGCGTATATATATATACACATCATATCTATATGTATATGTCTATATACTCCATTTTCTTTTGTCTCTTTTGCGCGAACGTTAACTTCTATTCGCCCTTTTACAAACGAAAAACCCGAGAAGACTATTTCCAACATTTTTCCAACCACGGTCACCTTTTGACAGACGTGGCAGCTTCCACATTTGCTCTTTTCAAATTTTTTTTCTTCTTTATTCAACTTTTGCCTTTCACTATCAAACATTTTTTTCACTTCATACTGTATTCTTCTTTCACACTTTCTTCATACTGATATATATACTATTTTTACTTTTATTTATTTTCCAACAAACTCGCATGAAATAAAATTATATAGACTCGAATATATTTTCACATCATATTTTCAGTCATATATTTTTTTATTTCCTGTAAATTTCTCAACGTTCTCTTCATATTTGCACTTCTCATCTCTGCTTTGTAAGCAGCGTTGTGTCTCGTTGAGTCTTGTATTTAGTCCTTTGCATGGTATACTGGTGGACGTTCTCTAACTAGAGAACCTTAACGCTCAAGTCTTACAAATTACTGTTCTGTATAAGCTCTTATTTAGTCTTGGTGATGTCACACATATATTTATAACAATGATGCAGTCGCGTGGTTACACGAAAAGAAAAAATAAATATACTGCATATATAATATATAAATAATTCAATGCTTTGACGTTGCACTTGCAGATGAATTTAATAACTAAAATGATTCTATACGTACACGATGTAACATTTATTTCGTCAATGCGTTTATCAAGAAATAAAATATATTTTTCATACTCTCTGATGTGATTCATATTATACGTTCCAGATGTTTGAATCATCGATAAAAAGCTTTATCAATAAAATACGTTTGTAGTTTTTATTTTATTTTCATCTCAGTATTTTATTTAATTTTCCGGCAGTTCTTTTGATGTAGACCAATTTAACCGACATTCCTCTATCACCTCAACGTAAAAAAAAAAAAAAACACATTGGAAATAGCGAAACAATCTTGAGATTGTTGGATGTAATTGAAGTAAAATAATTTGCGGTTCACCAGAGAAAAATCTTCTAATGGATAAAAAAAAAAATACCAAACACAAACACACAATATGTGTTTTTTATTCGTCTTTTTTTTTTCTTATTTATATATTATACCTCTCCATATATGTACAAATACATATAACATATGTCATTCTTTTACTTGTCCTTATTTCGTTTCAATGTGTATTTCCGTAGAGGAATATTTGAATTTCGGAGATTCCACGTTACCGAGTCGTTTGGAAAAAGGATGAGACTATGTGAAAAAGAAAAAAAAACGAGAGAGATTGCATCGTATTTGTATTGGGCTTGTGAATCGGAATTTCCTAGGAGAATCTGGCTTCAGACAAGCGAAGACGAAGGAGACTGACTGATGCGCTCCAGGGCTCGAATGGCCTGGGTGCTCTTGATTCGAATTCGTGTAACGCCGTTACGTGACGGGTTACGTTATAGTGGAGAGAGTATACAATTCGAATATATGCGTTAAAGAAAGAGCGAGTGAGAATCATGTTGATATTGGTGTAGTAGAGAGAGGGTGAAGAGACCTGGTTGGTATCCCAACAGACGGATTACAAGAATTCGATGGAAATTGTTCAAACTGAATATATGTATATATACATATACATATAAATCCCACAGCGTCGTCATTCCGCCACGTTTACCAATTCTTACTTCATACTCGAAAAATTAATTTTCCCTCATAATCAGAGAGTTATATAATTTTTACCAACCAGTTATGAATTAAAGTTCAAACTCGTTACCAATTTTTTCCTTTCCCTCCACTCGTTACTTTCATTTCCTTGGGCTAAATAATATTATTCCTCGTTTCATTTATTTATTTATTTTTTTTTTTCCTTTTCTTTAATACCAAAAAGTTCGAGCGGGCCAACTTTTAATTCTACTATTGTACGAAAGGGCTGTTGCAATTCGTTATATATGTATATATACACATAATGTTATTCAGGGGAATAGAAGTTGTGACGGTGGGAGAGAAGCATTCACACGTAATTTTTAGTTTAAACGCTTAATAATAAAATTAGAGCGGGTAGTTAATAGCTTGGCACCGCTGGCGCTGAATTATTTAATGATTTCCGTTATTGGCCACCCATACTCTTGTTGGAAGCCAATCGTAAACCTATCGGCGAACATCTGTTGTAACTCCCCACCTTACACACATATACGATGACATCGGTTTTATTATCGGCCAATTTTCGCACACGATCACTATATTATGATAATTCTTAAAAAAAAAAAAAAAAAAAAAAAAAAATTTCCTTTATATTATTTCTAGTTACTTTAAATTAATATTATAATATTAAAAAATTTATATACAACGTGGGATATAATTAGATTAATTGTAAAAATTCATTCTCATTCTCTATATAAATATATAAATTTATTTTCCCATGTATTTTTAATATAAAATAAATTTTTCTTTTTTATATATTCAAACTGTAACATACACATAAACATATTGTATATATACTTATATATGTATAGATAGTCTATATGTATATACATATGTATGTAAGCAATAGTACATAGATATATAAATTCATCGTTTAGTCACGTTATTCACTTAACTTTCGTCTGCGCCATCCACTCATCTTTCACTTTTGAACATCCTTTAAAAAGTTCCCGCCGTAAAATCAAGACTAGGGAAAAAAGATCGTGCACATCCCCCTACTGACTCCCACGGGTGACATTTCTCCCTTCCCATATTCACATTGAAAATTTTCCCTTACCTCTCATGTCTTTCAATGTAAACTTTTCGAATCTATATTATACCTATCGCATATATACACATATACATTTTATATATATCTACGCACGAATTTCTATATTATATATACGCAATCTTACTTATCTATTCTCGAATATTAAATTTAAACATAAAATTTGCACTTGGATCCGCTCTCAAATTCAAACTGTTACCCCTATGGCATTTTACTACAACGCTTACGGCATTATCTATAATATAACTTCATGTCAAAACTCAACTTGAGCAATTCTTGGGATATAACTCTCAACGACGCAGCGCCATTTCTTTGGCGAATAGCTGTCTCTGGCCTTTGCGTGTATAAATATATATATATGTGTGTGTTTATATATGTGTATGTAAGGATATACGAAAGCCATGGTTCACACTATAGCTGTCCAGAAGACAGTAACAACCAGACCCAAGAGATGGTACCCCGAACGTGATTGGTTTTGGCCTCAAGGGATAGTTGACCTATACCTACTCATATACACATATACAAATGTTTTTTCATGTAGGTATATAGACAAACTTCAGTTTGGATATATAGCAATGTCCGGTAGTCGTTGTACCCATAACCTTCCTGTCCCCAACCCCATTACCCTCGCAATACTATACTACTATATATTATATGTATATACTATTTTCAACTCTCCCAAAGGATATTTATCACTTCCTATACACAATCATTTCACTGAATAAAGTGTTTTTTTTTTTTATATTTTATTTTTACTTTTACAATCACATATTATTAGCGATGTATATGTATACATTATATTATATATTAATATAGATATCTATGTATAGTATTTATTATTTTTGTTTAGTTTGAATTGTCATTGGATATGTGATTAAATTGCCAATAATATTTTTTTTTCATTAGCTGAATATTAATAATGTTTATATTTGTGAATAAATGTAAATTTGGTATGGACGATTATTTTGAGTATAAATTTGCAAGTTGAAATGACTGATGAATTGCACAGTTATATGTATGTATATATATATATATACCGAGGGTGAACTATAAAAATTCATTGAAGCGTGTGATTTCGATCGATAGACCCAATATTTTTCGTTCGACAAACTTTTACCGTCTCAGCACAAATATATATACTAATGTATATATGGGTACATATATGTAAGGATCACGTGACATATCTCCCGTCACTTTAGCATGTGTCTAGATAGCTATTTGCAAGCATTCATTTTTTGAATAATTTCATTTTTATTTCTTCGCACTTGAAAATTGTATAAGATTTTATTTTTCTTAAAAATTTTCGTAATAGTATGATTAGTTTTTTATTTAATACTTTATATTTTCTTTTGTATATACATATATAATAATTTTGAGAATCATAGTATAAATATGGAATATATTTGAAATACTCTTCTTTAATATAATATTCAAGAAGCAAGAATTCACTTGATTAAATTGATTATTTTTTATTGTCTGCATTTTTTCGCTTCTGTTTTATCTTTTTTTTTTTTCACATTCCCACAAAACTTTAGCCAAATTGAAATTTATATATCCCCTATATACACCACCATACATACATTATATCTACAAAATCATTGAAAATATTTTTTAAAAATGAAAAAAGTTACAAAGAAAATATATTTTCAAGTTTATTTCTAAAAAAAAAGAAAAAAACAAAACAAAAAAGCCAGTAAAGTTAATTTCTGATATGTTGACATATTTTTATACCAAGGCCCACAAGTATTATCAGATAAACGTGCACTGTACTAGAGTCCAAAACACTGTGGGTGTATGTAAGTATAATGTACGTATATATATATATATATATGTGATGGAAAAATAAAGGATGAAAATGGTGAACAGAAGTGAAGGGAAGAAATGAAAAAACGAATAGTAGGTGAGGGCCAGATTCCATCCTCGTACGCTTCTCGCGTCCAAGAGTCTGATACGAAAGATAAGAGCGCTTTGCGCCGCGCACAATCACTTATATACATATATACATAATATTTATATATATATAGCTTGCTTGGCAGACTTTTTCCCATAGTTGAACGCACAGCGTGTGCGGCATCCCTCACTTGCCAACCGATATTGGTTCACGCAAACACTCGCCAACTTGTTCTACCACACATGTGTTACTTATACACATTTATATATATATATATGTATATGTTGAGTATATACTTATATATATATATATATATATATATATAAACGTTAGTCATAGCGCAGTTTGTAAGGCAAAGAAATAGCCAGTGGTCTATATGGATATACTTTTATGTGTATATGTGTACAGTGGCTTACCAACCAACCACACTTATACACATGTATAAATGAAATCAGAAGCGACGATAAAAAAATGTTATATATCACCTATACCACTGGTAATTCGACACGTCTTTTCACACTTTTACTTATATACCAGCTCATATATAGCGTCTTTATTAAATCCTTAGCTGACAATTTTCTCAACTTAATTTATTATATTTTTATATATATTTGGATGTGCTTTTTTTTTTTTTTTTTTTTTTATTTATTTAATGATGAGATGAAGACAATGAGTATGTTATGGAATTGATGGAGATTTTTGAGTGCAGATTGAGGTGAATATTTATATTTTTTAATGATGTTGAATTTATAAAAATGTAATGGAAAAAATATTTTTTTTTTTTAGTATTAGTATTGAAAGGAATGGAAAATTAATTGGTATGTAATGAAAATAAGGATTTGATTTATTTTATCAATTGTTTCGATACTGGGAGAAAATTTTTGTGTGTTTTAAAATATAAAAATATATAAATGCCAAATTTTTATTTATATTTATGTCTTTCAATTGTCAAATGATGAATTTTTCTGAATTATATAATGTTCAATTTTTCTCAACGAGTTAAAAATGAATATTTAATTAATTAAATAATCTTATTCAAGGAAATTTATGTATGTAGGTATCTATATGAGTGCCCATTGCATGTATCTATTGACTTGAAAAAAATGTTTATATACAACATACTCACATTTATATTTCTCTATCGCCGAAGGAACCTCTGTTCATTTTGCTTGCGGCACAAAGTTGCATCTGCCAATGAAAATATATCTGAATAACTTTATGCAAAAAAATATAGTATATATTACATCATTTGTATACGTATATGCATATTGAAATGGAAAAATAATAATATGAAAAATGAATAAAATACACAACAAAAAAAATATTCAATGAGCGAGTTAAAGAAAAAATAAAAATTGAAAAATAAAAATAATAAAAATATATTTTATGAATACAAATATGTATTTACATATGTACATACATTATATTATAAATATTTACACAATCGTTTTCATATATAATAATATTGATAAATATATATTATTATAAATATATAAACGTATGTATAATTTACTTACATAGAACGCATTGCGCATTTGTTAAAAAAATTGTCGTGTAAAAAAAGGAGTAATTGAATTGACGAGAACGGGACAAACTGTATATAGCACAGAGCATATATTCGCATCTGCCAAAATTGTTATATAGCATAGCCTATTTTTTCTTTTTTTTTTCCCTCACATCACCAACGTTTATTTCGTTGACGATTATTTCCAAAGGCCATACACGCATTGTATGTGTGTGTGCGATCTCTATATGTGACATGTATGTCCCGTGTGATACATGTATATGTAACATATATACGAATATTACACACACGTGTATATACAGAAACGATTTATCTTTTGGATAGTCGTTATTTCAGCTCCTCTCTCGCGCGCCGTTGAGCAAAATTACATTAACATAAACACGACGCTCGACTGGCGGCGCATGCATCAAAAGTATATTCGGTCACGCACGCGTTTATACGTATATATATCCATATGTATACATACATATATAAATTTATTATGTACAATATTTATCCCGGTCGTTGCTGTTACTCCCTCGCGTTCTCTCATATTCGCTGATTGAACATCCAAAAACCGTTTATTCAACGTTATCTGTTGCGATTCCAACGCAAAGATAAAATTTTTGTATATAAAAATATTGAAAGCATATTTCCTCTTCATTTAACCATAAATATATATTGTATATTAATTTTTTTATTCAATTAAATTTTTAAATAAGAATGTGAATTAAATTTTCATAAATCAATGAACTATTTAATATTTTATATTTACAGTTTTTTATCATGACATATTTTATGTTCACATTTAGAGTATACATTAAGTGTTAATAATTATTCATTCATTTTTGCTATTAATATACATAAAAAAATTATTTTATTCCAATGATTTATTAATAATTTATACAAATTTATAAATAGTTTTTAAACTTCAATTTTCGCTCTTATATAACTATGTATTTTATTATATCAGTGACAAATTATTCAAGTAAACAATAAATTCCTTTCATAATTATAACTGAAATATATATAAACATATATAAATATAACTTATATTTATTTATATAAGTACATTTTCCTTATATAGTTATTAATAAATTGAATTTTATCTTGACACCAATTTAATTGACAATATTTATTAATAATAATAAATATTTGTAGAATACAATGTTGCTTTAATTGAGAATAGCATGTGTATTTAGAGATGTGTACATTAATATATATGTATAAATACATACAGTAAAATGATGGAGGAAATGTTGGAAGAAGATAACAAGAAGGGCTACACGATCGTCGATAATATTTGAGTTGTCGAGAGCGTCATCGAGCGAAAAAGGGGATTGTATACGCGATGAGGGGGAAAAAATAAAGAGAACGTGGCAAAGAGCATGCTATGGGGGGTGGTTAACGTGGAGGATGAAGAGACAATATATATAGACAAGAGATGGGAAGGTTCTGGGTGAAGTAAGTGGTTAAGAGGTTGATGTGGCACGGGTAATGGAATAAAAACACTCGACCTCGATGTCACCAATGGAGAGGCTTCGTATAAGGATCCTCAACTATCTCAATATATGTATACATACTATATGTACATATATACATATATTCACTTTTTGCACTTGTCCATAGGCTTGTCTCAACCTTTTATCATTTAATGTATTAAAAAAATTTTTTTATATCTTCAAATTATTTTTTTTTTTTCTCATTTCCTTATTTAATCTTCATGAAGTTATTATAAATTCATATTGGCATTGATTATCACGTCAAAGTCACTTCGCCCTTAACCCATGTCACCCATTACGATACACAGTAAAAATTGACAAACTCAAAAAAATAAAAAAAAAAAAAAATTCTTTACATGAAATTAAATTTTATTTTTATTTCTCACAAAATATATTCGTACATTAATTATAAAATTTTCGCGTGCCAATATCACATATATTACCACTATATATATATATATACACAATATCTATCTCTATGTACATAGATATATTCACCATATATATTTATATACCTACACATACATATAATCAGCAACAGGTGTTTACGCTTGAGAATAACGACGTGAATACATATTGAAGAACATTGCCATTAACAATTCAATTATTATCAAACTACTTAACCCCTAAATATAAATATAAAAAAGCAAAACAAAAATAAATAAATAATAATAATAATCAGTATAAATTAATCTTAAACAATAACTATTCATTACTATTCCACCATATTATCACACACTATATTTATTCTCTATTAATAAATTAATAATATATTTATTAATGATATATTTAAATAAGGATTTGATGTAGTGATGAAATGGTATTAAAGCTATTATATATATATTTTTTTTCTTTCTTTTTATTTTATATCCATAAAACTAATGAGAAAAAAAGGCGGGACCCACTATGAACACGGTCATGACTGGTTGATCGTTCTTTCTCACAATTCATCTTGAGTTAGAGCAGTAAAGTATATACATAGAGTTGTGCCGCAAGACGTTTATATCGGTATGGCAATCGCAGTGTTGATAGACACACACACACACACATATATTTATATTGTATATGTGTGTATAAAGGGGGGTTGTATTATATTAGGAACCCCCGCGACACTTAGTGTGTGCCACCGGGGACGGGTTTTCTCTATCGTAGGCGGAGCAACGTCGCGCGTCGTCGCGTGCCCTCGCCCGTGACACCGCCGTACCGTCCTGCCCCCTGTTGGCCGTTATGGTGGGGAGCTACTGTGAATGCAGTTTCCGTCGAAACATCGGCACGAACTTATCGCGATAGAGTAGTGAGCTGGACCGTTTTTAAACGCGCGCGTGTTGTTTCAATTGTTTCCACGTGGTGGTTATTTTTGTTTTTTTTTTTTTTTCTCAATATAAACAGTATTTTTGTTTGTTATTTATTTTTTTGTACAATGGGGCTTTGTTGTTTTTTTTTTTAGTGATGATATTTTGATGTTTATTATCGGTGGTAATTATTGTCTTATATGAACAAGTGATTATTTATTAAGTTTTTAATAAACATAAAGGAAATAAATAAATAAGAAAAAAAAAAAAGTTAATGTAATTATTTATTTATTTTTTTTTTTTTTGATTTTAATCATCGTGTCTGCTGATCTTCAATTTGTCCACTGGATTATCAAAAATAATTATCTTTATTTTCTCAAGGTAAATTTATATATATATAGTTCTTGTTTATTTATTTTTTAAAATTGAATATAAGAAAATTTAATTATATTTTTTTTTCTTAGTGAATTATTATCTTTGTTCATTTAACATTATTCTCTTTATTCTGAATATATAAAAACTGTCCAATAAGAACGATGAGAAAATGAAACGAGTCAGCATTTCGATTCACATTTTAATGAATGGCTATGTTTGACATTGATTGTTCAGTGAAACGTTAATTAGAGCCTTGTACACTCTTTTTTTTTTTTTTTTTCTTCTTATTCTTTTTAACTCTTCCATTTCCTCTCTCATGTTCATTTTTCCGTGCCATCTATTACATACACACGTAGGCTGGCGTATAACAATTACGTGAACGTGTGCGCACTCAACCAGATAGAGTTGAAGTGTGTCTGTACGTTGCCGGCTTTTACTACTGCGAGATGGTTTCGCGCGTATCATTCTTCACTTGTCTCGTATTCAAACGTCCACTCTCACAGCGATTTTTTTTACTATTGACCTCAAAATGCTGTTACGTTCATCTACAATATATCAATCAATTTATTTTGTCTATTCAATTATTTATTTATTATTTTTTTTTGTTAAATATTTTACATACAATCATGTAATTAAATATAAATTATGCTGTGTGTAGTGTCGTTTATTTATATGTTTATGTATATATATATTTTTTTTTTCTATTTACAATTATTTTTGTTATTTCGTGAAAGAGGCAGGAATGCGTTCCTATTTCGTATAAAAAGGGGAAAAAATAAAGAATAAAAACAGCAATAGTTGCAGTTTGGTAGCGAACTCGAATCGTTTTCAACTTTCTCTTTGCCTCTATTTCTCTCTCTCTATTTCAGTTACGTGCTCGGCTATTTCTCTTTGGTTGTGTCTCGGGCTTCTTGCCGCTATGTACCAAGCATGGTATACTCTATAGAATTCAATACACCCAGAAACTTAGAGATTCCAGAATAACATAAACCAGAACGAGGAAAATAAAAATTCAAAATGAATAAATAACCTAGAAAAAAATAAATAAATAAATATAAAAATTCAAATAAACAATTTTAAAAATCCTTCTCTATTAAACAAATTAATTTATCTATATAATACCCAAGTGAATTTTAAATTTTCATTAACAATGATAAAATAATGTAAAAAAAAAATAAAATAAAAATTTATCAAAAAAAAAAAAGTTTTGTATTGTTAAATTAATTTTGATGAATATAATTTTGAGGGATTGCCTAATTGATTTGATATTGTATTAGGTGGTAGTAGCGTGAGAGTGTGAGATGGAGAATTAAAACGAATGTGAGAGGGTTTTGTGAAATTAAGGGGCCGAAAAGAGAAAGATAATATGTGAATACAATGGCTCGCGATTTGTGGTGTTTTGCTGAACGGTGCTCAACCGAGTGCGGAATCGTTTAGCACGCGATCTTCTCGTAATTCTAGCCTCGGCATGCCAGTTTGATCGCACTCGCACGATAACCGCCGCGCGTAGCTATAAAACGCTTTTGTCTTAACAATTTGCACACTACTGTTTCACGTCAGAGTTGTATAATAACGCTTTTGTATAAAATACATTTGTATACGTAATATGTATACATGTATGTATGTGTACTTATAACATAAGTTTAAATTTTAATTTGTTTAAACACTAATGTTTCCGTAGTTTTAGAGAAAAAATGTACGGGAAAAAAAATTGAAAATGTGACTGAAAATAAATTTCTCAATCGTGATTTTAATGAGAAGGGAAATTATTTATTTATGAGCTATTTAAATTTAATAATAGACAAACATAATTATTGTTAGATGAAAGACGTATAGCCCTAATTAATCAATGAATTGTTAACATACGATGATGATTGTGTATTTAAATTATACATAAATGTTTGTATATAATTTATACACGAAAAAAAAAAAAAAGTGTTGGAACTTTACACTCGATTAAATTGATAATGCAAAAGCGTGATACACAATTACCACTTTATTTACTAGATTCATACCATTATTAATTATATATTTAATAATAATTTCTTATACATATATTTTATGAACTGCTATTAGAGTGGATGAACAAATAATGTTTTATGAAACATTAATTCAATTTGAATTTGTAATAATCGAATCTCATTCATTTATTCCACATGAATGCTGTCCATTCAATAAATAAAAAATATAAACCGTAGCTATTTCCTATCTAAATATAGTCACAATATAAAATAAAAAAGAGCAGCAACTTTTAATAAATATTTCATTTTTTTTTTTTTCGTCTACTCTCCATTTGATAACAAAAAAATTCAATCTCAATTCATTAATATTTCAGGTAAATATCATTATATAACATTCATTAACCGTCACATTTAAATTCTCAAATACATAAATAAATAGATAGATCGATAAATAAATAAATAAATTAATATTAATAGAATCTAAAATAAATAATAAAAATAATATCGTTTTATATATTCCCCAATATTTATATTCCTTTTGAAATTCTCCAATCATTTGACAAAGTTGTGCTCAACATAAATAAGATATAAAAATATATTTACCTCACACACATATATATATATATATATATATATATATATATATATATATATATGTATATGTAAACACATATACACATGTAAATAAATGTATATACACGAAAGAAAAATTTTAAACCCAGGCTGGTGCATCGTATTCGACCTATATTTATGTATTAAACAGGCATTATTTATTCGTCCGATGAATATGCATTGTTTGGTGGCAGTAGCGAGGTGTCGAGTGCAGACCCGTCGCTATCACTGGCTCATCAATCATACACAGTTCTCCCATACTCCTCTCTCTCCCTCTCTCTTTCATCCTGTTCCATATTTCTCTTTCATCCCTCACTATACATATACTCACTCACTCACTCACTCACTCATTGCATATTCCCCCTTTCACTTTGCCTCTTGTCGCACATTTGGTGGTGGTCGACCACGCGCGCGAGACCGCTCTCATCCCGCAGTCCGCCCATGTCATCTCTCAGGCTCCAGGGGACGCCCGCAATTGACACTAATTTACGTAATTTTTTCGTGGCCCGCACATGTCACCATAGTCATATCCTCCTTCACTATTTTATTTTATGTATCCTCCTTTCTTGTTTCTTTTTACTCCTCTTTGTTTCTATTATATCGCTTTTCTACGCTGCCTTGTCATCAAACCAATTTCAAGTTAATATAGTCATCATCATCATCATCGTCGTCATTGTCAGGAGACAGAGGAGTTGGCTGCAGTAGACGAAAGGTCATTTGCTTAGAGCTTCGTCTTTGGTTCTTTTATCCTTAGAGTTTTATTTATATATGTATATATATTATATTGTCGCCTCGTGCAATATGTCTCCTTATTCTGATTTTCAATCTGGCCGCGTGTCTACGACATCGCAACGAATTCAACGTCAAGTGCAAGCACAAACTATTTTTTTTTTTCATTCTTCTGTTAGCATCATTGGTGAATCAATTATAAATCCGATAAAGAAAATAAATTTATACTCAACAGCGATCAATTGCAGGGGAGAAAAATAAAAGTTTATAAATGATATAAAGTTTTTTGCGAATCTAAGAATATAACATATAATTATATATATTTAATTATAGATTAATTTATATCGTATTGGAGATCGTGAATTTATTTTAATTAAATTTATCATGGTGTAATATATGAATTTATTTTTTGAAATAATAATAAAATAAATAGTAAATGTATAATTGCATTGTGGCATTGATGATAGTTGTCATTTCTATAGATGAACGTTAGTGTAAGCTTCAAGTATATATGTCTGACATATTGGCTATAACTTCTATCGTCATATTTCGGACAGCAAGCCAATGGTCATATTCATCAGAACGTTAATCGCCCGGATCAATTGCCCTGCCACCACAAAACTCCGATAACATTCGTCGTTGTATATGTATACGTGCATAGATATATATGTTTATATTTGTGTGAATACGTCAGGCATCAAGTCCATCTGCTCGGTTCGTTTCTCATTATCGTATATACATGTACATAAAATAAACGAAATAAACATATATGTGTCTATTTTGGCGTTATTCGCAAATTAGTTTAACGATCAAATCAATCAATGTAAATTCACAAAGGAATTATAATTCAATAATAATCAAAGATTTATATAAATCCGCTAAAATTTAATGAATTTTCCATAATACGAATGTAAAAATCTTCATAATAAAAACCCGCATATTAATTATAAAAAGTATTTAATATTATTATTAATTTTATTTTTATAACTAAACACATTTATTTATTGTTTAATTTTGTATTTAGTATTTAATATTAATTTTATTTTTATTATTAAACAAATTTATTTATTATTTGATTTTATATTTAGTATTTAATATTAATTTTATTTTTATTATTAAACAAATTTATTTATTATTTGATTTTATATTTAGTATTTAATATTAATTTTATTTTTATTATTAAACAAATTTATTTATTATTTGATTTTATATTTAGTATTTAATATTAATTTTATTTTTATTATTAAACAAATTTATTTATTATTTAATTTTGTATTTAGTATTTAATATTAATTTTATTTTTATTATTAAACAAATTTATTTATTATTTAATTTTGTGTTTAGTATTTAATATTAATTTTATTTTTATTATTAAACAAATTTATTTATTATTTGATTTTATATTTAGTATTTAATATTAATATTAATGTTACTTTTATTATTATTAAATAAATTTATTTATAAATTAATTTTTTATTTAGTATTCATTATTAATATTAATTTTATTTTTATTATTGAACAAATTTATTTATTATTCAATTTTGTATTTAATATTAATATTTATTTTATTTTTATTATTGAACAAATTTATTTATTATTTAATTTTGTATTTAATATTAATATTTATTTTATTTTTATAATTAAATAAATTTATTTATAAATTAATTTTTTATTTAGTATTCGTTATTAATATAAATTTTATTTTTATTATTGAACAAATTTATTTATTATTTAATTTTGTATTTACTATTTAATATTAATATTAATATTAATTTTACTTTTATTGTTGAACAAATTTATTTATTATTTAATTTTGTATTAAATATTATTATTAATTTTATTTTTATAATTAAACAAATTTATTTATTATTCAATTTTGTATTTAGTATTTAATATTAATATTAATATTAATTTTACTTTTATTATTAAACAAATTTATTTATTATTTAATTTTGTATTTAATATTATTATTAATTTTATTTTTATTACTAAACAAATTTATTTATTATTTAATTTTGTATTTAATATTATTATTAATTTTATTTTTATTACTAAACAAATTTATTTATTATTTAATTTTGTATTTAGTATTTAATATTACTTTCATTTTTATTACTAAACAAATTTATTTATTATTTAATTTTGTATTTACTATTTAATATTAATCTTAATATTAATGTTACTTTTATGATTAAACAAATTTATCTCATATCCAATTTTGTATTTCGTATTTAATATTCATATTAATTTTATTTTCATAATTAAACAAATAAATTAATATTAATACAGATATAAAAAAATATAATATTTTTCCCTAGCAGCTCATGAAATAATTATCGAGCTTTTGTAATTATACTACATTGCATTAGCATTGTTTCAAAGAAAACAAAACAAAAAAATATCACACTGCATATAACAGTGTAAAATTTTTCGTATCATTATTATTTATTCCACAAAGTTTGATAATAATTTCCAAACCTTATGTTATACATACATATAATTATATGGAACAATCGATATCACTATATACATATACAATTACGTTTGTTCATTGTGAATTTGGTAATACCGCAGAGCAGATAGAATATGAGTATAATATTTATTCGATTATATATGTTTCTGCGGTGGTATATACTCCCTCAGCATTGGTCCGAAATATCTAACCAGGTTGTTTGTTATGACTCGAATGGGCCGAGAGTTAGCTGATGCAAGCGTGTTTACACTCCTCTTTCGTTATATATATACACACATACATACATATGTACGTGCATTACGTATTATATGTATATAATATCGTCTGTGATGCTATTCTGCCTCGACTGCTGATGCTGCCTCCATTTGAGCGATGAGCTTCGTGGTCGCAACGAAACGCTGCGGACATTATATACATGAAAATAGATATATATATATGTTTGAATGTATGTATACAGGTTTATATATAGATAAACATGTAGATATAAATGCCAAGCTCGTTGCGAATAATTCAGGTTTCCCTCAGCTCATGTCAGTGAGCCGAGCGATTTTCCTATATTTTTTTTATTTTCATTTTTATTTTTACCTTTCACTGCCAGAAAATGCGGCATGCTTGGAAAATTCATTCATAATGAAAATCTAGATATACATATACATATGTAGACGTGCGATTTTACTCTGGTATAAAGTGAATGAAGTATATAATGAAGAAAATTTCAATTTGTAAGTCAAGTGCAGAATATCTTAACGATTTCAATTTGTAAGTCACTGCAGAATATTCTAACGATTCTCTGTACTTTCATCACGTCAAAAGTATCGAAAACTTTAGTTAGTAGTTAAATATATACATATATATATATATGTGAATAAATATATATTATATAAATATAAACATGTTTGTGTATTTGTGAATACAAACAGAAATGGCTGGAGAAAAGTTTGGACTACTTGAGCAGTTCAATTAATCGCAAGGAATAAATGTGTGCAATGTTATCGAGATAAATGGCATGAAATTAATAAGAGAATTATAAAGTGTGAGTTTAATATATAGAATCAAAATGGTTATAAAACTATAAATAAAATGAAAGCGAGAATGAAAAACAAATTGGGGAAAAGGGGTTGTGTATATTTTTGGTGTGACTTCAAAGTAAGCCAAAGATTTAAAATCAAAAAGTGAGTTAAAATACAAAACTTTGAGTATATATTTACATGTACAATTTGATGACTCTGACGTAGTATATACATATAATATAAAGAGAAATAGAAATATGTAAGTATATATTGCAAGAGTCGTGATAAAGTGAGTAAGAGGGAAAATAATAGATGGAGAAAAGTTGAGAATAAGAGAAAGTGTGATGAGAAAGGGTTTTTGAACAAGGAAAGGAACGTCCTTTACCATAAACTCAACACTCCGGTTCGTTCGTTGGCAACACCGTCTATATAACGTTCAAGGGATGAGGCGACAAGAGAGCCCGAGGAGGACGTCGTTGACGACGACGACGACGACATCGCGCCAAGCTCCGTATTACTCGAGCTATGTAAATGAATTTCGTTTAATTATCCGGTGGGGTCGAGAGGGAGGTCGCCAATGTTAGGGTGGAGGGTGGTGGTAGCTAGTTCATAGGGGTTATTTCTCTCATTCTCTCTTTCTCAGTCTTTTCCTCTTCCATACAATCTTCATCTGGGGTTTTCTACACTGGGCCCAAGTAAGACGCGCAGCTGAGCGACGAAGCGAGCTGTATTGCTTTCATTTTATATTTATATATCTGTGTAGTTAAAGATTGCCCGTGAATTCACTACGACGGCACTTTGCCAAGGCTTTAAAATTTCTCTCCTTACTACTTTCCCTTCGTAGTTTTTTTTTTTTTTTCTTTTTTTTTACTCAGTCGTATTCTCGTATATATTGCTCGCACTTTCTCTCATTCCTCCTCATTTCATTTCTCTTTGGTATTACAATCGTGCGCCAACAATTCAACCCTTTCGTTCATTAAATAAAATCAATTTTATTTATTTTAACTGTGTACAATTACATATATTTGTCGACAGAAAATTATTATTATTTCTTTTATATAAAATATATTAATTCAAAGTTATTCAATAGATTAAAACATTTCTTTTATTTTCAATTTTTTCATTCATAATTTTATAAGTATTATTAATAATTTTAATTTAAATAATTCATAAAACGATATAATAAATTTATTTTACGAAATATTATATTTATTTATTTTTATTTTGAATGCAATTCTTTTCAGAAATATATAAAAAAAAAAATATACCATGCTCTTGTAACTTTTTCTCATTCTTTCCGCGCGCACATGAATATACGGAATAAAATGCTCGTTATATATGTATAACTTACACATAATATATATACATATATACATAGATACACAGATCTGTATGTATACATATATATAAAAGTGTATGTAGATATAGATTCGGTTAGTGCACACGCGCAAGCGATGCCGGAGAGTGCGCGGGTGAGAGGAATTTAATTTAGAACTTGATTTATATTTTAGCGGCCCATAAAATGGGGAAATAATTTGTCCCCAGAATCCGTATGAGATAGGGAAAGTAAGGGGATAAAAGGGCGGGGGATGAATATATCCTCTACACTGTGCGCTCACCCACACGAATGAGTTTCCAGCGTTGGTTATATGCCATGTATATATATACATATTACATGCTTACTCAACTACACTTTTATTCCTTGGTTTTCTCAGTAGTATGTGAGGTCATAGCCACTATGCCATCCATATTCTCATCCATATGTCTTTCTTCCATTATTATATGTGTGCATATATTCACTATTCGTACGGCTTTTTTACGCAAATATATATCTACCTATTTAATTCAGAAACTATATTCACTATATTCAAGTCTATTCAATCATACTAGCAGTGGTATGTATTATCGTTTATAATAAAATTCAAGTTTCTATTTTTATTTTACTACTTTTAACTTTGACACAAAATTTAATAATAATATATATATATATCAGTATTAATATGTGAAAATTAATATTAGAATGATGAGACTTATTTTTTTTATAGATTGTTAATGAAAATTCATTTTGTATTTAGCTAAATTTTTGTAGCTAATTTAAGTGATTATTTTACACTTGTAAAAAATTGATTTATAATTTTTATTTCACTATTTTTTACTTTGACATACAATTTAATACTATTTTGAGTATTAATGTGTAAAAATTAATATTAAAATGATGAGAATTATTTTTTTAATAGATTGCTAATGATAATTCATTTTGTATTTGGCTAAATTTTTGTAGCTAATTTAAGTGATTATTTTACACTTGTAAAAAATTGATTTATAATTTTTATTTCACTATTTTTTACTTTGACACAAAATTTAATACTATATTTGAGTATTAATATGTAAAAATTAATATTAAAATGATGAGAATTATTTTTTTATTAAATTGCTAATGATAATTCATTTTGTATTTAGCTAAATTTTTGTAGCTAATTTAAGTGATTATTTTACACTTGTAAAAAATTGATTTATAATTTTTATTTCACTATTTTTTACTTTGACACAAAATTTAATACTATATTTGAGTATTAATATGTAAAAATTAATATTAAAATGATGAGAATTATTTTTTTATTAAATTGCTAATGATAATTCATTTTGTATTTAGCTAAATTTTTGTAGCTAATTTAAGTGATTATTTTACACTTGTAAAAAATTGATTTATAATTTTTATTTCACTATTTTTAACTTTGACACGAAATTTAATACTATATCTGAGTATTAATGTGTAAAAATTAATATTAAAATGATGAGAATTATTTTTTTAATAGATTGCTAATGATAATTCATTTTGTATTTGGCTAAATTTTTGTAGCTAATTTAAGTGATTATTTTACACTTATAAAAAATTGATTTATAATTTTTATTTCATCTCTCTTAACTTTGACACAAAATTTAATATAAAATATCAGTATTAATATGTAAAAATTAATATTAGAATAACGATAATTAATTTTTCAATAAACTGCTAATAAAAATTCATCTTGTATTATATTAAATTTTTCTAATTGAATAATTATTTCATATATATATATAAAAAATAGATTTATTCATTTAATTTAAAATTATCCATAAAATAAATTCGATAAAGCACTGCGGTTAATTAGTTCAACCAACGAGCATATAATTAAACAAATTATCTTTTGTTTTCTGCCTTTATTTTTTTTCTCCTCATCTTCATTCAAGAATTAAATTCCAAAGATATTAATCAAATCCACCGTGTTTGACAATTATCCATTTAATCGCGGAACAAATTTCCTTAAAAGGGTGACAAGACACTTACTATACCTATATATAGCAAAGTGAAATGATATAAAAGAGGGTGGAAACTACGAAGAGTAGTTATAAACGTATAAAACGAAATAGATTGAAAGCATAAAAATATCATGGGAAAAACACGAAAAGATCAAGTGTTCTATCTGTGTATATATATTCTTAATATAAAACTAACTGCGGGGTGAAGTGAGGTGCGATATACTTTGCAAGTTCAAAGACTGAGGGATTCATTAAGGCTAGATGGAGGCGTTAATATACAGTATGAACATTCCCGTTGGGATTCACTAATACACACATACATACATACATATCTATGTTCATTTTATACCTAAAGTAGACACATAGAGAAAATGGCAACGGAAGAAATAGAGATGATGAAAGAAGGAGTGCGAGAAAGCAAGAGATAATATACATATTTTGAAGGTGTAGAGTCACGAATACTGTTGCTATATATTGTATATATATACATTGCAATATACATACATAGAAGAGGAACAAGTAGATGAGACTATGAAGCTAAATTACGCGACTCTACGTTAGAAAGACGGAACTATTAGCTAAGATTTAGATACGACTACGCGCGCGAAACAGTCTCATTCGCTTGCAAGTATCCTCGGCCTCCCCCATCGTTTTCCTTCACATTCACCCCTGCCAGTCACCCTTATATATGTATATTATATATTATGTATAATATATATAAGGTAGTGGATGACGATGCACATCTGCAATATATATATACATTGAGTTGAGTACATAACCAAGTCAATGAAACATTAATTAACATAAAATATTTACAGATAAAAATGTTTAATTAAATTTAACTTTACAATTAATTTAAAAAGTCGAGATAGTTAATAAAAAAGTAAATTAAAGAAATAATAGTATTTATTTATATATTATGTATGTATAAAAAGTTAAATGAAAGTGTAATATAAATTTTAAGAGTTTAAATTTTAAATGATTGATCGTGGATATTATGTTTAAATTATTTATATGTATTTATTTTTTATGTGTACATTTGGACGTTTGATGTGTTGTTTTGTACATATGTATATGTATTTGTGTGGGTATATATTTATATTTAATATTACACATTTGTGTTGATTTACGTACATACTTAATTATTACATCGATTGCGCATTGCTTTACAGCAATGTATGGTCGATTTCTTGGGTACACAACTCAAATTCTACTCAGTCACATTTGTGTTATTTCTCACTTGCTCTTTTGCATTCTCATTTGCTTATCCGTTTCCTCTCTTGACATATGTATATATCTCACCTGGGATTCATTGCGGGCTCTTGTACTAATCAACGAGCAGCCATTTTCAAGCTCTTTCGCTCTCTATATTTCGCTCTCTATGTCTCTTCCTTCACAACGATGTTTGCACAATTCTGCCAATTGAAATCCAAATTATATTCAATTACAAATCATTGCCAAAATGTTAATTAAATATTTTTATCATTTTTATTAATTTACAAAGGGAATATAATTGATATTTATATAAAAGTAATTATAATGACATGAAAATATAATTGAAAGAAAAAAAAATTAAATGAAATGAAGAAAAAAAAAACTTGCTACAGATTTATTTTTATGTTTTATTTATTTATTGATTTTTATGTGATAACGAGAGTTTATATTGTTTTGATTTGAGAGAGTTGAAATGAGGGAAGTTGAATGAATCAAGAATGGATATAATATTTCAATCGGGAGAAAAATTTTCTGGTTTGTCGCTGGAAATTGTTTCGCTTGATCGTTCGGAACGCGATAAGCTGCGCAAGAGAAAGAGAAAGTATATATCTTTAGACACAGAAACATTATATGTATATATATACATATATATATATATATATATATATATATATATATATATATATATATATATATATAGAAAGGGCGTTGTATGTCACCGTGAACGCAACAAGTTGCTTTCCATCGCTGCCTTCACCTCCTCTTGTTTCCTCCGTCACCAAACTCCAGCATCACCTTCTCATCCGTTCTATACCTTTATCCTTATCGTCTTGATGCTTTCATACTGACCAATGGCTACTGTATAGATTCATCTATATACATAAACACACATTGGAAAATATCTCTTGACAATATTATATAATTTTTTTTAGAATTACCAATAAACACATAAAATATATTTTTTAATATTACTTTATTTTATTACAATATCTCTATTGATTATGGAAGAAAAATTTCTTTTTTGTAGGATAATTTTAGAGCTTTAAACAATAAATTTGAAGAAATTTTTAATTATTTTCGTCATCGTAAATATTTTATTCTATACTTAAAAAATTAATATAAAGTTCATTTTCTTCATCAATATCAGTATTTTCTATTAATTAAATTTATAGGTCTGTTTACACTATTGAAAGTTTGTTTGAAACTAATATACTTTCGACTAAATAGTAAATTTTAATAAATATCCACCGCATCGTTAAATAATTGTTATCTAAAATAAATTTTCCAGCAATCAATAAGTTTCATGATATCAAAACGTAGCATTTAATATAGCCGACGCTATTATAAACTTGTATATGAAAATACTTCACTTAATGATCAGATTTTAATAAAAAAAAAAAAAAAAATGATAGATAAAAAGAGATAAGTAAAAAAATAAATATGTCAAATTTAATTTGAAAAGTTTCAATAAGTTTTTTAATGTATATATTTTATCTTTACATACATATATATATATATATATATATATATATTTGTATAAAGCGAATAATAAATAATAAAGCAGTCGTCCGTATTTCCTATACCATTTAGAGAAAATCTTCAACAATCTAGTGGAAATATCGATTATAGGTCAGACGAGTTACAGTAAAAAAAGTATATAGGTAAAGTCACTCTCGAGTAACGTTTGAGTGGACTTTCCTCAACGAATAATCGCAAAGTTAGTTGCATACCAATGTATATACAATATACATATACATACGTTTGTACATATATACACAAATACAGTCTAAGAATTCATAATGTTACGAAATACATTCAACATTTCTACACTCATAATCCTTCTCTCATATAACTGATCGTCATTTCTTTTCGTAGTTTAATAATAAACCGATGCAACATTCACCATCAGAATACAACTAATATTCAAATAAATAAAACAGTGTAATAAAAAAAAATTAAACATTCATATAAAACAAAATAAAAAAATAAAAAAATTTTCTTTTCCTTTAAAAAGAAAAAAAACAAATGATAAATAAAATTTTTAATAAATCTCAGTCAATACTTAATCGTCATCTATAATTTATAATTTAAATATTACCACTCTGTATACTATAAATAAACATTGCTCAGAATTATTTTTAAAATATATATTTAGAATTGAAAATGAATTTAAATGCAGTGCTTAAAACCAAATGGTTTAGTAACAACGATTTATGGCATTAATTCTACTCAGAAGATCTTTAACTAAAATATTCCATAGCATGGCTTCACCATCCTCTCACCCAATACCTATCCATGTACATGCACATTTATACATATGTATATCTACGTATATATACATAGTCGATAGAAAGTTAATGCATCAACATCAAAGTACCTACACCTCGTCATGGCAACACAATTATTGCTGCACTCAGTGCTAACCTTTCGATTTACATGCAAAACCACCGATGCACATGTGTATACATAAATTCTCAATACCTCAATATACATATATACATATATGTATTGATGTATGTATAATACATATGTATAGAGTGTATGTATTTAGAACAAACATTAGCTAGCCTACTATTTCTAACGCGGCTGAGTTTGGAATTCGCGACAGAAGTCTCTCACATTGCGCCACATAGCCACACTGTATTTTCATCCATGGATATATATGTATATATATGTATGGTTGTAGGCATATGTTAACAATACATATATACATGTTGATGAGAAAAAAAAATGATGAATATGTGGGTAAATAAATATATAAAAATTAAAATAAATAAAACAGATAAAATGTGCAAATGTGAGTTTCGTCTCTTTAAACTCGCACAGACACGTTTGCATGTAGATTCTTCTTTACAAAGGCATCGTTATTATTACATTCTTTTGCGTTAAAGTCGCTTGGAATTAATTACATTGGTTTACCTATTCGCATGTGTACTGAAACATTTATATACATGTGTTCATACGTATAAATATGAATATTTTTTCATATTGATGTGCTATCTGAGTATTTTTATTTTTGTTAATAAATGAATGTTCTGGCATATAAATGGCGAAACAATGTTATACACACTTTGAATTGAGCATTTCATGTAGAAGAAATCAAAGTAAAAATTTATTTTGAATTATATTTCAAAGATTATAAAAGAAAATGAGAATAAATAATTATAATTATTCAAAACTTTTAGATTGCTATTAATACATTGATGAATAACTAATGAAGGAGTTTAATTAAATATACACATACTCTTATTATCAACGTTGTATCTTAGTGAATGTAGATAAAGAGTCATGAAAAATAAGTCAAAAAAGAAAATGAAAATAAAGAAAGAAAAAAACCAAAGTAAATATCATTCCATCATGAACTGAACATTACCAGTCCAGTAGACACTAGTGCGCCATGTCACGTTTCTAATTATCCATAGTGTGTGAAGTAGCATTACTCGTTGAAGGAATTCTCGACTCAGTAACCGATACATTTTCCAAGCACGAACTCCACTACTAACTTTAACCAAAGAGACTCGGTGAACATAAACATAGCTATACAAAAACATACAACTATTATTAGATATTTTCCGTTAAAAGTCACATCAAAGTAATGATGCAACAAAAATAAAAATAAATACTAAAATATTTTTCAAGTAACATTCAATTAAATAACCTTCATATTTATTTGTACATCCACATAATATATCGTACAAACATTTATCTAAGTATTTATATTCATTTCATTCATCATGTCATTTTGAAAATTTATTTCTTCCTTACTTCATTTAAGTATACGACAAGAATCTAAAGAGTATTTGAGTTGAAATGGCAACTCGTGACTTTTGATGTTACTGACGCGCCAATGGTAAAATTTTCCTTGCTTAGTTCAACTCAACGTCAATACTGTTATATATGCATTATACATATACACTTTCATCCACTATATGTTTATATACATACGTATATACACCTGTTCATGACGATAGTGCATCTTCTATATATACATAGACAGATAGATAGATAGATAGATAGATGTACGTGTATATATGTAGTAAGAACGAAACTCCAGGTGGACTAAAGGCACTTTCAACTCAGTAGAGTGGCCGTTATATGGGCTTCCGAGCATTTTGATTCTGCTGACCACTGCTTGCCCCATCCTCAGCTCGATTCACACTGGGTTGTCTACGTGGTCCGCCTTCAAACCGTTACCCACCACCACTACTACTATTATTATTACTGTCTGTAGGTATATATGTATACGTATCTACATTGCCCAAACGAAAAAACGTCTCGTCGCACATTCAACTTTTAGCTAAAGTTATAGATGTATATCTGTTGGTGTATTTTCAACATGTAGGATATAGATGTAGATGTATTAGATGTAAACTTCTGTTCGTTTCAATTTTTTTTTTTTTTATCGTTATTGCTTTATGCAACGGATTTTATGTATGGGAAAAATTCTTTTGCATGTAACACCTTGTGCTTTTTATTTTACAATAGAAGGAATTCATATGCTGGGTTAAAGATATTTGTCAGGGAATTTGATAGTTTCAAACATGTTCAGTATTATTATTGTATTGATGTGTTATATGAACAGTTTTTTTTTTTTTTGAGAATATTTTATTTGTATTGGCGATGTGTAGAGAGTTTTACAGATGAAAATGATGTTTTATTTATGTAAATATAATTTTATGGATGGTTTGAGTGGGTTATTTAGAAATTAAGCTTCTTATTAAACTTTTTTAATTGACAGAAAGTGATTTTATTTCATGTTGGATTGTTTGAGATTGTACAAAAAAAAAAAAGTTTTCATTTTTGTATGTTGCTCAGAAAAACGAACAAAAATAGTTGGACAAAGTGTTATTTTTTGTCAATCAAATACTTTGAAGGGAGAAAAAAATTGTTTACTTTCTCGATAAATTGCACAAAAGTTATTGTTATACACATCTAGATAAATATTTTTTTCGCTATTTTTGTCATGTAGCATTTATAATTAACACAGTAAAATATTTCTTCTCACTTTAAATCCAAAATAAAATAATCGCCCATTCACATATAATTGTAAAATAAAAATAATTAAACAAGCTAATATTAAAAATTAATATTTTTCATTATTTAAATATAATTCTTAAATAATTCTGATAAAATAAATAATAATGTATGGATACATTTTATATTTTTTATATTTTTGTCATCCATTGTGTATATAAATTTATTGGCAACGATTTGTACTTGCAACGAGCACGTTTCAGCATTACTGCTCATAAAATACATGTGTATATGTATGCATACATCCATATAGTAGTGTTGAGGTATCTTAAATTGATGTGCGGGACATTGGAAAATACGTCAATTTCATAGATGACAGTTTTCCGATTTCTCAGTTGGCAATAGAGGACGAAGGAGAGTGTAACTATGTTGGTGCTTCTTTGAGTGTGTTGATGTCAAGAATTTCCGTTGCGGAAATCGATTCGCTGAGCCTTGAGGCTCTTTCCGTCAGCCTTACTACTACAATTTATATCTGAATATATATACACATCTATTAGAGTTTCATATATGCAATACAGAGAGCTGAACAAGATATTACACATTAATATTCTTCTTGTCTTAGGTCGTGTAGCAGAAAATAAAAAACCTCTACTTCATCTTTTTCGCATTTATATAAATAATATTTGTACATTTTAACCATACAAATTATTTATCATCTCCAACTTTTACTTGTTATTATTTATTTTTCTATATTTATACAACGTTATTTATGTCAAGAAAAATGTTGGATTTATTACAATTGGCAGTTCAAGTCAAACACAATCGTTAAACAAATATATTAATACCTTTGATAGAATATATGTTTTCAAAGATGGGAATTTATTAACATTATGTATTATTGTATATATCATATACTTTTCCAATATCCTGACAACAAGTCACACAACACCCTCTTTCAATGCAAAGTCACAAGAACAATGAGTACATTGTTTGTTAACGTCACATGATCTTTAGTCTTTGAGAGACTTTATTCGCTACTTCATCTTTCATTTTTCTTTCTGTCTTTTATAAATGTATATGTATATATTGGCTCTTCATTTTCTCTTTCACTTGCTCTATCGAAGGTAATTGCATAACCTCGCAAAAGGGGAATAAGTTCGTAACAGAGCGGAGTCGTAGTTTTAACGAGCTGATGAAAGGCAACCAACGATGGAAGACAGGGATGGCGAGGATTTTCTCTGAGAAGAAATAACCCTAGCTCTTTTACTACTACTACTACTGTTACTATACCTATATTATTGCACCATCATTGGTTTCACGACCGTAACGATTTCAATGGTGAACGCAAAATGAAGAATAAAGTAAGAGGATAAAGGGGAAAATAAAAAAAAAAAAAAAACGAAGGTACATAGAGAAAAATATAAAATGAAAACTAATTTTCATCGAACTGAAATTATCAGACGGAATGTTTAATAACTTGAAAGAATTTATTTCATCCCCCCCTTTTTTTTTTATTTTATTAAATGATATCAACATTTATTATTTTCATTATTATTATCATTATTAAATAATATTTAAAATTCATAAAATAATAATGATTATACTATGTATTTAACAATTGAATTTAAATTTTATATTTTATATTTGCGTAAATAAACACGTGAATATGAATGATTAAAATTTATATTAATATAAATTTATATACAGATTTATGTATATATAATAAATTGTTCGTATGCAATGAAATGGCGTTTTTTTTTAAACCAACAAAAATGTTTGCCAATTATTCGCACAGTGGAATTTGCAATTATCGTATAACGTTTAATAGTTTCTCTCTTGTCCTCCATCTTCTCGTCTCACTTTATCGTCACTTTCCATCTCTGTCACAGCAGCATTTCTTGCTGTATTAACCTCACCTTAACTTGGAATACCACCCCAGCTTCACTTTGTAACATTATCCACCTAAATACATTTATAAATAAACAAAACTCCCTGACACTTATTACAAAAAAAAAGAAAGAAAAAAAAAAATAATTTATACAACATAATATATAATTTTAAAAACTCGAATGTACCTACCATTTATTTATGTACATTTATTTATATAACCATGTATATATCTAGAGATGAATTTATTACAAGAGTGATATGCATTTAATATATACATGAAAAGCAATTGATGTTGACGTGTTTATATTAGAAACAGTGGGCGACAATTTGTGGTGAAATAAGGGTGGTGTCACAGTGTGGTGGTGATGTTGCCAGATGAATATTGAGCATGCAAAGACTACCTATATCGTCGTCTTATGTATACGTAAACCCAAAGCTCCACACACGTACATGTGTATATAACTATGTGGAGATGGTGTATTCTATAAATGTATACTATGATGAGAGTGTTTCATCCAGTTCCTACCACGTGAGAGCTTTCATCGCCCAGCAGTACAACAGACTAATTCATTTATATGGATTATAGTTGAGAGTGAGAGTTGAACAAGAGTCGGAAATGTTGCGAGGATATATATATAGAAAGTAAATAGAAAACAAGATGGAAAAAAAAAAAATATCAAGAGAAAAAATTATTATTTTTTTACTTCTCTCTTTTAGTTAGCTCTCATTTAATTTTATATATTCATTTATATAATATTATATATTTGTATGTTGTATAATAAATGGATATATACAAATACATGAAAATAAATATGTATGTTTAATAGGTATATGGATAAAGTCGAAACTCGCAGCTTCATTCTGAGATTTTGTAATTTGCTCACGAAACTGTTATTCCACTCTGTACACCATAGTTATTTCCATTACAACTCCGTGACACCACGAAAAATACTAGTTGCCCTCTCTTTTACCTACTTACTTTTATGTTTCTCTCGTTATTTTTTTGTTTCACTCACCTTTTTTTCTTATTTTCTTTGTATTTTACCTTTTTTTATTTTTCTTTATACTCTCATTGGTCTCGCATTCTCAATATAGTCAAGGAGAGTCACGTACCGAAAACACAGACTCGTAAACTTTACTCTTTTATTGTCGAGACTCTGTCATTTTCTATCTATCTATCTTATTCATGTATCTCTTTTACTCACACTTGTACTCTTTCGGTTACTTGGTTTTATGCGGTACTTTAAACTCATTTTTGATGATTCTAATTATTCTTAATCACTGTCACATAATCGACTTAAATTAAACTCATAATAGATGTCTACTTGCAAATGAAAGGATATTAATTGTATATTCTCCAAGAAATAATGAATATAAATGTATCGATAAATTTAAAAAAATAACAAAATAATAAATAAATAAAATTAATAAACATCAGTGAATTGTGGTACACTCAGTGGAGATGTATACTGAATATATTCTGAATTCGATCAACTGAATATAAAGACGAATGGTGAAAAAGAAGATGATAATAGAGAAGAAAACCGAGGTGTTTGGGGTGAACAAAAAAAATCACGATGACGATGCACAAGAATGAAAAGCAAGTTCCGCTTTCGCAGATATTTTAATGGAAGTTTGGACTTGGGTTATTTTGTGGTATACAGAATGCTAGTATAAAATGAGAGGGGAGTTGACTGTCGGTATTGACGATGGGGGTGTAGGACTTAAACAAAAACGAAAAGAAAGGAAAATAAGTAAAAGATTGTGTGATGGCGAGGGTGTTTCCGGTAAAGCCGAAGACGACAACGACAAGCGACGGGAGCACAACCAGCGAGCTGTTCATAATGAGATGTTAATGGAGTGGGTGGAGAAGAAAAAAATGCAAGGGTATTTTACCCAATACCTATTCCATCCCCTGTCGCTTCTTGTTTTTCATCTCCTTCTCCGTCTTCTTCTCCATCTTCTTCTTCTACTTCTACTTCTTGCTTTATTTTTTTTTTTATTCTCCCCCATGACACGATATCGACAGGTCTCTCTAGTGTCGTTCAGTCAACTTGCTACGCCGTCATTCTCACACCCCACAATCCAGATTCTTCCTGCGTTTCTTTGAGCCACTTTCTCTCTTACACCCTATCCCAAAGAATTCTATCTTCTCAACTCAAAGCAGGCCTTTTGACTCGCTTTCACACGCTTCTTCTTCTTCTTCTTCTTCTTTTTTTTTATATTATTTTTTTTTTTTTTCTTTTCTCATTTTCCCACTTACTATCTCTGTCGGTGTAATCGATTTTATCGCGTCCCACGCGAGCACAGACTTGTTCGCCTCAGTTGCCCCTCATGGTTAAACCAAAAGGGAGACCCTTCTCACACAACAATCAATTTTATGTCACCGTGGAAAGCTTATATACTATATACCAAATGAGCTTCCTACACTTTTCTTCTATTATTTTCTTCCTCTCACTATGGCAATTTTACGTGACCGCGCTCGATGGAGTTTAATAGTTTAATATTATCTTATAAACTTCTGACGATGACATTATTTAAATATAAATAGCGCTGTTAAAATTCATAAAAATTATATACAATATTATTTTCAACATTAACATAAACACATAAATATTCTTCTCGCGGAAAATCCCATGGACTATCATTCAAAATTATCATCGCATAAAATCAAGTGAATTACATCAGAAAATAAAAAATAAATAATACTTATTATTTTATTTTAGGAAAATGCTATTAAACAAAATTAAATTATATTTTATAAATTATCTACATTCTGTATAACAGTTTGAAAACATGGACATTTTGAATAGTCGAGGTAATTAATCATAGCTGACAGTAAAGTCATTGCTAATGTGTTGTAACAATATATTCAGACACGTGCAAACGCGTTTGCGCTATTGAATATGACGCGACGAATATTTCCGCGTCCATTGATGACCGTCATATTATTCTCATTCGCAAATTCACATATACATATACATACTCGTGTCACATGTGCTATTTCCACATAACCATATACATACCTATATATACATTCAAGTATTAAAATCACTTTGAGTCAACCAACATAAATGCATTTAAATAAACACAAATAATATTTATGTACAGATAGATATTAATATAAATACATATAAAAATATGTCAAAATTTTTTGCTATGTCATTCGTGCAATACGGCTTATATATTACGTGGTCTTATATACATTTACGTGACATATAAGCACGAGAAAGAGAAACAGTAAATGCGTTTTGCATGTCAAACATACATTTTACTATATGTGCATACATACCTCTTCACCTTATTTCCTTTATCTCTTTCAATATTTTTTTTTTTATCATACTATTTACGCACATTTTTTTCCAATATTCGTCTGTGTGTCTGTCTGCAGCATCAAATAAAGAAGTAATCAATAAACATACATAGGTATATATGTGTGTGTGTATAGTAAAAAATTTCAAAGTATTCCTTTGAAAATGTTGTAATAAAAATACACAGAGAGAAAAAATAAAAATAATAAATTGAATATTTATTGTTTGATAATATAAGTTGGCTCTTTTTTTTTCTTTTTTATCATTTGTTTTTTGTGTCATGTGTATAGATGGTATTATACAAATTTATGAATGTGTGTATATATGTATAAATAAATAAACAGATGTTTATAGATGGTGTTTATATATGTAGGGGATGCGAATTGTTGGAATCACACATGAAGACAAGTTTAGAGCTGTGTGGAATTTGATATCGGTTGAGCTTGGACGATGAAAGCTACGACAAGATAACGTATATATGTGTATGTATGTATGTACGCAAATGCAAATTACCACAACCTAACCCAATCTCAACTGTACCAATGTTTTTGTTCTCGCGCCGAACGAATATACGTTTGTTGTATCACTTGGTGTCCTGGTTTGTGGGATTTGCCACAATTAAAAGAGACTTTATCTGTGTACGTGCGGTAACATTCAGAGCATTAACACTTTAACAATAGCAGAATATTTATTCTGATGATTTTCATTATTGCTATATCAGTGTTTGTACAATAAAAATATCTTTGAAACAATGTTGAAGGTAAAATAAATTTAGCGAATTTTTTAAGATATTTTTTTCATGTGCCAATTTTTTTCGTATGATTTTATATTGTTATTACGATTTTAATGTTCTTGGGTATATTAATTTTATGACGGAATTTATATTTATATAGTGGGAAATATAATTATTATTTTTATCTGTGATAGTAAAAGAATTTTAGTGCATTTTTTTTTCTTTTTGACTCTTTTTATTGTTGATGGTTTTTAGTATATGTTTATGTATGTTTGTTTCTTTTTTTTATATTTTCTAGGGATGGTGCGTGTGATGTGGAAAAGAATTGTGGGAAGATTGACCCGGAGTACAACAGGGGTGGTGGATTAAAATTTGTCTTCGACATCGCTATCATCATTTGAGTTTTGCTCTCATGCCGGATGCGCCAGTCGCACCAATTTGCCCCGTTGCAATATGTTCTATCATTGGACCATTCACATCGCCCTGCTGACCATTCTCAGTGCACTCATAGGTAAGTGCACCACTCACAATAAACTAAAAAAAAAAAATCTATACACATGCGTTTAAATAATAAAATAACAAATATAAAATACGAAAAATATTTTTTAAATTTATATTCGTGAAGGATAAAATAATTAAAAAATTTATTCAGTAAGAACTATAAATTAAGTAATTCAGGAGACAAGCTGGAAAGAATTTGGAATAATAAATGATAAGTTATTCTTCAATCTCATTAAATTACAAAAATTCATTAAATATTTTATTCTATTGTCAATTTCATACGATTAAAAATTTGATAAAGGAAACAACGATTTATTCATAAGTATCAGTGGTAGATATATTTAAATATTTAATCAACGATAAAATAAAGAGGGCAAAGTAAATTTAATCATTTGAATTTATATTTATTTTTATTTATTTGTCCCTCCAAAAAAAAAACAAAAATATAAAATAAATATAAAAACACAAATATTCATGTATATATTTTTGAGTACATATATTTTCACGTCTCATTGCGGTTTGTGACCAATCAATTCATCAGGTCAACGGTCGCAATCGTATAAATGGGAAATCGGTCGTGAGGACGCGCGACGACAGCTGTTGGCTGACTGGCTGGCGATGTCACTCGCAGCTAGTGACATTTGCGAGGTCGCGCCCATTCGCGCGATGGTACACTGGGACCAGCCCTGCAGGGAGCGACTGGTCACGATACCATATATACTAACATACACATACATACATACATACATACATATACATAAACAATGTATGCATAAAGATCTATATACAGCTTCCACTCAACTTCTGCGTCTGATGTTTATTTGCCAATACAATTCTGGACTTGTCATTTGAATTAATTCAGTGGAAGTACAAGTGTCCACTGTTCACGATCGCTGATGGTGTGCCTCCTTTCTCACGTCATATTCAAGTATATTATATGTGCAAAAGTGGAGTTGAATTAATTACTTCGTCCATATAAATACATGCATTTAATTAACCAATATGAAAACCATTTTTTTAAAATTTTTTTTTTAATAAGAAATTTTTTTTTCTCTACACCGCATTTATTTATACATTATTATTAAAAATACTTTTACAAGCTGCATTTATTTTCATCAAATATTTATTAATTATATTTAATTTTATATAAATTCAAATTATTTTACTTCATGTTGAATAATAAATCAAAAGATCACATTGTTTCGTATAAATTACCTCATGTATTTTAGACACGAATAAATTTTTTTGTTACTTAAACAAATTTCGCACTTTGTATATATTAAATAAGAACATATATAGATAGGGTGTAGGTATATATTTGATGTCGGGTATATCCGCAATACAAACAATTAATTAATAATACAGTGGTGGAGTTTTATGTGGGTACGAAAATACGAAAGACCACAACGCAGAGATTCAATAAAGTATTTAGGTGGAGAAAGAAAGTAAACACAAAGGTTTGAACACGATGAGATAGATAGCTGGGGGTACGATATGAAATAGAGAGAAAGGAAGAAAAAAAAAAGAAAAACTCCGGCCGGATAGATAGAAAGAAAGTAATACAATATGCGCGGTGTCGTTTGGCCCATCCCATTTGTTCGTTGGCAGCAACGTTGGCCAAAGAGTGTGTTGGGTGGGTGGAAAGAGACGAGGAGCCGAGTTACTGCTGCTGCTGCTGCTACTCGTTGATAACGACTCGACGTCGTTCATATTTTACACCCGACTCATCAATAATTCATGCTGTGAATAATGCACGAATGTTTCACGTTACTTTATATTGCCAACGGACCACATTGTGACGATGTGTATATTTTCTTTTTTTTTTGTTTTATATTTTTATGAAAAAGTCAATGAACTTAACATTCATCTATTTATTTATTTATGTATTTATGTTTGAAAAATAAAGTTCTTTTTTTTTATATTCTTACAGAGAACTTTACAAGGTATTTTTTACAATATATAAATTTTTGAATCTGAATTTTGTCAATCGTATTGATTGATTAATTAATTAATTAATAAATAAATATACAAGTCCAATTAATATTCAAAAATTTCTACTTTATTTAATTTCGAATATTACTTGGTATTTAATAAAAAATTCATATGTAAATGATATATCTTTTATTTTTTATTGCATGTATATGAAAAATGGAAATCTATCAAGAATTCGATTTCGTTATATTGTCTTTCATAAATTGTGTATAGAAAAAAAAATTAATTTATTTATCTTTCGTGACAAAGAGCCTTTAAAATTCACCCAACGTCAATCTTCATTTTATTTATTTATTTTTATCTACATTTATTTTATTATTTTTTTTTGTTCTTCTTTTTTATCTTATTCCCCTTGCTATCTTGCTGTACTCTTCTTTCTTACCTCATGTTGTCAATGTTATATAGCGACATTCGTTCTGTGTTAGTCGAAATGTTCGACGAAATTCCCTAGACGACAACACCAGCCGGTAACCTGAGTAAGTGTCGCCAGGCGTCTTTGGTGTCTTGGTTCACTTTTCTCTCCCACCTTCATTGTATCCGTCTCTGCTTTGTCGTCTCTTTGCTCGCGATACGGTTGGGAGTCGCGTGTTTCACGTCAAATTAGAGGCGAAACAGTATGGCGCACGATATCCCATGAGAGGATCAAGGAAGTAGTGAAGGTTGA
Organism: Microctonus brassicae; assembly: GCA_918226075.1. Lineage (NCBI taxonomy): Eukaryota > Metazoa > Arthropoda > Insecta > Hymenoptera > Braconidae > Microctonus > Microctonus brassicae. The sequence continues at coordinate 3,675,210 of OW445484.1, forward strand.
ATGCCCACTACTACCAGCATCACCCACTATCATTCTCGATATATATCCTTCTATATGTATAACCACGTGCCTGCTGCCACTTTCCTCAACTCTGTAAGCTTCATCGTCAAGTCATGTCGTCTACATTTAGTCCAGCAATGTTACGATATTACTAAATTTAATACACTATATATTAAATTAAGAAACTAATGCGATGAGATATTTTGAGTTGATTGATTGAAATTATTTACAACATTACATTTAAATGCAATACGAAATTGATATTTAAATTATCAATTGCATTGCTGTGGTAAGGCAAATAATTATTTATTTATCCACATGTAATAATCATCAGTAGAATTGTATTTTTTATTTATTTATAACACTTCATCGCAATTCAAAGTTAATGAATAAAAAAAAAAAAGAATAGACTTGTGTTAAAACGTGAAAATAATGTCTCTGGAGGATAAAGAAAATTATGAGGGGTGATGTTTTCTTGAAATAATCGTTGTCATTATCTCATTCGTGTGGAGAAATTGGGAGAGAACCCTCAAAACTATGGACACATGTCTATACGCGATACGAAAATATATATAAATATCCGAAGTGAGTTTTGGGGAAAACAGAAATGTAATTGATGTGGAGAGGGTGAAAGATAGTAAGAGCAATAGAAAGGCTAAACGAAGAGGAGCAATATGTGTGAGGGACGAAAATAATCCTTGGGGACGCATGAGACGATGAAAATAAAATAAAAAAAAAAAAAAAATAGTAAAGAGAGAAAAAAAAAATAAAACTTGAATACTCGAATGATTTTCCCAATCAACTCTCTCATCTCTCCTATTTCTTTATTACGTCTCAACAATTTGACGTGAGTACTAGGCCGGCCCCTTGGACATTATTTATTTTTATTCAACAACAAACAACGAGAAACAAAAAAATAAAATAATCTCCTCGTATACATGTCCATATAATATACAATATACACATAAACATAATAATATCTACCATTGCTCGATTTGTTTCTCTGACTAGGTCACGAAACTCATTCTCCAAACTGTCCCCTATACACACTCTCTACCTTTGTTTGCAAATAGAACTGCGAACATTTTATATAGCTATTTGGGGAAATAGACGAAGGGGAAGGAAAGAGAACGAATCAACTGTATATATATATATATATATATGTATAAAACTAACCACAGTTGGTAGAGAGACTCTACCTCTATTTCATTCCAACATTGTCGTTTCCTTTTTCTCTTTCATGACCACTGGACGATGTTTGGTGGACGTTATACCATCGGCTACCACAAGGATCCTAGGGAGTTAGTTTTTCGTGAAAATTCTGTCTGTCGGATCTGATTCCCCAGCGGGCCACCACTCTCCTTCTATATCTTCCCACCTTTTTTCTCTCTTCTCTCTATCTATTTTCAACCTAATTTATATATACATATACATACCTATATAGGTATGTTTAAATAGATGGAGTGTGTCAGGAGAAGGAAACGAACGTATACGGACAATTTTAATGAACATCCGTCGCACTCACCGCTAATTCGATGCGCCAAGAAAGACAAGCGCACCCTCAGCGAGAACTATTATTCTCTAAGGACATTTTTATTTACGTAACAGACGAGGATTATTTTTATCTTGTATTCCATTTTATCCTTGTGAAATCGCTCGAATATATTTTTTTATATTTAGAATTGTGCGAGTTTAAATAAAGAAAATATTGGGAAAATTAAAAATGTCAAATGATTATTATACGAATGAAGTTTAATTATTTTCTTTTAGTTAAGATTTATTTATTTGATTTAAAAATAAATAAATCAAATGGGTATATAGTGATAAATTTAAATGAAGAACATTTTTTGATAGATGAAATTAATGTAGGAGAATAAAAAATATGAATATTGTCATTCATTTTGTTGATATGCGAAAGTACAAGCACAAATCAAATCACTTTTGATTCATAGACGTTAGACAACTCCTTAAGAACAACATTACCATCTGTATACATAAAATATATTTATATGCATACATTTAATGATATATATAGATGCAGGTAAATGTATTTGTGTATGAATACGTACATTATACGTATGTGTTTAACGTTGAAACGTGATTTCGCATTAAGTAGCCTATAAAATATAGATTTCATGTAAATATGATCGTAAAACTGAATGCAATGTTGCTTTCAACATGCCGTGTCGCGTTTCTGTAGTGTATGTACACGATATAAATACATATATATATATATATATATATACGGATATGACACATGATATCTTGTCATATTTGTGGATCTATATTCTGAAATATTTTATATAAGTATATGTATCCAACGGAAATCTATTCGTGATTGTGCATTTCCTTTTTCTTCTTTACATCGGTGAATATAAATTTAATATTGAAAAATAGAGTACTATTTATAGAAATGGTTTCAAAAGTTTTCTGACAAATGACAATTATTTGTTTGACCCTTTTCATTATACTATTGTCAGTCAAATATAATTAATAAAAACATTCAAAATACATTTACACAAGTCACTTTTTGTTGAAATGTATCAATAGAATATTAACAGTTATTTTGTATCTCATTCATTTATAATAAAAAAAGACAAAACTTTATTGTAAAGAGTCAGAAAAATTTCCCATCATTCAAAGTGACATTTATATCAATACAAATAAATATTTTTATTTTTTTTTTTTATCATTTAAAAAAATATTGAATAAAGAAGAAACAGAAAAATATATATTTCATTTTTTAATTATTTTTATTTCATCATTTATTTATTATTTTTAATTTAATTAATTAATTTATTTTCATTATATATATATAATAAAATAATTTAATTATAATTATATTTATATTTGTACATATTACTTGTTGAATTAATTTGATTATATTTTTATTTGTTTTATTTCTTGGTGTTTCAGTGAGGGGCTTGGAGCCAGACTTCCTTTATCCATTGGAAAACGTTACGATCCCTCAGGGTCGAGACGCGACATTCACCTGCGTGGTGAACAATCTGGGTGGATACCGGGTGAGTCCTTCTTCATACGCGAGTGGAGATCACGGTGGCGCCAAGGCCCGGGTAACTATAATAATTAAAATCGTGAGAGATGCCTTGCCCGAAGATGCACCTGCAATGGATTATATAACCTATAAATATCATTAAATAACTGCACTCCTAAAACACATATTAAAATTCACGTATTATCACATGCGCCTGTATATTTAACATCATGCACTGCATTAATGCACTTTAAAATGACCCAAATGGACCAGAAAAAAAAAAAATAAATAAATATTAATATCAATTATAAAGTAGAAAATTTAAAAAAAAAAAGAAAAAAAATAATAACTCATGCTAAATGCACGCACGTTCAATCGTGCAACACACAAAGCATTAAAATTATTATTTATATAATCATATACATATACACATAAGAAAAAAAATATATGTATATATCTTCATATATATATATTTATTTATATCATATATATTTATAGCAGCTGAAATTCCTATGACAGCACGACGCACGCAAATATTCACATAAATTAATTGCGGAGTAATATTATACTTACATAAAAAGCTCCAACGCAGTGGCTGCCTGCGATGCCTGTAAAGCCTTCATTAATATTATCATATAATTTTTTTTTTTCAATTAAAATTCCTACAACCAAGAACACTATTATTATATAAAGCACCAAGTGCGTCATATGTTGATTAATTATCACTTATCACAATTGATATTTAGGTAATAATTAATATATCAGTAATAATTATTTTTTTTCTTAGTGTAATAATTAATTATTAAATAATTTATCCATTTAATTATTTATTTTTTTATTATATATATATATATTCAGAGAATTAATAAAGTAAATAAGATGAAATAATTTATATGAAAAAGTGCAACGCACCCCCGCTTCGCTCGAAATTTAATGCAACGCCAAATGTATTATATACATAAATTTAAATACATACTGATATGTACATATAAGTGATTGGATATAATGCTTTGGTTCTATACATACTTTTAATGGCGATGATAATGCCAACAATTTTGTCGTGACTATATTTCAGAATTATAATATTATAATGTGTATAGTGTGTACAGACACTTTTAAAAGTTTTTATCAAACCAAACGCATCTAGAGCTTTTCAATAATTTTTTTCTTTATATCTTTATCACCATCTCTTTTATATATCTCCGATGTATATAAAGATATAACTACATATCTGTATATATGTATTTTTTTTTGGCATTATAATAGTTGGTAAAAAAGTTTTAAGCGCGACGATGGAGACACGTTTTCTCCCGTGACGACATCGATGAAACCTTTTTAAGTATTCTATTGAGAGTGTGTGTGGCATTACGCAACTGTGTGCCATCCACATATAGATATATGTATACATATGTATACATAGTAAAAAGTTAAAAAATTTTCAGCGTTAAATAAAAATATAGATATCTTTTCTGTGTGTACCAAAAAGTAAAAGTTTTCCATTTTCACATTCACTGGCTTTATATAGGGATATAAATATATGTATATACATGTATATATGTGTATGTAGTATATGTATATATACACACATATATGTATATAATATCGTAATCGTCACATTCTTTTTGCATATGTGAATAATAAATTTTCATTCGTAATTTTTTTCAATTCATCCTTCATTTCATTTTTATTTTTTTTATTTTTTTTTTTTCATAATTTCGTTTTGTGTTTTATTCTTCTTTTATTTTTTTTTCCCCTATCCGGAAACGACTTATTATTTTTAATATTAAATTAAATTCAGTTTTTTTTTTTTTTTGCGGAATATTTTTTTTTTTTTTTAGTAATTATTTGTGTATACGAGATCGTAAATTCACTAAATAGAGTTGTATATGTTTATTGTTAGATTGATAAAATATATGAATTGCCTCCGGGGCATGATATCCTGCAAACATTATATATATAAATATACATATATGCATGAGGTTTGAATTTGGTGAATATATAATTACGTCAGAGTGTGCATGTGCATGTACTTTTAAAACACACAAAATATGTTTGGGCACTCAATAGTTTAAATGACAGAAAAAGAATTGCATTATATATATCTTTATTGATTAAATATCGCAGTATACATATTGATTTTATTTATTATTATTAATTTATATATTTATTTATTCATTTAATCATATATTTCTTTATATATTCCCTTATTTTTATATTTTTTCGCGTCAATTTTTTAATTCTCATTCAAATGCGTCAAATCCTCTTTCAGCCACAAAGCAAACAAAAGAACATACGAAATATTTATAAATATAAAATTCCATCAACGTACATTAATTCGTGTGTAAAAACATAAAGTTCATAATGTTAAAAATAATTCCATATTGCAAATCCTGCACTGTAAAAGTGCCATTTGTTGTTTTGTAAAATACAGATTCGTTAAAAGCAAAAGATAAACAAATAATTGAATGGAATTTGTACTGTTAAAAACATGAAGAAAGAAAAAAAAAAAAAATTGAAAATAAAATTAAAATAAAAACACAATTAAATCTGCCGATAAATTTATCTTAATTTTCATGGCTCCATCAGAGTGTAGAACTCCATACAAACACTAAACACTTCACATACAACACTAAATTCTTGTGTGAATAAAACAGGTCTATACCAGACTATTGCCAAAAACACGTTCGAACCTCACAGCAGCAGCAGCAGCAGCAGTAGTAGAGGTTCGTAGCGGTCAGCCACACGGTGTATACATTGTATACAGGCTGTGCTCCAGTGAAAAACTTTTAATTAGCAAGTTTATCCATTCATCCCTTAACATACCACTAAGAGAAACACGACAAATACAAAAAAAAAAATTTTTAAAATAAGTAAACAAACAAATAAATAAATACCGAAATAAAATGTAGAAACGATAAATTTTATTCAAATTTTTTTTTTTTTTTCTTCACTTTTTAATACACTTTCTTTTATCATTTTCTTTCCTCCTTCAGTTTCCATTATAAAAACGCAGAATAAAATACGTAAATAAAAAATAAATAAAAGGCAATTCTATTATATAGATGAAAAATATATAAATATACATAACGATATCTAGATTGTTGGTAAGGAAAATAAACGAGGTATCGTAGACTGGACGGAGGTGAGCTTGATCCTACAATGCAGCACAATAGAGCATACACCATGTTGCTTTGCATATGAAAGAGTCATGAGAACAGAGAGTGAGATAGCTTGTGCGTATCGCAATAATAATAATGATAATAATAATAATACATATATATGTATGTGTGTATCTGACAAGCTTTTCAAAGTGCCATAGATACCCATAAATTTCGAAAATTTTCCTTCATGATGTATGTACACATAGTACGTACAAGCCCATATGCAGAAATATATAAAAATAAATATTATGAATTGTAATTTATAATAAAATATAAATAAAAAAATATAAATAAAAATTATAGTAAATGTAAATTATAAATTATATATTATATGATACATAATTCATAAATTATAAATATAAATATAAATTATAAATTATAATTTATGATAAAATATAAACAAAAACATGTATATAAAAATTATAAATTATAAATTATTTGATATGTTGTTTGTAAATTATAAATATAAATGTAAATTATAAATTATAATTTATTATAAAATATAAACAAAAAAATATAAATAAAAGTTATAGTAAAATATAAATTATAAATTATAAATTATTAATTATAAATTGTAAATTATAAATTATGAATTATAAATTATTTAATATGTTATTTATAAATTATAAATTGTAATTCATTATAAAATATAAACAAAAAAATATAAATAAAAGTTATAGTAAAATATAAATTATAAATTATAAATTATTAATTATAAATTGTAAATTATAAATTATGAATTATAAATTATTTAATATGTTATTTATAAATTATAAATTATAATTTATTATAAAATATAAGCAAAAAAATATAAACAAAAAAATATAAATAAAAGTTATAGTAAAATATAAATTATAAATTATAAATTATAAATTATAAATTATTTAATATGTTATTTATAAATTATAAATTGTAATTCATTATAAAATATAAACAAAAAAATATAAATAAAAGTTATAGTAAAATATAAATTATAAATTATTTGATATGTTATTTATAAATTATAAATATGAATAAAAATATAAATTTCAAATTATAATTTATAATAAAATATAAACAAAAAAATATAAATAAAAATTATAGTAAAATATAAATTATAAATTATTTAATATATGTATTATTCATAAATTATAAGTATAAAAATAAATTATAAATTATAAATTATAAATTATAATTTATAATAAAATATAAATAAAAATCATAGTAAAATATGAATTATAAATTGTAAACTATTCAATATATGTATTTTCTATAAATTATAAGTATAAAGATAAATTATAAATTATAATTCATAATAAAATATAAAAAAAAAAAAAAATATAAATAAAAATTATAGTAAAATATAAATTATAAATTTTACCTCTATATATGCGTCTTGCACATTCACAATTGTATTGCATAAAAAAATGTAGATTTCAGTCTTCTCTTTATCGTCCTCAAAACGATATGGATAACTTAAAAAGTGAAGAGAAAAGACGAAAAAAAAAAAAAAAAAATAATAATAAAAAAAAAAACGTATTCTTGAGACTCTTTGGAAATGTGCGTGCGATACAAAAGCATATTGTATATACAGAGAGTTAAAGCCATTTGTTGCGGTGCTATGTATTCACTTACTCGTCGCAACGTGTCAAAGAATCTCAAGGGCGACCAAAAAAAAAAAAAAAACACACCCGTGCATCAACCCCTAAAAAGTATGCAAGAGAGTGAAGCGATAGAGAGAAAAAAAAATGCGATATAAGGTTATAGAAAAAAAAAAAAAAAAAACGAGTCGGGTATATGTATAATGCGCTTTATATTTACAAGTATAGAAAAGCTCTAAAGGTTGGGTACTACTACTACTACTATACTATACGTCAGTTGCCAACGACTGGCTTATCCCTCTCTTTTGCTTATTCCTCTATCTGCCATTCTTTTTCTATGTACACTGATGGCTGATATCGACGGAAAAAGTCGTATATAGTCCTTCCTATACTTCCTTCAGTTCCTTTTGCACCATTCTCTTTTGGATGGTTTCTTTTAGTCGTTGGTAAACTCGTGGGGCCACTTTCTCGGACATATCCAATACCAGCTGCCAATATTAGATAAAAATCAGTGAAAACACATTCGGTCGTTCAAATCCATTGAATATTTTCATTTAAATATTTTTATATACATGTATACATATAAATATATATTTAAATAAATATGTACACCATCTGTTTATGTATGTAAATAATATATTCATTTAAATACATTGTATATATAAAATGATATGTATACGAGTGTATATAAATATACACTATTGATAATGTTATTTATATTTATTTAATTTTGAAGAATAATGGAAATAAATATTTTTTTTTCTTTTTCTTTTTTGTTTCTATTGGGAACAGGTGGCTTGGATCAAAGCGGATACAAAAGCAATATTGGCAATTCATGAGCACGTTATTACGAATAATGCTCGATTATCTGTCACTCATAATGATTACAATACTTGGACGTTAAATATAAAAAATGCACAGCGCAATGATCGTGGATTGTACATGTGTCAAGTTAATACAGATCCAATGAAAAGTCAGGTAACTAATTCATTATATTTACATATGTACATATTAAATAAGAAAATTATTTCAATCTCTACGTTTGTTTTATTGATTAAAATATGAAAATTAATGAGTATTTAAATATGTATTTTATTTTTATTTCTTATCTTTTTTTATTTTGTTTAATTTTATACGTATAATAATTTTTTATTTCTTCTTTGTTTTTTTTTATTATGTAATGTGCAGAGTGCATTTCTTGAAGTGGTTATACCACCGGACATTGTATCCGAGGAGACGTCAGGCGATTTAATGGTACCAGAAGGTAGCTCAGCAAAATTAACGTGCAAAGCGCGTGGTTATCCTAAACCGGATATTGTATGGCGTCGTGAGGATCGTGGTGATATTATTGTACGCGATACTAATGGCGGTGCCAAAACGAGACGTAATGTATTTTCATTCCAATCTTATTTTTTATTCATCGAAATAATTCGTTGTTCTACATTTCAGAAAATCAGATATCAAAAATTAAATATTAAATAGAGAATATTTTTATTTCGATCCATTTTCAATTCAATAATGTTGAATTATTATCAATAAAAATCGACACTTATTCAATTTTCTTAACGAATCTTGACAAATTCATCCATCTCATAAATTATACACATAGTCATATTTAAGATTGAACATAAAACATTCACAACGTTAAATCTGAGTTGATAGTTTTTATAAATCAAAAAAAAAATAGATAAAGCTCGATATATTCAATTATAAAATACATTTAATAATAGTCTCATCTTCAGTAACATAATTGAAATTATTAAAACATATAAAACTTCTCAAAGATGAATACTATAAATATTTAAAATTGTTCTTAACACTTAAATATAATTATATTTAATACAAAGTATTTTTATATTCACAATTTATTTCCATCAAACTAATAAAAATATCATCAAATATATAATTTCATTCATTTTTCCATTTGTTTATTCAACAGAAACCTCCGTTCAAGGTGAGACCCTTGTATTGACAAAGGTGACGAGAAGTGAAATGGGAACATACATGTGCATAGCAAGCAACGGTGTACCACCCTCAGTCAGTAAACAAATGATGTTGCACGTCAACTGTAAGTAAAACAAAACTAAACACGTATTTCACATATAGATAATGGGCTCCAAGTTTAAAATTTTACTCTATACTCATATAAACACACATACACATACTTATACACATATATATAAATACATATACATCTCTTATATATATATTTACTTTCATTTACATCTCCATACACCTCTAAATATCTAGATAAAATGACAACTATACAAATTTATGAAATGTGTATTGTTGTTATAAACACACAATATAAATATATATTAAATTTTACTTGTATATATATTATATGTATATACATATACATTGTATATACATATACATTGTATATATTCTCATTTACCTGGGTGTAAAGGGCGCGACTATGAAACAACGATGAGGCAGACGACGTCGACGTAGTCGTTGAAGATAGTCATCGACTTGCTCTTTGCATAATTTTACAGTAGCAAAACGAAGCTGCCACATTTTCTCTTGCATACACTCTCGTTGGCGAGAGTCAGTTTAGACCTGAACTAAAACAAAAAAAAAAACCTCCTTTTTTGCTAAGGAAAGAAAACGTAAAGGGAGAAAGAGAATTAAAGTAAAATACAGCTTAAATAAAAGTACAAGTGAGCATCGGCGAAGATAGAGAGACAGGTAAAATAAAAGAATATAAAAGCAAAAAAAAAATTATGAGGGAGAATGAAAAGAGAAAATAGAAAAGCTCTCTTTCCATAGAATACAAATATATTTATACATGTATATATATATATATATGTGTGTGTGTGTGTGTGTGTTTAGTGCGGTATTGAGATGAGCAAAGTAGAGTGAGTGTGAGAGTTAATAAAATTACACTTGGAACGATACATAGAGAGAGGGCCTTGTTGAAATTGTATACGATTATATTATAGAAAAAGGGCATAGGCAAAAAAAAAAAAGAAAAAGAAAGGGATGAAAGTGAAGAGACGATGGAGAAAGATCGCTTGTAGAGGGTTTGTGAGAGTGGCTGGTTTAAGCCGCACTCAAGACACCACTCTTCTGTCATTCTCTTCGATCTTTCGTCTCTCTATCTGTCTCAACTTCTCATAGCAATATCGCAAGCGCGGCCATGGTAATTCTTCGCCGGAAATTGAATGTTCTCTCTCACGCCATCTATGTCTGCCTCAAACGTCGCTTATTCCACTTTACTCCTTCTTACTCTCCGTTCTCTTTAGACATTTATACATATATATATACATGCATATAACATCTCTACATACACCACCAACTATATAATACTACTACCATACAATTGCCTCGTGCTCTGTTGGATAATCTGCTTTTATTGAATATAACCACACGAACACGTCAGTGTTTATAATTGATGAACGTTTATTATATCCTGATCTGCATATATATATTTACATCAACAGTAAAAAAGTAACACACACGCAATATAAAATATCTTATTGTATTATTATTATATTTTCGACAATACACACTTGTGAAAATAAATAAATTCACAAAGAAAAATAAATTAAAATGAAACAACTGTATATATGGTTATACATAAGCACAAACTATTATTGTTCTTTATTTATTTTTTATTATCCACCACTTATTATATTACGATATGCGTTATGAATTTTTATATTGTATACACAACGCGTGTGCAAAAGCGTAACGAAAAAAAAAAAAAAAAAACAAAAAATTTTTATACCATAAACCTGTCTCATCCTCCTCTGTGCCATCCTCCTTTGCCCATGAATGCCATCATAACTGTACGACCCCATCTCGTGGAGTAGGTGCTAATGTAGCGAAGGATCGCGCGTTATCTTATCACCCCAAGCGCTCTCTATATCTACTTGTCCTTTGCTCTCTCTCTCTTCTACATTTACCCACAGCTAAGGCTTTTCTAACCTCATACTACTACTACTACAACAACTATACTATCATACCACTACCCATCTCTCACACTTATTTCATCTCCTCAATTCGACCCTTTTCTCCGACCCACCAACCCAATCTCTATCACTATCTTGCCTCGTTCTATTCGCCACTCTGTCTCCGTTGAGTTGTGGTCTCTTTCCGAAGAGTGAAACGACGTGTAACCTCAACCTAAAGCTTCCCTTGAATTCACAGTATATAAATATATATATATATCTATCTTTATAAATGTATATGTACATATGTATTTGAGTGTATGTGTTATGTGAATTCATTTTCCCTTCAAGGTGTATATGTATAACCACAGCATAGTCTGCACTCGGCCAAAACCCGGAAACCTATTACGTTCCCGATGTTTCGCTTTGCGGGCTTATTTCATGCCGCAATCGCATCAACTCCACATCTCCGTTCTCTTTCACTTTATAAGTGTATACATATATGTATATATATATATACATGAAGAGATATATATTTTGAAGCCAGTGTTACTATTAGTCGACAAGAAGTAATGTTACTCCTTCAATTAAAGTGATTTATCTCACGTTATACTGATCCGAATTTTCAATGAATTTATTTTTTATTTTCATCATTTCATTCATTTATTATTTTCTTCTGTTTTTTTTTTCTCTTTGTCTATGGGTTAAACTATTGTGTGTTTCAATACTTGTTCATTGCTCTAGTCCATCGAACGATCGACACGAATATATGGATATATAACACTAAAACATGTTTAAACTCGATTAATTGGTCGTTGAATGCTCCACAACGAGTTTGGTTTAACGCTCCCTTTTCCTATTTACCTCTAGTCCTATTCAAATGTATCAGACTATTTATACATAGTCCCCAATTGTATGTATTTACAGATCTATGTGTATATGTGTATTTAGAGAAATGGGAATTATACATATATACATTATACATACATACATACATACATATAAACTCATATCATTCGTTATTTATATTTGGCACGGACGTTTCGCGTGCGGGACGGATATCGACGATGCAAACGGATGAGATTGATTTATAGCTGATACCTCTGGATGCATCCGTGTATATATATATATGTGTGTGCGTGTGTGTGTGTGTGTGTGTGTGTGTATATCAGCTAGTTTTTGCTTTCAACAGAAACTACTGTTATACGAGAAAGTTTTAATTGCTCAGGGATGTACATAGATATATTTAGTTATATTATGTATATAGTTTTTTTTTTTTTATGTAGATATATAGTGGCCATGAAAATGGCCTCGTGTCTCTTGACGAATATCTGAATGAATTTTTTTAAAACTAAATTCCAACGCGTTTTTCGACATTTATATATAAATTTATTTATTTATTTTTTTTTTTTTTGATGATTTATCACTTTGTGGCATTTTTAGACGACTGGGATTTAATTATAATTAATAAACGTTTGGAATAATTGATTTTAAGAGAATTATGATTATATTGGTATGATTTGAGTAAAAGATTTTGAATTTTAATGATGGATTTTAATATGGATTATGGGATTATTGAAAATTTGTGTAATTGTAAAGTTTTGTGGGTTTAATTTTATAACTTTTCTTTATTGTAATGATGATATGTACCTATTTACTTATGTCGTACGTTTCATGTCTCGCCAATTTCGACATTCGCTCGCTTTTACTATATAATATTTACGTTCGCTTTCTCCACGAAGGACATAAGTAGCTTATAACGTTTTCATCTACTTGCCCACAGATAAGTGGCTTATGCTCATTTATGCGCATTCTACTTTCATCTTTTTTAGCTGTATGCATTATTAAACATATTTAATATAAAAATGTGCAGTTATATTTGTGTATAAAAGAGTTGAAATAATTTTTATAATTCTCTTTTTTAATTTTTGTTTTTTTTTTTTCGTCTTTTTCTTCTTTCAGTTCATCCAATGATACAAGTTCCGAATCAATTAGTTGGTGCACCAACAGGAACAAATGTTACATTAGTTTGTCAAGTTGAAGCATCACCAAAAGCCATCAACTATTGGACAAGAGAATCAGGCGAAATGATAATAACAAATCATAAATATTCAATGACAGAAGAGAAAATGTCAGATTACAGCGTACAAATGCGATTGATTATTCGAAATTTACATAAAAGTGATTTGGGCGGTTATAAATGTATTTCTAAAAATTCTATTGGCGAAGCTGAGAGTAATATACGTCTTTACGGTGAGTATAAATAATAAAATAATAATTTAATTGATAAATTTAAAGTTGAATAATTTTTTTTTTTGTAGAATTTATCGCTGAAATAAATAATTAGAACATATTATAATTTTTAATTATTTATAAATATTCATAAATTCCAAAATAGTCATAAAGTTATTCTAATAAATCATGCAATAATCATTAAGTATACATAAACAATAGTTTAAAATTAAATTGTTGAAATACGAGTTTATAAAAGTCAGAAAAAATTTTCATTTTTCACTTCATCAAATAACTCGACGTTTAAATTAATATTGATATTTTATTTCTATCACATCTTTATAAATTATGAATATCAAAAGTCATAAAAACTCGTCAAAATTCCCGCCATTTTAAATACGCTTTTATCTCTTCACCATATATGAACAAATAAATAATGAAGAATATTTCAAGAAAAGAAAATTACATAATAAAAAAAAAATAATAAATGAAGTGTTGGAAGAATATATTTTATCATGGTATTTTTAACGATCGATATTTTTATTCTCCTATCATAGAACAATCCCTTGGTTTTTATCCCACCAATTTTCCCGGTGTAAACATACCCAAAGACCTGAAACATATATACTCCGGCGTTGAAGCATATCTCGTTTATCCAAGGATGCGTTTTCGCTTCGCTTCGCCCTCACATAGTCACGCGATCAGTTAAGCCCGGTAGATTAACCGTTGAACCCTGAAGTACGAAAGTGCTAAGCTCCTTGAGAACAAAAGACCAAAAGAGAAAGAGTAAAAGACCAGCATATTGTCAGAGTTAAAAAAATAAATATACATAGAAACAAATAAACAAATAATAATGAAACAAACAGGCACAAGAAACGAAATATATATTAACGAAAAAAATTGCAAGATAAAACTAAAAGACAAGATACGAAAGTGTCTTATAAGACAGGAGCAAACGAGTCACGTCGACGCGTTCGTTCAGGGGCAAAAGTTGGCAATAGAAACAATATCCTTCGGGCGTATTAGTTATCGTTTATCAGTAAACGCGCTCCTCTCACCTCACTCCTGGCATCATCCACACACAAATACACAGAGGATCCAGACTAAAGCTAAAACTGGACGAGAATTGGGTAAGCCATCTGTTGCCAGACATGATCGATAAAAGTCCACCAAGTGTTATCAGTGCTAAACTGCTATTTTGCTCTTTCTCTTCCTATTGTTTTTTGTGTTTTTTTTTTTCTCTCCTTCCTTTTCCTCATTCTCTTTTGGTCGTGTCTGTCCTCTCGTCACCCAATATCGTTCGATTTTGCGGGTTACAAGATAAATTGGATCTACCAAATGAAGGTTTATGTCAAAACGTGAGACAACAAAAATAAATAAAATAATAAAAAGGATTAATCAAATGAAATAAACTATAAATTGTCAATTCAATTTATATTTCAAAACGACAAATATATAATTTAATTTAATTTACATGAAATATTTTCCACACGTTATTAATATAGATTATTGAATTGTTAATTTATTTCAACTATTAATTCATTTATTTATATATTTAATTGTATTTTTTTTTTTTTGTTTCTTTCTGGTTTTATTTGAAGACATGCGCCTGCCAGAACATTCGAGGAAGAGCAACGAGGTGTCAGACGATGAGGATATGAATGAGGCACGCGAGCATCATGGACATCGGCTAAATCGCGTTTATCAAGGTTCGTTGAGGGAAAGTGGTTACACATCACAGACGCCTGTTGACATGAATGGCGCATCAGCGTCAGCAGCAACAGCAGCTACAACCAGTATTGTTGATGCATGCACAAGATGGCCAGTTTCATTAACAACAATTTGCATTATTTTAATTGTCTCGTTTATCACAACGTAAGCCGATTTAAATAATAACAAAAGCAAATAATGGTAATATACGCCATTAAATCTTTAAGAATAATAATTAATAAAAAAAAAAAAATTAAAATAATTGAAAATTTAAATTACATAAAATTCAAATATTCATTTGTCCATTAATGTTGATGTATCGCGTTAAAGTTTGATAAACTTTACGCAATTATTTTTGCTTTAATATATATATACATGACAAATAAATTAATTGGCTGAGAGTAAATAAATAATTAAAGAGAAAAAAGTTTAGATTTAATTGTTTAAATGATAAATATAAAATTAATATTTAATTTATTTGATGAAAATGAGTGCCAAAAACAAAATTATTAATGAATAAATGAAATTATCTAATTGTTATTGTCAAGTTGAGAGTGTTTAGCACCGCGTAATTTTATTTTTCAAAATGCATATATATAAAGTTCAACCGCTTGATGGTTTGCTGATAATAATACACAGAGTAATTTCCACTCGCTTGGATGGACTCTTTATTTATCATTTTGTTATGCTTCGTCACGGCTGTATATAATACAACATTTATTAATGCTCGTGTAAAATACAAAAGTTATCTCAAGAAACAGACGACACGTAATCGTATTTTATTCCATATTATGTATAATCTCTTCTTGAATTTTCCATCTTTTTAATTTTTGAATGAGAATAATATTTTTTATTCATTCATTTATTTATTTTTTTTCATTTATTTGAATGATAAATACTTCAAGTTGCTCATTGAATGTATACACACACATATACACACGTACAGAAATTGTAAATAGACGTTTCATTAGCATACTTGCTTTGTGTGTCTCTCTTTTATTGCTTCATGTGAACTGAATGAAAAATAATAAAAAAAAAAGTGCGGGCGATGTGAAAGAAAAAAAAATTGAATAGAATAAAAATCCGATGGAATTAGCTGCTTTTGAGAAACAGGTAAATAAATAAAAAAATAAATAAATAAATAAAATAATAAAAGAATATAATATCGTTGTAAACGTCCGACGTTGGCACATGCTGATGATGATGCTTTGTGTAAATACTTTTTATTTTATTCTACAAATAAAAAATATAAAAAATAATCGTATCTTCATTTTACATTATGTCCGCGCAACCTCAGCAAGTAACGTATGAATATGCATTGCAGAAAGGATAAAAAAATTAATTACAGAATAAATAGTTTATTAAAGAAAAGAGAAGGAAAAAAATTATTTCTATCGATTAAATTCTTTTTTTTTTAATTGTAATAAAATATTTCGTATGAATAAAATGGTGCCAAAAATAATTTGAATAATTAATTCTGCCATACAAATACACGCGTCTTTATCATTGTAATTAAATTAATTGATCGTTATATGTATACAGATATATAAAATTAAAATCAAAAATTTTAATGAGCACGAGTTTTTATTTTACACTTTTTTTTTTGCTACAATATTCGCTCATTGCTCAACACAAAATTAATTATATTATATTAGACATTTGATAAGTTTGCCAGCGGATATAACAATTTATAAATATAAATAAATATATACATATATATATATTTAGGAAATGACGATAAATGATGCGAGATTGTTCACAGTCTCTTCCATTTGTATGTAAACTTTTTAGATATAATATCAATTTATTTTGTCAACAGTCAATATGTATAGTTAAATAAATATATAAACAAACATGTAACATAGCGAATTGTCATGACATTATTGTTGATTAATATCATTGCTTATTAAAATTAAATATAATGTTAATTGATGCACCATTTAAAATTAAAAATTATTCACTAATAAAACAAAGTGAATTATATAACAAGATAGTGCATATTTAGAATTATTTTTATTAACTTATCGTTATGTTTACGCACTAATCTTAACAATTGTCATGGTAAAAAAAAATAAATAAATATTATTAATAATAAATAAATAAATAATCCGTTAATCAATTAACAGCGCTATGATTTTCGTATAATTAAGAGCAAACTTTTATAATTTAATTTAATCACAAATGTGTATATGTATCTGATGTAGATTGTGTAATATACAGTTGTGAAAATTGGACAAATTATCAAAATTATTCAACTGTTAATTAATAACTGAATATTGAATAATTGTGTGTAGAAAAAAAAAAAAAAATGATTTTAAAAAATTCATTTTCATTCATATTTTTTGTATTATCATTAACTATTATTTATTAATATATTTTATAATTTTATTATTATTTTTCATAGTCCACTTATGAATATCAAAATATTAAAAAAACATTTTTTTACAAACATGTAAAGAAAAAAAAAATCACCATAAAATTTAAATGCCTAAAAAATTGATTGAATTTAAATTTGATTACTGTAGTAATACATCATTAATCGATTGTATATTTTCTTTTAAATCTCGTAAATAGAATTAATGGAGGTGGATTATTTTTATCTACCACTCTCAACCAACCAATGAAAAATAAAAAAAAATAAAATAAAAGTACTACCAATTGGATAATGACAATAATCAGTGGAATCAGTAACGTGAATATTAAACGAGATTTGTGAATGTACAATGCAATTCCAATGTCATGCGGGGATTGACGAAACGCAAAAAAAAAAAAAATACACAAACACATACACACATTTATACATACTAAATTTTTTAGCATAACTGCCAATAAAACGATACAATGCATTGTAAAATAATAATCAGATAACCACACATGTACGAAACCACGTCAATTGATAGGAGTGTGTATAAATGGGTCAACAATATACATACATTCATGTATATCAGTTGAAAATTATTCCCCAAAATGTGTATCCACATCCTCATTGTAATAGAAAACAAATAAAAATCAAATAATAAAAAAGAAAAAAAAAAAAAGAAAATTGAAACATGTATTAAAAATAAAAATTGGATAAAATTAAATGAATAAAAAATAATAATATAAATTATATACATATCTAAATAAATATTAAAGTAATTAAATGTGAAATATTAAAATGACTTTTATTAATTTAATTTTGAATATTATATAAAATATATTTGTATATAAATAAAAATATTCCTATCTATTTTTATAATTTCAGATTGAATGAAGGAACATCATCATCTTTTGTCATCATCACTATTATATTGAGAATATGCTATATCAAATATCAAATCAATATTATAAATACAGAGTACTGTGATGCTGAAGTAGAACTTTGACGATTGTGTCAATTGCCACAATACTATAGAGACAATTTCAACTTAACGATGAATCAATTCTATATTGTATGAGAGATGTATCGTATGAAACGTGATGTTCACACCGCAAGCAATTTGCCATCGTAAATGCGTCAATTTTCCAATATTGTTGAGTCGAGATGAGTGAACGTAGAGAACATCAAATGACAAGATTGGATAGGATAATACTTCACATCCACTTGATCTTTCTGAAGTGAATTTCAGATAGAGACATTCAGATAATCAATAATATATTTATATATATTATTCCACACGAGTATTCATATTAAACTTTATCAATTGCTTTACCTTTGTTAATTTATTTGTTTGAATAATGCATCCCATACACTTTATAACAATTTAAATTTAAATATAAACATCATCATACAGTTGAATCAATAATTCTTATAAAATATTTTTAGAATGTCAATAATATCCAATTTCATCATTGAAAATTTGAAACAAAAATTATATCCAAATTTAAAATCATGTTTTAATAATATGACCTCGTATAAATATTGTATATAAATATAAATGAGTAACTAATAAATCTAGATTTATCATGTAACCAGAGTTCATCCGATCTTCTATTGAAATAAAATGTTGAATATTGGAGAATAGACATGGATAAATTATTTTGATTCTTCTTTTGTATAATGCTCTCTCTTCACAGTGGGTTGATGGGTGCTGCTGTCAGTGGCATTTCTCGTTATTGTGGTAGGACGGAAGGAAAAAAAAATAAAAGTAAAACGCGAAGATGGAGAATGCAAAAGATGCAAAGAAAGGAATGAGAAACCCTTGGCGTTGGTTGGCGAACAACTAAAGTGATGGTTTGAGACGCGGGGGGATGTTACTGGAATAGAATAGGAGCAAAAGTATATAGGGACACGTATGTATAACTTGAAAGGGGAAAAGAGTGTGCGGCACTGGTCGTTGATATTGTAAGTGGCTTGCGAATCCTTTTATAGCTATGGAGAAAAATCAGCTGATGGACGAGACGAAAGGTGAAGTATAGGCAGAAGCGAGCTTGGAATTTCCGATGTACTACTAGCAAGCAGATATGAATATCGGAAAGTTTCCCCAAGAGAATTCCTTAGGTGGATATACATAGAAGCTGGTGGTATATAGTGAGCTGCAAGGAAGAAAGCTAAAGGGGATATATATATTATTATATAAACATAGTATGAGTTAAGGAAGAATTGTGGATGGGGAAAAAAAGGAATAGCGCTTTCGTATGAAGGTATTACACACAAGTGTTGTGAGTGTTGGGATGAATGGAGAAGAGATTGTTGGAGATGACTCGACTAAAGACACTCGCACGTGTATACGTTCGTTCGAAGTTAAACTTTGAGAAATCGCCGAGCAACCAATAAACTCCTTTACGCATCAAACAAATAACTGAGCTTTTGTTTACTTTTTTTTTTTTCTCTCTACCTTTTATTCTTTTTATTTTTTCCTTCAAGTTTCCACTCACGAGATTTATTTCAATTTTTCTCAGTGGTTATATTATACTTTTGAGATTCAATAAATAATATCGCTGATTTTTTTTATTTAAAAATGTATATAAATATTATTTATTAGTTTATTGAATAATAATATAATGGCATGAATTGAAATTAATAATCAATAATTCAAAGCTGTTTATTTATTCAGATTTCATATTTCAAATGGAAAATTTTTATTACTAATATAATTAAATAATTTTGATAAAAAAATAAATTCATATAATTATATTTAATTCCATCATCTTAATTCCATTATATTTAATACTCATATACCAAAATTTTATTATAAATACCATATATATATACCTCTACAAAATTGATATAAAAAAAAAAAAAATTCCCCACATAAACATATTTAAACTAAATTCATAATGTTGAATAATTTTTTTTATTTTATCATATTCCATGCAATAATAAAATAAAAAAATATTTAATAAATTCATATATATATATTATTCATTGAATTTTAATAATCACCAAATAATTATCGCATATTAAATATAAATCAAAAATATTAAAATAAATTATAAAATAAATTTTTATACACACATACAAAACATATTAAATTATTCATAATACACTCAACGAGCACTCTATAGTAAATCATCCACATCCTTTGTCCATCAGCTATACATAATTATTAACCTATGGCTTATTAGCAGTATCGCAATAATAACATTAGCTCAATAATACAATAACCAATCTTTCAACTATGTAATTGTGCTTTCATACATCAATAAGGCACTGCACACACACACACACATATATATATTCATCAATATAATATATACATTACGGTAGTAATGCTTTGAAATGTTATTTAGCCCACCCTTCTATGTTAATGATCTTATCCAATAAATTATCCAGCAACATAGAGCATAATTAAATTAAATTGGCGAACGTTGGACTTGTCTATTTCCATCGCAACATTTACACATATACCTCAAACATATGTTTATATATGTATACTATACGTACTTGGATATATAACATATAAATGTCGCTGTAATTATCACTCAAGATTCACTTGCCATTAACTTGAATGAACGTGTAAACGGCTTGCCAACTATATATGCTTTCAGTTTCTCTCTCGTTCTTTTATGTGTCTCTCCCCCTTCCCTTCACTACTACTACTACTACTGTCTCTCTTACAAAAGAAACGACAGAAGCGGCGTTCGCAGAGTTGGACAGTTTGCTGCTGCTACCTCTTATACTCCTCCTCATCCCTACACTTCTTCACCCAAGAGCTTCGTTCGATGCTAATGAAATTCCGCGGGCTCACGTTCATAGATCGTTGTCCGTGGCGTCTCATCCTCTAGGGCACTAAGCTAAAAAGGGGAACACTTACTATATATATATGTATATGTATATGTATGTGGGTATAAGCTATGTATTTAGGTGTATGTATATAGAAAGAGTGCAGCGGAGAGATGAACCTCAGGAAAATTGCCATCGACAACTTGACCTGCTCATGGTGGAATGAAAGAGAGGAAGTGCGGGGTTATTATATAATGGAGGAGAGGGAGAAAATTGTGGAAGGAAAGTGAGAAAGACATGGGGGTGGGAAAATGTCGCACAGGAGTTTTTCCTGTCACAAAACGCAATCGACAGTGACTTGAGTTTTTCTTTTTACTTTTTCTTTGGTATTTTTTTTATTTTTTTTTATTTATTTTGTTGAAGTTTTGGGGTTGATCTGATGTTGCTGAATTGAGTTTTATGATGAATATTTAGTGGATAGGTCATGGATAATTCTAATGGATGTGGATTAGGTTTGAATGGAATTAAATTAGAAATAAAGTCAAGTCATTGAGCTTTTTTTTTTTTTATTGTTCTTTATTAAGAGATATATTTTTTTGTTGAGTCTTTAATATTGAAAGGGAGAACAATTATTCACATATGGAATGTAATCGTGCGAGTGAATTTGATGTATTCAACTTTCTCTGTTATACTTTGGCCCCCTCAATTCAAAGCACGTCAGTTGCTCTTATCTTCTTCTTCTTTTTTTTTTTTTTTTTGTAACTTTTTCTCTCTTTGTATTATATCAATGTCATTCATATATACCTATACATGTATTATTTTTTTATTTGACAACGTCAGTTTTTGTATATTCAACTAAACTAAATATATCTCAGACCATTAAAAAAAAAAAAAAAAAAAACTTTTTCCATTAAAAATATCAAGAAATCAATTTTGGAAAATTATTTCAAGAGATATTATAAAAATATAATATTCTCTCCTTTTAAAGTGAAATCATGTAAAATTAAAATATTTCAACTCATCTATTTCCGGTTCAATTTCAAACATTTTTAGATGCAGACAAATCGACAATATTGAATAAAAATACAAAAATTCATAAAAATCAAAACTATTTTTATATACAAATCCAACAAACCTGACACTTATAACAACATCAACAAATTCCTCTTTATCATCAATCCAAAATAACAACAACAAAAAAAAAAATTCTTCATAAATAAAATTAAAAAATATTCTGATTAAATCGTGGAATAAATTTTCATAGAGTGTAAATTTGTACATAAACTGATATACTGTTTATAATTTATATATATATATATATATTAAAAGCGAAAGCAAAAGCTCAGTGAGCTTTGTATATACCTATACCTACTACACACGTAAATATATATAACAACATAACAAACCGGACATTGTAAATCACGCTTCTTACGAGCAAGTGCTACGATTTACGGAGTACATCCGGCCGATTATTCGTGTTGTCTGGCCAAAGGGTCAAAGGGGAATGGTGAATGAGTGTGCGCGTGTCGCGGATACTATCCATGGTAACATAACACATATACCAACCTACTGTATAATTTACAATCATATATAATATATACCTATATTATATATCTACAAATAAATATACACATTTCATCATTTCTATATGTGTTTGTATATCATATCCATATTCCATTTTCTATTCGATATTATACACACGCATGGATTGCTCAGGATATCGCGCCAGCTATATTTCCCATTGATATCGCATCCGTCATCGACTATCGTATATGTGTGTGTGTGTGTGTGCGTGTCGTGATATGCGATAGCTAAAAAAGAAAAAATTTAATTCTGTTATTTAAAAAAATATTATAATAAAAATCAAACGAATAAAATTTTATTTCTACTTTATTTTTACAATTTTAAATCAATTTCAATAATTTAATTATCATGAAATTTTTAAAGGAATATTTTATTTCACAAGTGAATTATTAAATGAATAAAGTGAAAATTTTATTTGAGTTTGAAGCGGAAGTAGAAAGGTATCGGAGCTTTTGATAATTGTGAAAGGACGAAGCAGCGCTAAAATGCTCAGTGTTACGGTTTATAAATAATTATATTTATTTATTTGGTATACATATTTGTATTGTAATATATATGTATGTGGATGTGTTAGATGAATGTATTTTGTTTCAATTGATATTGCTTATATAGATGCGTTTACAGACACATGTGAAATATTGAGTAAGGAATTTTTTTTTTCTCTTTCTCTCGTTCTCAATATTGTGAGACCAAACGTTTATTTCACTCTATACTGTAAGCGGAGAGCTTTTATATGTATGTACATGTATGTATGCATATTGATATGTATCAACGCACTCACGGAAACCAGTTTAAAATCAAATTAATGAAAATCTACGTAGCTCCCTGTTGTTTGGGAATGAAACGAAATAAAGGAAAAAATATTGAAGGGATATAAAATAAAATATATAAAAAAAAATGAATGAATGAATGAATAAAATAGATACGATTGCGAAAAAATTTTAGCAATAAAAAATAGTAATGTATATAATTGAATAAAAAAAAATTAAATGTGTGAATGAAAAAAATTAAGTTATTCATAATTATATTTATATAAATATATTGAGTCGTAAAAAATGAAAATCATTAGATGGATATTATTTTATTTTATAGCTTTTAAAATAATTCAAAATAATTTACTCATAAATTTTTTAATGCATATTATATTCAAACATTCATCGGCAATTATTTAATAAATTTATTTCACAATTTTTCCATGCATAAATATTTTCAATTTTCATTGTTTTTCATCCGCTGCCGCTTCAAATAAAAATAAATAAATGAACAAATATAGAAACTTACTCGCAATACCGTAAACTGAATAAAAATATTTCAGTTTATACAACACGGATATGGCAACGAATGTTTCACACCAAAAATACTAATAATAAAATAAATACGATTTCATATAACAAAAAAAAAAAACATAAAAATAATTTTATTCATTTCAACTCCCAAAAAAAAAAATAAATAAAAAAATATATATAAAACTCATAATTAATTGTTAAATAATCAAACTAAATTCCCCTTGTTTTTTTTTCTCTCAATTAATCAACTCAATAAAACAAAACATACACATACACATACAAAATACAAAATATATAATAAAAAATCTAATCAACAATTCACTTTAATATCAAACATATACAACAACACAGTTATTTATTTGCACCCTACGTCAAATAGTTGAAAAGACATAAATTGAAATTTACAATTGGCACCATAATTTTGTTATGCCTGAAGAAGGCTCGAGAATGATGTTAGGTTGGATTATGGTTGAAATAAATACATATACATATGAGACTACAATATAAAAGAAAAAGAAAGAAAAAAAAATAGAAAATTGTAAGAGAGAAAGTTCTCAGTGATGTTATGGCTCAGACGGGAGTTAGGTGACGTAGCTCAAGCTGCAAGATATAGCTTTAGCATCAACCCATGGGGGTTTACACGCGCACACTACACCCCCCCTCAGCGCACCCTCGTCGTCCAATCTCCTTTATGTCCTTCCAGTTTCTCAAACTGCCTTTGCCGTGTCAATCGATTCCGCGCGACACTCCGATCCGTTATACACTTCTCTTTTCATACCCAACACTCAATATCCCTTTTTTCATCTTTTTCCTATTTTTTTTTTTTTTTTCTACCCTCTTACTTCATGTTCTTCTTATTGTCCCTCCTTCCCGAAAACCTCTACTACCACTTCTTCTCCATTCTTATATTCCTTTATTTTATTTTATTTTATTTTTTTCGTCCCCTCATTCTTTCTCTCATTCGTTTCCTTCTTTCTTCCGTCAATCCTCGTCAACGCACACACAGTCACGTGCCTGTCACGTACATCTTCCTCAATCTTTATCATTCTCCAAATAAATTGACAATGTTGACGCGCAATTTTGTTGATTACATCAACTTGTCAATTTTAATAAACACAAAAAATCATTAATAAATTAATAAAATTTTTATTTTCAATAATTTACAATTCTATTTTATATATATCAATAAAATTATTTATTATCATACATTAAATAAATAATTGTTTCGGAGCATTGTGTTGTTTATTTTATACTTTAATTTCAGAGCAATATATTATAGATGAATAGAGTTTAATACAGCAGGATATGAGCATCAGAGAGATCTAGCTCGTGTTTTACTTGCTCACTTCATATCCTTCATCGAGCTCGCGTACATATCAGTTCGTTTTATATAAGTATATATATATATATATATTGAAGCCCTTTGTCGTTTACACACCCTATCGCGTTATATGTTGTGCGCGTCCCCAAGGTACAATTCAATCTTTGCTACCCGACTTTCCTGAGGCTATCAATGTTTCCTGTCTGGAAGATGCCACGAAATAAAATGCCCCGCAATCATACGCAATCATACAAACGCCATTGTATACAATCCTCCATTATATATGTTATATACATATGTATATATTGTATATATAGATGTGAATATATATATATATATAAAGGTTTCACGTCGTCATTTTTTCGTTTATCTCATTGACCTTTTTTTCACAATGATTTCATTTTTTTTTTCTTTTATTTTTCCCTTTGTTCAACAATTTTTCTTTTGTTTTTTTTTTTTTTTCATTAAAGAATAATTGACTAGACAACCGAGATAAAATAGACCAAAAGTTTTACCAACTCGTTCACAGACCAGTTGAGACATGTCGTCAGAGCCAAAATGAGTGAGAAATGAAGAAGGGTGGGTAACGTGTAGATAGAGAATAGAGAAAAATGGCAAACGCAGACGATTTGGTGGACGTGGTCAGAAATGTGAAGTCAAGGAAGAGACAAATGATCTATATATATATATATTGGTGTAGTTGTATGTATGTAGAGGGGGGAGAACTTGCAAGCATCTCCCGTACAATCTCGTATAGACACAACGATGCGAAGGTACACGAAAGGGGCGGTCGTTATATATTTGTTCATTTTCATTCGCACATTTTCGGACCATTTCAAAACACCGTTGGGCAACTTGAAACTCATTCATCCTATTAATATATATAAATATGCAAATTCTGAGTCGTTGTGGAGATGTTAAATTTAAATTTAACTTCATTGTCACTGATTATTTTCAACTATCATTAGATGAGAATGAAAAAAAAGAAAAAAAAATAAAGGAGAGAAAAAACAAACAAACGAAAATAAAAAAGAAAAAAATGTAATCTTAAATTAAATTCTTTTTTTTTTTTTTATGTATATGTTTTTTTTTTCTATTTTTTTTTCTTCATCCACTTTTTCAATTTGTCCTTCAAATTACCATTCTAGTTTTATTTTTTAATTTTTTTTTTATTTTTCGACCGAGGTCATGGCGTATTTGCATGACAAACGGGCAGGAACTCGCTTGTGCTTATTCTCCCCTGCCCTTATTCTTCTTCCTTTCTCTCTCCCTGTTACTACCCTTTCTCTGATTTGCAATGTCACTCGTTCCGGATCCATTGCCCAGATGACCAGATGTAAAGAGAAACATACACATAACATGTATACATAGCAAATTAAATCGAAAAAAAATAAAAATCTGACATGGAAAAATTTATCAAATAATGTAATTTAAAATTTTATAATTCTATTATTTTTTTTTTTTTTCATTATGATGAACATTTATTTTTGCCCAACATATTCAAACAATGTGTTCATTATTGTTTATATATATATAACCTTTAAATTGTGTATATATATATATATTCATATATGTATTTACTCGAGTGTGAAATTTTATATGCTGATCAAATATCAAAAGTGATTGTTAATACATCACATTATGCTTTTCCTCCATCGCCTCTAACTAAAACGTCACTTGAGTTTAGTCAATTGAGAGATCCTGTTGCGCTTTCACTAAAGCTCTCGTAGAGTTACATCAATCAATTACAAATAACATTAACCCATCGCACTTAATAATCCATTAATTATACAGAAAACAAATATAAACACATGAATAAAATTAAAATAAAAAAAAAATTTTTATACAATTAATAATAATTAAATTCTTACAGTTCTTTAAGAAATAAATATAATTAAATTAATTAAAATTCAGCATTCACATCCAATTGTTATTATCCAATTCAATATTTTAATATAACAAAACAAATTATTCATAGAATATTATTAAAAATATAATAATATTTTATAAAAACAATTTTTTTTTTTATGACTATGAATAATTTTTTTGTTTTTTTTCTTTCAAGTGTATTTTATTTAATATCTATATAAATTTTATTTTTTATTATTATCATATGTATACATTGTGTAGATAAATATATATTTCTTGTCAATAAGGCGATTACCTGAGGCCATGACATAAACGAGAATTTCGTTTCATGAGTGAAACTGAAAGGCGCGTATCGTCGTCAACCCTCCTGCAGTTTGGAATATAGCTACCACCACATCAGCTGCAGTGGGAAGGTCTTGGTGGCTTTACTAATATTACTAAGTGCATCGTCAGCCGCTTGGCACACCACGCCATCATGCGATGCATCTAGAGCTCGGCTCTTCAATTCCCTTCATGCTTGCTACATATACCCAAACCTCTCTCACTCTCTCTTTCTTCTTTTACTATTTTTTCTCCCGGCTTTTTCTCTCTAACCACTGACTTCTTGTCATTGTGATTACTTCTCGTGTACTATATAATTTTTTTTTTTTTTCTTTCTTCACATTATCCTTTCTCAACAGCGTAAAAATTACGAAACCCTTGAAAGAATACTCTTGCAAAGTGTGTTTGTGTGTGTGCGCGTTTGTATTTTGTAAAACACATCTGCAACGACAGTCTCAAAGAGATGAAAAAAAAAAAAAATATATTTATATATACATATATGTATATTTTTTTTTTTATTTCAATAGCACTCTATGAAAATTTGGTCATTTTCAAATGGAGAATAAATAAAATTATTATATTTTTTTTTTCTCATTTTTTAACTTGTCTATAATCTCTTTCATTTACATTTTTACTTAGGTTGTTAATATATATATTCATATGTATATTATTTATATACATATACATATAATACAAATAAAATAAATACAATAAAAAAAAAATACATAATCAATTAAATTGAAAATTCAAAATTTATATTTATTTTTTCTTTTCCTTTTTTTATTTAATATTCAATTATAAATTTAATAATTATTATTTATTCATATATATATATACATATGTGTGTGTGTATATATATGTGTATATATATAGACAATATAAATAAAATGAATGCAATAAAAAAAAATACATAATCAATTAAATTGAAAATTCAAATAAGTTTTATATTTATTTTTTCTTTTCCTTTTTTTTATTTAATATTCAATTATAAATTTAATAATTATTTTTTATTTATATATATATATATATATGTGGGTATATATGTGCATTATATATATAGACAATATAAATAAAATGAATGCAATAAAAAAAATACATGATCAATTAAATTGAAAATTCAAATAAGTTTTATATTTATTTTTTCTTTTCCTTTTTTTTATTTAATATTCAATTATAAATATTTAATAATTATTATTTATTTATATGTATTTCTGTGTATATATCTATATACATACACAACATAAATAAAATAAATTCAATAAAAAAAAAAATACATAATCAATTAAATTGAAAATTCAAAAAAGTTTTATATTTATTTTTTCTTTTCCTTTTTTTTTATTTAATATTCAATTATAAATAATTAATAATTATTATTTATTTATATGTATTCATGTGTATATATGTATATATATATATACAACATAAATAAAATAAATACAATGAAAAAAAATACATAATCAATTAAATGAAAAATTCAAATAAGTTTTATATTAATTTTTTTCTTTCTCTATTTTTTTTTTATTTAATATTCAATTATAAATTCCAACAATAATATTCTCACCAAATAAACATATACATTACATATTTATTATTCAAGCAAAATATTCAAACGTGTTACTTGAAAGTTTAGGATACAATAATTTAGTATATGAGATCGTGGGCGTTTGTGCAAACTGCAATGCGGGGAAGACGCAAAGCATTTAAGGATTACTGAATTTAGCATAATATTAACAGGTATATGTATAGCGAGAAATGAGATACGACAAAGGGAAGAGGAAAGGGAATAAGGGCAACGAAAGTAGAGGGGTATTATTCATGGATTACCTCACTTGTCTCACTTGTCTCTCGATTCATTTCTCCTCTCTCGTATTTATACCAAAGAGAGGAGGACTCCATTAGAATAATTGCTTCTTCATCTTCTGCGTATTTCTACAAACTATACAGTATACACCATCACATTTCATATATTATACATATATATATATATATATATTCATTTGCTATATAGTATGCATAATAAACATCAGTGCATTGTTTCATAACTAAACGATTATATGAAATAACAATGACAATGATGATTCCATCAAAGTAATTTTATGTATAAATACGTTTTCGTATTATCTATTTTAATCTAATGACAATGTAATTTTCTCGTTACATCACAATTAACATAAATAATTTACATATATAATTAATTATTCATATTTTACTCATTAATATATATAAATATATTTTTATTTATTTTTTTTTTTTCTATTTGTTTATATTCTTTGACCTAAATTTATAAATTCGACAGAAAATATAAATTAAATATAAACAATATATACAATATATTTTATCAAAATCATTTTTCCAATTTTTATATGTATACAGTTTATTATTATTAATAATTAATATTATAATTAAATATTAATTACAATTTTTAATTTTTATTTATTTATTTTTTTTTTTTCATTAATTATTTTAATTTTTATTATATTAAAAAAATTTGAAAAAAATTACTAAATTAAAGAAAAAAATATTATAATCGAATAAATAAATAAAAAATCAAACAATAATTAAATTAAATGAAAATTTAATAAATATATTATTATTATTATTATTATTATTATTATTATTATCATTATTATTTATGTAAAAATTAATCTTTGTGTATTATTATTAATATTTAATATTATAATTAAATATTAATTGCATTATTTAATTTATTTTTTTTTTTTTCATTCATTATTTAAATTTTAAATAAATTTAAAAACAAAAATAAATAAATAATTAAATTAAGTAAAAAAATACTATAATTAAATAAAATGAAAATTTAATAAAAAATATTAATGTTATTATTATTATTATTATTTATGTAAAAATTAATCTTTGTATATTATTATTAATATTTAATATTATAATTAAATATTAATTGCATTATTTAATTTATTTTTTTTTTTTCATTCATTATTTAAATTTTAAATAAATTTAAAAACAAAAATAAATAAATAATTAAATTAAGTAAAAAAATACTATAATTAAATAAAATAAATATTTAATAAAAATATTATTGTTATTATTATTATTATTATTTTTTTTTTTATTGTTGTTCTTGTTGTTATTTATGTAAGAAAATAAATCTTTTAGCAATGAGGAAAATTGTTATATGTCGAAGCGTGTGATGTTTAAATTTGAAGCTTTTTCATTTCAAGAAAATCATCTTGGACATAAACATGAGATAGATATTATTTATATATATTTTTTTTTAAATATGTATGCATGTATCTGTGACAATGTATATGTGTATTTATATAATGCAACGAGAAGGGAGGAAAGAAACAGTATATTTGTGTACATGAAAACGTAAGCCTCTCTGTACAGATCAAGAAAAGAAATATTACTTGCAGTCAAGGATTTTTCGCCTGACAAATGTTTCTTCATGTTTGCATTCGCGCACAATCGTAAACAAAAGTAAGTATGAGTGCATGGGCTTTTGCTGATAAAATAGCATTTGGTCCATTTTCTTTACAATACTGTATATGTATGCAGTATGTATGTATGTATGTATGTATTTATTTATATGTATATGAGTGTGTGGATATATGTAAATAGACATCAAAGAAAAAGCATGTGTGATTCCCTTTGGTCGTTCGTGCGAAAAATTTTATTACTATCCATTCTTTTGTGTATGAATGAATTGATAAAAATATTTTTCTTATTGTCTTTTTTTATTTTTTGCTTGAATATTTTTGTATTTTTATTATATTTATAATAGCTAACAAACAAATGATATTTTTATGTTAGAGATGCTTTTAAATATTATAATTATGCAGAAGGTTTAATTGGGATGAATATTTTCCGAGCGAACTTTTATTCAATTAATTATAATAATTGTTTTACGATAAAAGACATACTCGTTAAATATTTAATTATTCACAGTTTAATAATTGCAAAATAAGCAATTAATATAAAATGAATTAATTGTCGTAATCATAAAAACGTGAATAGTAAAATGAAAAATAATTTAAAAAAAAAAAAACCAAAAATTAATTCGCCAACGTAGGAAAAAGAAATGAATAAATAAATAATTTTATTTCAATAAATATTGATAAAGTAAATATACAGAAAGATAGAAGGATCTTAGTAGCGTGCACGAAAAATTTCTTTTCATTTTATATCTTTATTCAATTACTTATCGGTTTACCCTACACACAAAAGTCTCAAGTATAAATGTAATGTAAGAAATAGAAAGACACTCGTGAGAGATCCGCGAAATATGAATGTTCGTTTGCTCATTGTCATGCAAGAACATGCGAGCACGAGACTCGGTCGCGCATTCTATACGACCATCGACATGAAATGCGATTTTCACGTTTGCAACAAGGGGGCTGTTCATTTATGCAGTTCTCTCGTTATTCCATTCCACGCATATTCGTCCCGACCAGTAAATTTCTATAAAAGTGAATAAAAAGAAATTACGGTTGAGGGTCGATGAGAAAAATAAATGAAAAAAAGAAAAAAAGAAAATAAAAGAAGAAAAAAATTTTCTACATACATACCATACATATACATATATACTTATATGTATATATACATTCACTCAGTTTACGTCTACTCGGTGTCGTTCAAACCATTTTTATAGTCATGGGGCATTTCTTACAATTCCATCTTCTTACAGTCTTTTCTATCCATCTCGCTTTCTTTAGGAGACGAGAACGTGATCCGACTACAAAATTTTTTATCTGTAAAGCTTCGATCTTGCATTTGCCGCACCTTCCCTATGCTTTCAAATACTTACCACTTAAAAAAGAAAAAAAATTCGTGAAAATTATTGTTTTTTAGTGGTAGTTCAACACCTATATTCCATTCCATTCATTTTTAACCAATACAATACAATACATATCTTTTTCTCAGGTTTAACTTTCAAGTATTATTTGTTCATAAGTGGATAAAAGCTTTTTTTTTTTTTTGAGTGTTTAATAGATGCTTGGTATGATGGCTCACACGTTATTGCCGTTGACGAGTATGCGCATTTGTATGTTACTGAATGCATCAAGTGGTAGCACCCTCTCTTTTATAAATGCACTCTTTTGTCGGTAGCGGCGACGATATACAGGCAAATGTACATGTGTATTCAAAGGTCCCTTATTGTTTTTTGATGCAAAGTGCATCATATATACCAATACTTATACATATGTATTTATATTTCCACCTCGGAGGAAATTTGGCGGACGAATTTCTTTGGAATAAATCGAATCCTGTCAAAATTGGTTATTAGATTATAATAAACGATCACTTTTAATTAAACATTGTTAAAGAAAGAAGTAAAAAAATTTACTTATATACATGTGTATTATTTAAATATATAAAAATATTTTACCGAGGTCTATGAAGCAAGGAAGTATTTGTTTACGCGTTTGGCATCGAAAATGTAATGATGAAGTTGATGAACTTATTTAACCTGCCGCGGAAAAATTCCAATGACTATTTGATGAGTCGTAACTATAATAAGTCAAACAAACAAATGATCCATTTCATATTAGTGGATATTTATTTTCTGGAATAAATTAATAGAGCATAATGTAAAAGTAATATAAAAACGCTACGTTGCAAATCATTTGTTTATTTTTTTTTGTATTAAACGAAAAAAAAAAAAAAAAACACAATAATTAATTTCATTATAACTAACATATCTTGTATATATGCGTATGTATATAAATGTCCGAATATATATATACATATATATACATATACATACATATGTATATATAGATATATGGAATTTGAATGTCATTCCGGAATCTCTATATGTATAATCTAAATATTACATCATACAAGAGGAATTAATATTCAATTTTAGATAACATGAATTGGTGTAATTTAGTTAATTTTTTTTTATTTTTTACTTCCTTTTTTTTTTTTGTCGGTTTAGTTTTGTTATTGAAATAAAATTTTTACGATTTATTTAACTAATCCCATTTTTTTCGCTTCCACTTCATATATCAATAACCTCCACATTTTCACAACGAATACTTCCGCTTCTTCATCCAACACCTGTAAAATTCATGAAACATTAATGAATTTTCTGTTTATATTTCTATTCAATTTATTTTTTAATATATCTACGATTTTCGCAGCATTGAATCTATATGAAAAACATAAATAATAATTACCATTTGTACATCGTCGAGAATACCCTGAGGTGAACTACCAGCCATAACTTTACTGCAGATAAAATCAACCAATGTTGGTTCAGGTTCCCCAATGTATTCAATAATTTTTTTATTTATCCACGGTCGTATTCTCTTTTCCATGAGTGCCTGCCCATAAAATGAATTATGAATACATTTATACTCGCCAAGTGAAACAAAAACATTCACCCGTTCATATAGAGAAAATAAAATAAAATAAAATTACTCACGTTATCGATTACTGCCCAGTCAAGTTGATAACCAAACAAAGCATTTTTATCCGTGGGAATTTTATCAATTAATGATTTTATATGTTTCCGCTTTTCTTCCTGACTCTTTGTGCTCTCTTCCTTGCCACCTTTCGCCGTTGCATCTTCCATTCCCTTCTTTTTCTTTTCATCTCCATAATCTATTTGATAAAAAAAAAACAATAAATAACTTTAGTCTATTCAAATTCAATTAATAAATCCCTGAAATTATTCTGAATGAAATTGATTAATTTTACAAATCATTCACACTTACCCAGAGGTACAAGTTTACGTTTTTTAGAATTATTCGTTCCATCATCATCATCGTCATTATTAAAAACATCCTTAACATCCATGCGACCTTTTTTTTTTGTTTGACTTGATTGCTGCGAATTTGTACCAGCTCCAGGACTCGCAGGCGTTTTATTACCGACTGCATGATCGGAACTTCGATTACCACTGCCACCCATTGCAAATGGCACAAAATTACCTATCATAATAAAATAAATAAATGAATAAATATGTAATCATAATTATAAAATTAAATATCATTTGTTTAATAATTAAATTAATGTATAAAATTTAACATACTGCCACTGGTTTTTTCTGGCTCGCTAACCAACGACATTCTAGAGTCTTCATCTTGCGCTGGTAATGATAAAGACGGAGTGGTTGAATTTTGAACGGCAGGTGAAGAAATACGTTTATCCTTAGAGCTATCTCTGCTGTGTTCCATTACTTCCATATCATCCGAATCACGATGATGATTTTGATGATGACGATGATGCCGACGATGATGATGATGATGTCGCGGTGGTGTTCTCGAGGGTGCTTCTAATTGTGGCGCATCCTCAAATTGTACACCATCATCACTATCACTATCAATTGGTTCAGTTTCAATTGGTGGCATTGGAGCTTCTTTTTCTTTTTCAATTTTTTCATCGTCTTCATCAATAATTGTTATTACAGGTTTCGGTTTATATTGCTCTTCTCTCTCAGCCTTTAACTACAAAAAAAAAAATAAACGTATTAATTATTTGTTTAACTCATTATTCCATTTGAAAATTATTGAAATAATTATGAAAAAAATATAAGAAATCATTGAACTTACTCTTTCAAATTCAGCAGCAGGATCTGGATGAGATGCGTCTGCATAAAGTTTATCACGTAAACGTTGCAGCTCTTGACGTTCAGCACAACGATCCCTCGAATCTGCTTCAGCTTCTAATGCTCGTTCCTCTAATCGTCGTGATAATTCTTTACCTTTATAATATTTTGCATCGTCCCGATCGTCATCATAATCTTCAAGAAATTCTTTCAAACGTGTCGCTTCTTTTTCACGTGCATCGCGCTTAGCGCGTTTTTTCTCAATCTCCTTTTCATATTCTTTTTGTTTACGGCGTTCTCGTGTCTCCCATGCGCGCAATCGTTCTTGATAAGCCGCTTCTTTTTCACGCGATCGCCTCTCATTTTTTTTACGTTCTTTTGCCTCTTCTTCCTCCTCGCGCTCTCTCATTATTTCACGCTCAGTTTTTCGCGCCTCTTCTCTCTCACGTTCGCGTTCACGTTCACGCTCACGTTCACGTTGCTCTCTATCACGTTCTCGTTCTCTATCACGTTCTCGTTCACGTTCCCTTTCGCGCTCACGATCGCGATCTCTGTCACGATCTCGTTCTCTTTCACGATCTCTTTCTCGTTCTCTTTCACGATCTCGTTCACGTTCACGATCTCTATCACGATCCGTTCTCGTTCGATCACGCTCCCTGTCGCGTTCTTTCGATCTATAAAAAAATTATTTACATAATTGTATTAATCAACCAAATGATTTGTGCTTTTTTTTCTCTTTTCATTGCCACCAAATTAAAAGTTAAAAGAATTACCTGGATTTTGATCGACGTTTGTCACGTCTATTACTCTCATTGTGACCTTTGTGTGACATTGGACTACCAGATTCACCATCCTGATCATCTTTAATATCATCATCTCCACCACCTCTCCTATCTTTCCGTTCCTTTTCACGTTTTTCACGTTCCTCCTTCTCTACTGCTTCCTTTTTCCGTTTAACTTGCGCCTTCTCCTCCTCTTGTTTCTAAAAAAATACAATAACACAAACAACGCTCAATTAATCAATTTTCAAAATAAAATCATTTAACGTCATTGTAAAAAAATTTCAACAAACAAATGCTAATAACTAGCAATCGTAGGGTTAATCATTTTACACAACTATTTTTCAAATAAATTATATGATCCTGTACATATATAATTGAAGAGTGATGGAGAAATAGGAAAAAATTAAGTAAAGTATGTACATTTATATTTATATATATATTTTTTTCTTTTCAAATTTAATTATTTTCATAATTTTGATAGTAAAAAATGAAGTGAAACTAATTGTATATGCATGGAAAAATGAAAGAAAAATCGATTGCTGTACACAATTCATATTTATGTGAATATAATATGGCTGTGTTTGTTTTGATATTTTGTTTTTTTTTTGTATACTCACTCCATTGGAGCATGCTCCAGCAGCTGCGCATCTTACGCGTTATCTCGTAAACATATCAAGTACCTATGGGTGCAGGTACAAATATATGGAGAACATAACGTAAAGCACACACGTCTTATTTAAACTTTATATAAGAGAATAAAAAAAAATAATAATACATATATTAAATAATGAATAAATTAATTTTTCCATATTAATACATGTATAATAAATACGTAATAATATAAATCGTATTATGTATCGCAATTTTTATATATTAGGCCACCCAATGTACTTACAACATTGTAAATGAGCCTATAAATAAACATACATAAAATGTCTCAACATTTTTTTTTTTTTTTTCTAATATCTTTAATTATTATCTCGAATAATGAATGAATTAATTAATTATTGTTCATACGAGTAATTAAATAAAAAGCGGTGATTATATAGTTGAAATTATTGTGAATATGCAATAATTATAAATATGTTATTGTATATACCGGTACAAAGTGTTGACAATCACTCACTGATTCGAGGGAGGGAGAGCATCAAACGTAACGTCATTTTCATAATCCAAATGTGTCGCGTTAGTGACGAAAGTATATCCTTCTCATTGGGAGGGTTCACGGCTTATCGCGCCAGACGATCCAGCAAACTGTTGAATATTAAATGCACGATTGTTTTTCCCCCATCCGTGTTTAAAGTAATATTTTTTTTTTTTTTTATCTCGTCATTAATATTATTTGCATTAAAGAAAGAAAAATAATCAATCCCCCCCCCCCTCCCCCTCCCGGTAGATTAATTGTTTTAATTTGTTATTCAACAATTCGTTACTGTAATTAAAATAAAAATTTTAATAATTGTATTTAATATAAACAAATTATGTACAGTGGAAATAAATAAACTATGAATGATTTAATAATTAATTTCAATTATTTTAAGTTGATATTTTTAGTAACGCATCATTTTTATAGATTTGTATGTGAATAATGTTCGGTATTAAAAATTAATATATAATGAAAAAGTGCATGGAGAAATCATGTGCGCAAAATGTAAATGATGCTGGAATTATTACTGAATTATAATTATGAAAATAAATCACATTATTAAATGTGTCCTCAGGCACTCACAGATAAGTCGAAATTAACTAGCAAATAACTACAATAACCGAATGAATTGATTTTTTTTTTATAATATATATATAATTTAATTTAGAAATAATTTTTTCTTTTTTTTTTTTTTTTTTTTCATGGTTGGTTTCATGGTTGTGGATTTTACTCACGGTATCAAAGTCGACTTGGTCAGTCAGTGTGGTGTGGTACCGGAGAATGAAGAGAGAAGCGCACACCTAGGTACTACGTACATGTCTGATCGAGACGGTTGACAGAAGCTGTTCACACAAAATAAAGACAACAACTGAACAGTCTCCACATTTTTTTTTTTTGAAACGTTCAAAAAATAATTAAATTTCATGAAATTTAGGACGTTCAGTTCAGTCAAGTCTGTTCATTTCTTAATAGAAAAAATTTTTTTTTTAACAATAACAAATTATTATCCAGTGAATAAAATAAAACACTGACAGAAAAAATTATCGTGTCAATTTTAAAAATAAATTGTAAATATATATAATGAAAATAAATTTATAAAAAATTGCTGGCACAATTTTCTTTAATAATTATTGTTATTAATATTATTTTTTCGGAATTGTGTTAGTTTGACACAAAATATATATTTTTTTTCTCGGTGTAAATTTGTTTCTTCTCTTTATTTATTTATATATTTTTTTTTTGTTGGTTGCATAAACGGACTTACCAACAAGGCTGCAGCCGCCTGCGATAATACGAGGGATGTGCTGTGATTGACTCCCTTCAGAGCCAATTGAGTGGGTGAATGGGTGGTGTCCCCATACACACAGCATTCCTAGGCTTGTGTGTATTTAGCTGTGTGCGACGCACGCGGCCTGTTATTATAATTACAGCAACGTGTCACGGCTCCAATCGTTTTAGAGCATTAGCTAAGACAGCATACACGCAATCATCTTTCACCATCCCACCCTCATCCCACCCCCCAATATCATCATCATCATCATCATAAACAACAGTAACAACAACAATAACCAACTTAATATCTAAATACACCTCTACTACATTAGCTGCTAATGTTTCCCAACCTATCACCATTCGTTATTCAATTTGTTTAAGAAAAAAAAACAAAAATAAAAAAAAAAAGCCCAAAAGTTTGAGATATTTAACTAAATTTGTAATAAAACTTTCGAGCTTTTTTTTTTTTATTTTTTTTTTTCAACATTCATTATCAAATTTAACATTTTGAAACATTACGAGCAGTCCAATGATATTAATTTAGAGTAGTTTAAAAAATGAAATACAAAAAAAAAAAAGAAAAAAATTAATAAATGAAGAAAAATGATAAACAAAAAATTTTAATTATCACGTTTGCAAAGCCTTTCATGCATACGTGATATTGATTAATTCATTGGATGAATTCATTTGTTTTAAAAATGAAAATGTAATGAATATATTTGAAAATTTTTCAATTAAAAATTAATAAAGAAAAATTATAGAGTAAAGAAAGAACCCGGAATAATAGTAATATGTAATAAATAAAATTAAAGATAATAATTACCTTCATGACCTCCCTGAACTTGCCAATTTCTCGTGTAATCAAGTCTCTTTTACTTTCTTCAATTTCAGCATCATCCAAATTCAATGTTTTATTCGCCAGTTTAGCCTGATGTTCCTCTGCCGTCGATGATTTTCTTGCATCTAAAATTACATAATATTATTCAAGACAACGCAATAACAGTGATACATACATATAAAATAATATTAGGCTATTAAAATAAATTGTAAATGATTAAGAATTAAACTTAAATTACCAGGTGCTACTTGAGCCAATTCTAAATCAGTTGCGTGTTCACTTATTATTTGAGAAATTCGTGTAAGTGCATCTGAATCAATGGCTCTCATTCCCTCGTCCATATAATCATCACTCTCATCACCATCCACACTCTCATTTGGTGTTTCATCTTGTAAAGGCGATTGTCCACCGCGTAATTTCTTTCGTCGTTCCGCTAAAAAAATAAAATAAACAAACATAAATATAATTATATAAAATCATTCTCAATTTTCAAACAATCAAATAATCATTCTTATTAAATTTGTTAATCATCAATTAAACAATAATTTATATTATTACCTTTGAATTGATCAAGAGCAACTTTAGTCTTTGCATCAACTTTAACCACCAATTTTTTCGTACCAATTTCCATATCATGCAACAATCTAACAGCACGTAAACCCGCATCAGGTCCAGCATATTCACAAAATCCAAATGCCTGAACTCTTTTCCATGACAATACATGACCACATGCACTTAAAATATGACGTATCATCACGTCTGGAGCTCGATCCATAATATTTCCAACAAAAACTGTAACTGGTGGACCAGATTCACGTTCTCTACGTCTTGGTGCTTCATGCCGAAGTTGATTTCGTGAATATCGAACAGCTGGTGCTGATGTCTGCATAGCAGACACCGGTGTTGGAATCATCTGATATGAAAAAAGATAATAAATAAATAAATAAAAATGATAATTCAATATAATTTAAATAATGAATTCAAACAAATAATTTTCCTCACATTCACATTTATGAAAAATGAAGAAAATAAATAAACAAAGACACGTTTAAACATGTTTACTTACATGTGGCATTGGCATCACACCACCTAACATGGGTGGTGGTGCACCTACCATATATGGCATGGGTGGCATGCCTGGTATCCCCATAGGTGGTTGCCCAGGATATGACATTATTATTTAATTATTTTCTAATTCCTATGACTTTTTTTTTCTACGCTGAAATAATAAAAATAATATTAACATTAATTATTATCCATATATCTGATATTAAAAATAAAAGCAAATAATTGTTATTAAAATGCAGAGATATATTGTCATGAAAGAAATTGCATGACAATATTTGAAATTATTATAGAGAATGGATTTATTATTTTATTGTGTTATGTATATTTTTTTTTTTAATAATATTGTATATATACCTATGTGCGAATATGTCTGGTATTAATACATATATAACAAATGATGAAAATATTGGGCAATCAATGCATACAATACTTGTATGATGAGTGAACGAATGCGAAGCCAAATAACTCAATGGATGCCGCAACAACCTAACCATTAAAATAATTACGAATTTACAAGTTAATTTAAACTTAAATATTTCGTTGTATATTATTTATGTTTAATACACAATTAATGAATAGAATATCATTTTTTACACAATCACTTTGATAGTTAATTAGAAAATAATGTTTAATATTGACACAATATTATATATTACGATAACGCCGAACTTGTGATTATTTGCTTGCCACCATCACAGCGGCGACGATCATTTTTTCGAAGATCCAATAAAATAGATTGGCCATGAAGGTTATAATTTAGGAGAGATATTCAACCTTTATATATGTATAATTTGAAGGAAAAAAAAAAGGTACTTGAGGATTTATTCGTTTGATGGTGCTGTATTTGAATTTCATAATGCTCAGTCGGTAATAGAAATTAGCGATAAAGTGAACAATTATTCAAATTTTAAGTGTGAGAATAATGTATTTGAAATATGAAATAGAATTTTGTTTTATTGTTTTATATGATATTATTGTTGTATATAATTTGGTTTTACTACAATAAATAAATGAGAATTAAATTTTAATTTCCATTTGATGTGGAATATAAATTTGAGAAGGTTAATAAATTATTTTAAATAAAATAGCACACAAAAATAATTGTGTGAGTTCATTGATTTTTTTTTATTTACTGTTTATTGAAGACTATTAAGTCCTAGTTGTTTAGAGAAAATTTATTCATAACTCTCGTGGCAAATTGTGGTAAATATCGCGTTTTATTGAATAATAATGCTGCTAATTGTCGTGCAGTTTTTATCTTTGCCTTGAAAATATCTTTCACTGGATCAATAGTATCTTCAATATTTTTATTAGTCCTTTCAATAATTTCTTTCAGTTGATCACCACTTATGTCAATGAAAGTCAAAGCATCATTTTCCAACTATTCTTATAGAAAAAATACAAAAATAGTCATTTTTATTTCCTTTTTCTCTCAAATATTAAAATATAAAAATATTTATTATATTGTTGCATGAAATAATGGATTCTTACGTTATCTATTGGATTATTTATTGCATCATTTTGCAAATAGTTGACAGGATCTTCAATCGAATCTCCCAAACGAATGTATCCTCTGGATTTTGCCAACGCGTCCAAATTACCATCATATAAATTAGTTGAATCTGAATTTTCCATCAATATTGGTATCGAGTTCGACTAAAATAAATAAATAATTACTATTATATTACAATAAAGCACATACAAAATTAATCAACTTCTCACAAAATATATAATTACCACGGTAATAATACTAGCAATAGTGATTACAAAAATTAAATTAAAAATCATTTTG
Organism: Microctonus brassicae; assembly: GCA_918226075.1. Lineage (NCBI taxonomy): Eukaryota > Metazoa > Arthropoda > Insecta > Hymenoptera > Braconidae > Microctonus > Microctonus brassicae. The sequence continues at coordinate 3,717,737 of OW445484.1, forward strand.
TCTTATCAATAATTGATCCTCTTCACAATATTAAATTCTCTGAATCAAATCGACTTCTCTTGAATATTAACTTGTAATTTTTCGTCTTCCCATATAAATACTTTCCTTTATATATTTATGTAGCTCTGAGTACATATTTATACTACATTTAGATTTGTGTAGATAAAATTTATTATCACATTGAAATGAGGTTATGAAAATAAACAATTATACAAAAATGTATTCCAAAATTCTCCTCATAAGATTCAAAGTGCTGAATAATTTGTGTGAATGATTCTTCCATGTGTTGTATGCAATCAAACAAATATAACAACAATTTCATTATGTGTATATAATCATAGATCCTTAACGTAATTTTATAAATCTTAAGATATAAACGGGATGATAATCATAAAAAATGACTTAAAAATCAAGAATAACATCAAAAACTTTATTATTCTCATATCAATGGTTCACTTTTATTAATACAAATACAAATAAAAGCCCAATTATTTTATTTACCCTGATAACATTTGAAAAATACTGCGTATTACATCTTTTTTTTAAAATACATACAATCACCTAACCTCACATTAATCTTCAATTTTTTTACTAACAATCGATAAAAGTAGCACTTAATATAGCATAAATATATATATATTTCAATTTGCAAATCAGAATTCTCAATGGGCGTCATCTGGATTATATTCAATCGTACTAATTCATATGATAAAAAATTCCTAGCATACATTTTCCATTTTATATTTCATGAAAATAAAAAATAATATATATACATGTGTATATACACCGGTTCAGCTGATTCTCGAAAGAGAAACAGCAGTCTTCATGTCATTCACACTCCATATAATAAAATGGCAGTTTTCTTATGAGTATTGAAAGAATTTGTCGGTTTTGTGAACATTTTATCCTGAAGTGAAAGTTAATATTAAACATACGAATATACATAATTGAAAAACTTTTAATAAATTATATCAGCGATATTCCATTTATTGTCTAACAAAAAAAATAAATATATATTTTTATTATTATTTATTATATGTGAAAAGTACTCATAATTATTTACACTTTCGGTGAGTTTTCTAATAACAAGAGAAATCTGCGCAATTTATTTTTATATTTACCTATAATAATTATTGATATTGTTAATGACAGATTATTTTTGTTACAAATTCCTTTAGGATTTATTGATGGAATAATTAATAAATATTTTTCTTCACATCTATATATATATATATATATATACATTCACATATACATACATATGTATATATGATATGTATATAAATGTTTTTGTAAGCAAAATTTGTTTTGTTGTCATTTCAATAAATCAAAATAATATTTAATTAGATTTATGATTATCAAAGATATAAATATTGAAGATAATTACACAATTAATTGATAAGTGAAAATTAATGATAGAAAATGTCATGACTGTTATTATCTATTTATTCATATTAATTTCTTTTTTTTTTTTTTATTTGTACGTTTTCAGTGTCATTGACAACGATTTAATGTCTTTTCCAATTGAATAAACATAGATGTAATGGCCTGCTATTTTGGCATTGTCTACAAGTGAAAAATCCTTTGAATAATGGCACCTAGACGAGCTGAAGAGTGTCCAATGAAGAGAGTTGCTGCACCAGGATGTCGTTTACCATCACGATTACCACCTGGTGAAATATTAACTGATATAACGCAAAAAGAATGGAAATTAGGACCACGATTAGGTTGTGGTGGTTTCGGTGATATTTATTTAGGTAAATATTATTTGTTGGAATTTTTTTTTTCTGTTCTGTTTCTTCATTTTACTGTTTTTAATGGATCATTTTTATTATTATTGGTGTGTTAAGGGTTTATTAAATTGTTTTTTTTTTTACAGCATCGGATGATATTAACAAAACGGTTGGGCAGAATGCCAAGTATGTAATTAAAATTGAGCCTCATCATAATGGTCCGCTGTTTGTGGAAATGAATTTTTACATTAGAGTTGCGCGACAACATATGAGTAAGTAGAATAAATAAACAAATGATAAATTGATTAGAGATTATGGCTAGAATTTTATAGAGAAATCAAATTTATATGTTATATTAATTGTTTGATTTATTTTTTTGTTTTCAGTTGATAATTGGTGTAAAACACAGCAAATTAACAGAATAAGCATTCCAACTTATGAAGGTTCAGGTTCATATGTGTTCAAGGGTGAAAAATTCAGATTTCTTGTCATACCACGTTATGGAATCGATGTAGGAAAATTATTTCTATCAAATGGACGAAAATTACCAACAGTACTTGTTAATAATCTCGCCATACAAATGGTAAATATTTCAATAAAGTTATCATAGGTTTATTAATAACACTTTAATTGCAGATCATTTGTTTATAATGAATTTTTTATTTTATTTTCGCAGCTTGATTCACTGGAATACATACACAGTCATGGCTATGCTCATGCGGATGTTAAGGGATCGAATATTGTATTGGAAATGAATGGAGAAAATGTTTCGGAAAATCCGCGCGCATATTTAGTTGATTATGGACTCGCTTATCGTTTTTGTACAAGGGCAGGTGTACATAAACCATTTTTACACGATGAAAGACGAGCACATGAAGGAACCTTGGAGTTCACATCGCGTGACGCTCATCATGGCAGTGAGTATTTTTATTTAAATTATATAAAAGAAACACAAAATTTGATATCATTAATTATTATTCTTCTTTTTTTTTTTCTCTCTTTATTTGTAGCACACTCAAGACGCGGCGATATGGAGACATTAGGATATAATATATTACAATGGCTGTGCGGTAAATTACCATGGGAACAAGAAGGAGGTGGAATGCGGCCATTCTGTAATCCAGAAGAAGTTCATGCGCAGAAAGAAGCTTTGCTTTCTGATATTCCGCTTTTTATGCGTGAATGTTTTCCAAAAAGAAAGAAACCACCCGGTAAATATTAATTGCTGTGTATATACATATTATATATTTTTATTTCATTTATTTATTTGATGAAATTTTTTTTAAATTCATTGACGTTTTCTATTGATACAGTTGGAATAACACAATATATGAAGTATATTGCGTCATTGGATTTTGAAGCAAAACCAAATTATACTTATCTCCGAAATTTATTCCATCGCGGTGGTAATAAAATTGAAAGAAATTTATCCCAATTAGCGCGACGTAAAAGAGTATCAGATGAAAATATATCTCGTGATAGACCGATAAAAATGCCGTATTTACGTGAAAGACGACCATGTAAACCAGTCAATGGCGAAGGTAGAATAACAAGAAATACTCAGGCACTTGTTGAAATTGAAGAATTTAGTTGGGAGGAAGTTTTAGCACGTCATCCTGATAAACTTGCTAAAGTAAGTTTACAAGTAATTAATACACCATTAACTCCACCGCCATCACCACCGCCACCATCATTACCCACATACGCAATGCTTCATGTACTTCAGAGAATGAAAGATCGACAATCTGGAGCATTTAAACAAAAATCTAAATCCAACGAGTAAGTTTAATATTAATTTTAAATTCAACTTTCATCCATTTTAAATCTCCCTATTTCTTTACTTATTTTTATAATTTATTTTTAAATTTTCTATTTATTTCTTTCTAGTCATGAATTAAAAGTCAAATGGATGACACCCGCAATGGAGGAAGTGGCGCAACTCAAGAAAAATAAACAAACAGCATCGACAGCAACAAAAGCTCCTAATATTTCACAACGTTTAACGCGCTCGCGTGTTGCACAATTAAAGCGTAAGTAATGCGTGAAGTGTAACTTTTTTTTTTTGTCTTCGCGCAGTTGAATATTCATACATTCTATCATAACGAACGTAATATAATTAAATATATTGGCGTAAATTTTGTTCCAAATAAATCTTCGAAATTCCAAATAAAATCACACACTGAAACACGAAAAGGAACTGATTCATTATAATGTAAAATCAACAATCATGTTTCATTATTGTTTTCGATCAAATAATGTTTTTTTTTTATCATAATCGTAAGCCAAAATACAGTCTCACGGTGAGAATCCACTATATAGTATTGTTAGTATGTATTATGTATTCTTATTTTAGAATTAAGGTTAAAAAATATAATAATTATGACGTTCCTATGGAAAAAGGATAAAAGCTTCTTTTTTTTTTTCTCTCATTGATTTAAGTCTTAAATCTGAGACGTAATTTGCCGATATCTTATAAGACTGTGCAGTTTGTACCGTTTGTTCGTCGTAATCATGTGTATATAACATAAATTATTGTATTTGTATTGGGGCGTTTTATGATTTGATTACATATTTAAATGATTTATCGCTAATGAAGAAAACGATTAAAGAAATTTGAGAATCATGGCAAAAATATTATTATAAAAATTTCAAATCCATTGTCTTACATAGAGAAAAAAAAAAGGATTTTCTTCCATTATAGAATTATCAAGTGAAACGTATAATAATTAAAAATTATTGACATTATTATATAAATTTGAATTAAGCGAAATAATTGAAATTTAATAATTTATGAGCGGGCGATATTACAAACAGTTGTGATTTATTTTGTATAAGGAGAAGGAAAAAAAAAGGGAAATAAGGGAATTATTGTTCTAATATTGTTTATTTTATTTTGTTTATCGTAAATAGAGATAACAAGATATATTTTCTGTTCACAAAGCCATTATCGATCAATTAATTTTTATACAAAAATATATATGGTTTTTTCAATTTACCATTTAATTTAATTTGCAAGATATTATTTTTTTTTTTTTATATTTTACCAAATGGTATATTATAATAATATTCAGCATTTTATGTGGTCATTTATATTTTATACATTTATGTTAAGAATTAAAACTTTGCATAAATAATATGAATAAAACAAGAAAAAAGTCATTATACAAGAACAAAATAGATAAAAAAACTTAGACTGTATGCACACAAAAATATATTAAATAATTTAAAATATCTTCCAAAATCAACATTTCTCATAAAGTTGATTGTCCGAGAAAATCTCAAAATATAAAAAAAAAGAAACGTAGTTTGAACGAAAGTAATGATAAAAAATAAAGAAAAATGTGTAAACAATTATTGCTTTGCGTGCAATAAATATACTGCTAATGCATTATATAAATAAAAAAAAAAATCTTTAATGACGTTTTAACAAAATGTAGTGAAAAATATATATATATATGTATGTATGTAATATGTATACATATAAAATTCAAACTGTATGCATCTCAGTGTCATTAATCAACAATTTTTTTTTGCTAAAAAAAATTATATAATCAATATAAACATTTTGTCAATTGTCATTGATGTAAATATATATAAATCCATACATATATAAAATAATTATATGTACATGGTTATAACATATAATATTCATTCCCCAATCATTCATTCATTCTCCCTTTTTCTTTCAGTTCCTCATACAAACATCACTGTTTTTTTATTTTCTTTCCTCTTTTCTCTTTCAGTTTCACCTCCTCCTCCTCCTCCTCCTCTTCCTCCCAACTCGGAATATATATACATACACTCTGTCTATTTATAGCTGGCTTGAGGGCAATACTAAGAAGAGAAACAAGCGAATGAACATTTGTCGACGATAATATACATACACATGTATCCATACACACCTATGTCCCTTTTTTTTTTTTTTTCATACTCGCAAAAAAGAAATGAACAATAAATAAAAAAAAATATCTAAAGCCAAAAAAGAATTTTACAGTAATAATATGCTTGTGTCAAAATGTATTGTATTGATCGTGCGATTTCTAAAGATCCTAAAGGACACAGAACACACTTTGAAAATAATATAAGTGTCATTGATATACAAAATGTGGAACAAAACTGAGAGTAGAATATTGAAAATTGGCCATTCAATATTAAAAATCAGTTATAAAGATTGTATATTATATTTTTATTTGCGCGCATTCGTCGCATCAATCCAGAAATTTTATTTTGTGAAATTTCTTTATTTTACTTTTGTAAATTCTCATCATCATCATCATCATCCAACTTTTCAGGATGACTCGCCGCCCAATATTTTAAGCAGTTACATATGTGTGTGTATGATTGCATGTGAGAGGCTTTGTATACATACATGTATGTATTGATATGACTGCGTTTGTGCGCATAGTCCTCAACTTTCAGTCTTTGAGTTTCAGTATTCAGTAATCAGTTGGTTCCGCGCGCTCGCGCTGATGACATGTCGGTATGTCTTATTTTTATTCACATTTATTCAATTGTTTTTCCATTATATTTTTACATAATTAATCATACACAGGAATTATATATCAAATCAATGATAATATTCAATCGAAAATTAAAAAATAATATAATTAATAAATCACAATAATAAAATATACATTTATATTATGTATAAAATTATTGGATTTATTTATAATTATCAAGTGTATTGTCAATGAAAAATTAATGTCAATTATGGGAAGCGAAACTGGTGTTAATGCTGCTGGTGATTCTGATGGATCTGTTACATGGGAAGATTTTTTTGGTAATTAATTCAAATTTTTTAATTTACAATACATTTAAAAAATATACCAATTACATTTTACAATATATTTATTATCATTATTTCAAATAATATAAATATATTATTACTTATAAATGCACAAAAACATAATAACAAATAAATATTTGTCGCAAAAATTTTGCTGGCGTTATAAAAATTCCTTTTATTTCTTTTTCACAATAACTCAGCTTCTTCATTTTTCGTAATTATTTCTATGTTCAAAAAAATATTCTAATTAAAATGATAGAATCACTTTCGACCTAACTCACACGTACACAAATATAATACATATATACCATTCATATACACACATTGATAAAAGGGTTCGTGAAGTCATTCAAGTGGGTTTCTCGGGTCTCTGCGATAAACACACGGAGCAAAAAAAAAAAAAAAAACGAAAATACATAAAAAAAAAATTCCAATATACATATATCTTTAATAAAGGGATAAAAAAAAAAAAGTGCCGGGTCTGCCGGATGCAGCTCTTGGATAGTTTGCTGATCATATGCGCATGTGTTGCACGTCGTTGATGAGATGCATTCATGCGATTCTCTCTGGTATCTTTCCCGCACTCTCTTTCGTCACCCTATGTCCAATATAGATACATATGAATTTATATCATGTATTACATTATATATGCATATGTATAGTGCACTATATAGAAGAATATATATATATATATATTATATACATGAATATATATTTGAAAAAAAAAAAACGGGGACAACCGGAGATTCTTTCCGATGGCAAATACTTGCTAGGTCCTGATGAAGTTTTTTTTTTTTTTTGTCGTTTATCATTTTATGCAGTTCGACGATCCTCATATTGTGATGAATCCAACGTTGTTTATCATTGTGTCTTTATAGTCGATCGCCCACGTTTTCAATTTTATATATGCCATGCACTTTGCCCAGACTATTATTCGACATTTATGCGTACATACAATATACAAATATAAATGTGTCTGCCACGATAGAATCCTGTATAGCAAAAATTTTTATTATATTATATTATATTATTATTTATGTTGAACATAAATTTATGGATGGATGATGGGTATATACAAGATTATATATGTAATAATATAAATGTAAGAAATATTTGTGGTAGCAATTGTAGGTAGTTACTTCTATGTCATCTTTATTCCTAATTATTTTCTTCTTTATTTTTTATTTTTGTTGTATATGGATGTATGTATAGGTGGGATAAATATTTTAGTGTGTGTTTATGATGGTCTTTTTTCTTAACAACTTGACGATGGCTCGAATTCATTCCTTAACGTAGAAGCTTTTACGTATAAGGTCAAACGTAAACGATCTCGCTTTGCTAGAGCATACATAACATGTTCTCTGTGTCGCACTTGGCAATCCGGTTTTTTGCACGATATGGTGAATTATTTTGTTTTGTCCCAACTTGATACAATTATTCGAAAAAAAAAAAATAACAATCTCATTATCTCAGTAAATATAAATATAATTTATATATTTATTCATTCATCTCAACACGATAATTAATTTTACACTTACAAATTATCAAAAACACTTCAGATAATTGTGATGAATTATAATAAATTAACATAACTATTAAATGAAAAGGAAAATGTAGGAATTTAATAATTCTCAAGCTTGAATATTTTTTTTTTTTAAACATATCTCTCTCTTCCTCTCTATTTCCTTATTATATTTCTTCAAGTATTTGAAAATGAGAACAAGAATCTCATACAGGTCCCAAGTATCAACGTTGAAACTCGCCTCCCACGCACTTTCCTTCTCGTGTGTTTCTCCTGCGCCCAGTCTAATTCTCGTAAGTTTCTCATATACACTCATGCATTGGCGTAGGTATATTATATTACACAAACCCCTTAAACAATAATTTATAATAACTTTATAATTCTAATTATTTCATATATTTTATCTTACACAAAACCAATTAATTAAACCATCAAAAATTTTCTATCCCTCGCGCATTTTATCATAAATAAAAAATTTTATATAATTATCTACAGAAATATTAAGATATATATATATATTTCAAGGGTAACATCAGACAGGGGTCAAAAAAATATATATAATCGTTATTGTTTATGCTTATATGTACATAAGAAGCATGAATAATGCCCTTTTATATATCAGTGACGCAGAGCTAACACGTATACGTTATATAGCCACGTGTCACACGTGCGTCTGTGTATTGTTCACAAATAAATACATATATATGTATTTACATTTGATATATATGTATGTAGATATATATCAAAGGACTGCAGTATAGTGGATCAGCTGCTGGGGAGGTTGCAAAGTTTAAATGTGTATATAGACGTCTAGTCGTGCACTGAGTTTTCATGCACATAAGATAGAAAACAACGATGGGACCGGTTCTTATAGGCCGCGCCCCTGTTTCGTTTATATCCATTCTATACATATATATCTAGAGGGACGTACATATTAAGTGTATATGTGTGTATGTCAATTTTTTTTCTAGGGGAATAGTCAATAGTGTACATTGGTATAAAGCTACTATACGTTCTTTACTACGCGAAGTATAAATGATCAAAAGGTCTGATGACTCCTATTGATGATGATAATGATGATGATGATGGTATTTATTTCATAGTGGAATAAAATAATACTGGGATATATTTTTTCATCCACTGCAGTCACGGTCACACGCAACTGTCATTTATTTATTATTTTTATTCTTTTGGATTAGAAGAAAAAAAAAATTCTTTTTTCTTTGTTTGTTTTTATTCTCCCTGTTAAAAACGAGATTATAATTTCTTTTGATAATAAATTTTTTATCTAAACTATATGTACATTTATATAAAATATATATTATTAAATTATTGAAGTAACCATTTTTTTTTTTATAATCTAAAATTAAATTTATTATTGATAATATGAAATATAATTTTTTTTTTTTCGCTTTTTCTTAGTTTATTATCTTTAAAGTCATTTTTCTTGTTACTAGTCGTTCAAATCATTCTACAAATATTCTGTAAACGTCATATATTTTTCATTGTCGCTCTTACATACATATATATATATACGATTGTGTATGTGTAAATGTCTATAGAGAGATTTACAAAACGTTGTCTTATCAAAATGAGGTTTGTGCTGGAAACTTGTATGATAAGATGAACGCTCAATGCGCATTTAATCAGGACAATCGGTTCTATATATATACATTATTATATATTTTTATATATACATACATATATAGATCTGTATCAATATAATTATATATGTACATAAATATATATATTTTATATTTGTATTTATAAAGTCTCTACTCTATAACTCTTTCAAGTGAATGTAACGGAAAGCCATAAGAGAGTTTGCGCAGAGATCATGATGTCTCTTGTAGTGTGTGCGCGCGCTTTTGCTTATGATGTTGGGAGATGCGAAATGCAAGGCAATAAGGCGCCGTTTCACCAAAGAAAAACGATCCGGCGTCGGATATCCGAGACTTAAGAGAGAGCATTTGACGGCGACGTGTTTGAGAGTGTGGCGCCAACATTCATGTCCATAAGGATATATATTCCACTTTCGGAGATCATTTATATATTTAAATTAATGTCTGTTAATACAGATATTCATATGGGATATATTTTAATACAGAGCTTTTGCTCATGTTGGATCAAAAAAAAAATTTATATCTCCAAAAACATCAAATATATGTATAAACAAAAGTTTCATTCGTTTATCATCAAATAATTGTTAATTAATATATAAATATATATGTATTAATACATGTAAATATATAAATAAAAAAATAAATATACATATAAATAAATTGAAAATATAAAATAAATATGAAATACAAAAAAAAATAACATTATTATTTATCATAAAAATATCTATAAAATATATTATTTATTTAATATATTAAATTATATTGAATTTAAATACATATAAATAAAAGAATAAATATATATAAATAAATTAAAAAAATATAAAATATAAAAAAAAAAAAACAATATTATTATTTATCATAAAAATATCTATAAAATATATTATTTATTTAATATATTAAATTATATTGAATTTAAATACATATAAATAAAAGAATAAATATATATAAATAAATTAAAAAAATATAAAATATAAAAAAAAAAAACAATATTATTATTTATTACAAAAATATCTATAATATATTATTTATTTAATATAAATTATATTATTATTATTCACATATAAATATTTATATAAAAATAATACATAATATTTTTATACATAAATAAAATATAAATAAAAAAAAAAAATAAATATATTGTTACGTCCTATAGAACCTAACAATATATATAAATAAAAAATATAAAATAGAAAGAAAAAAAACTTTATTATTTAATATAAAAATATCTATAAAACATTATTAATAATATTAATTAATATTAATATTAATATCAATTACACCATGAAGATAAAAGATTAATATATAATAATCAATAATTCAAATTGATTGATAAATAAATTTATAAAATTCATTCATGTATATATTTATAAATTCAATATAATTTAATATATTAAATAAATAATATATTTTATATAGACATTTTTATAATAAATAATGTTTTTTTATTTATTTATTTATACATATATATATTTAAATTCATTATAATTTAATATATTAAATAAATAATATATTTTATAGATATTTTTATCATAAAATAATAATATTATTTTTTTTTATATTTTATATTTATTTTATATTTTTTATTTATTTAAGTATATTTATTTTTTTATTTATGTATAAATATTATATATATATACATATATATATATTTATATGTATTTATACATACCTATATATATTTATATTAATTAACAAAATTCATTTAAAATAATCACGATTTTTCACAGTATTACAAATGTGTCCTACACCTTCATTCTATCAATTCCACTTTTTTGTTAAATATTATTTCTATGTACATGTATAAATATATATATATATATATTTCCCTGGGTCATATGATTGGGTTATATAGTCAATGAGTCATCACAAATGCAGTGACAAGCTTCGTTGGATTGTCATTAATCGTCGTTGATGATGAATTCTTCTGCTCTCATAATCATTCTCGATATAGCTCTTTGTTTCTTCTATTATTATTATTATTATTATTATTATTATTATTATTTTCGTTGTGACTTTGTTATGTGTCAATGTATATTGGCATGTGTATTATGTATAGCATGAATGTATTAGAAAATTAATAAATGTGTAATAATCATTGCCGTATATATAAATTTAATGATACAGTCATTGCCACAGTTTCATTTTAATAATGTGCAACTCTGATTCAAGTTAGAATTACATACAGTTTCAATGCAAATACATATGTATATAGTATATCTAATACATACATTAATACATAGATGTAAAACTATATATCTGATGGTTATAGAGTGGTACAGTAAGCTAGAGAAAAATATTAATGTGTGTGTATGTGTGTCATAGTGTGGGTAAAATACACACGTTCTTGACTGTTAGACGGCCTCTATCAACTCGCAGTGTCTACCTGTTGCTTCAATGGAAAGCAACAAACTCGTCGTCGCAGTTTTAATCCTATAATTTTTTTTTATTTATATTTTTTTCTTTTTTCTCTCTATTTTTTTCTCTTTTCACTTTGAGTGTGATTGCATTACCTACATAAACATAATCAATTTCCCTTTGATAATATTATTTATGCATATGGATATGTGTACATAACTTTATACAAACATTTAAACCTATCTATATACAAAAAAAAAAAAAATAAAAAGTTCAGATGGAAAACGAAAAAAAGAAAAAATAAAAAGAAGACTCAAACCATTTAAATGTGAGTGAAAGTATCCAATAAATGTTTCAATGGAATGTTCCCAAACTGATACAACGACTTACTTTAAATAACTTGTGATATTTTTCCTACGTTGGCTTTTTTTTTTCCAGGTAAGACATCATCAATTTCATAATTTTTTTTTTCTGTTTTATTTCTTTTTAATCTATAGTTCATGCGTATTTTAAATTAATGCATGCATATATATTTGCCTGATGTCTATATATTATATTTAAAAAAAAAAAAATAATGTCAAATAGACATAACACAGTTAATGTAAAATAATGGATGTGGGGATATAATATGTAAAGTAACTTTACTTAGTTATATTTATATGGATATATATGATTCAAAGTCAAGAGAAAATTGTGTGTGGCCACGCCATTGCAAAACTTTTATATACATCATGTATATACCGCCACCTCCACCACCCGCCACTGTTGTTGCTGCTATTGCCGCCGCCACCACCGCGAGTTTGTGATTCATCCGTTGTGGAACGCGCGAATGCCTTCGCTCTCTTTATATGAGCACGCCTTCAACAACGGAATTTTCAACTTCATTCCATTCGCATACTAAAAAAAAATTCACTTTTGTCATTTTTCATTTAATTATTTTTCACTTTCCAATACAAATTAAATATAATATAATATAACAATATAATATGTCTCTTTACCTGCTACTAAATATCTATTTCATCATCATAAAATTTATTCTATATATTATTACATCAAATGAAAAAGAAAGCACAAATAAATAAATAAATAAATAAAATAATTATATTAATACAATTCTCATTAGCATTCAAAAAAAAATTTTTTTTTTTTAATTAAATTAAATTGTATAATTTATTTAACATGAAATAAAAATAATTTAATCATGATTTGAATTACAATTATAATTGTGAATTAATAATTAATTCGCAATAATAATTTAAACTAATAGATAAATATATTCAAATTATTTTTATAATAGAATAATAAATTATATATCGTTGAATTAATTTTATTTTAACGGCTAAATATTATACAACATGTTTGTTGCTTTTATATAATTCTGATTGGCTTTATTGATACTATACTACTGTTATCGCTTTGACTATACTAACTATGATCTTAAACCACCGCTAGTTTTAGAATAAAATATTTTTTTCATTACGTCATTTTATCTAATGTTTTTGGTGGATATTATCAGCTAGTATTATACTCAGACATGAAGTTAATCACGTCCGTGGAATGTTCTATGTTCCTCAATGGCTGTGTGCACGTGCGCGCGTGTCTCTTGTAAATTATTTTAAAATAAAAACGAGAGAAAAATATATATATATATACATATTCATATACATAAGTATTGCACAATGACATTCTATGTGGTGTGTAAGACTTGAAGTATTTAATACCTCAAGTGTGTTATTTAATTTGGCGCCAGCATACAAGTTTTATATATTTATTTATTTATTGACTTTCGATTCAACTCTTTTCAATGTTTCACCTATGATATATAAATAATAAAATTTATCCTCGTGTATATATCATCATTACACATATATACATACTATAAATAATAAAATTATGCTGTTGTAAAAGCTGTTTATTCATTAAATATAATATATAAAATTAAATAAAGTTATATATTATTTTAATGTGTATGAAATATATACTCTTATGTCTACTGAGTCTTTACTTCTCGCCAAGGGGTCGTTCTCTATACCAAAATATCTTGCACTATTTATGATCTCCCTGTATTTCAATCTTGAATATGTTCAGTAAGCACTCACTTGACTGTACTAATGCCTCGATATGCGCATAGAGAAATTATAAAAAAGTAAAAAATTATAAAACAGTAGAAAGAATTACAAATCGTCGTCGTGTGTCTAATATATAAAGACCCGGAAATGGCTCTTGGATTTATGCGCGATAAAAAGTGTATTAATATATCGACATATATACAAAAGGAGAAAATATAGAGAGGAAAGATTATATATATATACTTGTACATAGATGCATATGTATATATGTATGGATACATATATAAAGCCATGAGCTCTATTCGCTTGTTGTGGACTCTTGCAGCTTCTCGCGGTCGAGTTCAATGATCCAATATATGTGCGGTACGGGTCTCTCCCTGTTGTTGCATGTGCTGAAAGTCGTGTGCGGCACCAAGTCACGCCAGTGGTTTTAAGTTTATACACGAAGATATATGTATATATATAAATTTTGTCCCTTTCTGCAAGTCTGTTTCATTTTACTCTAATGTTTTAACATATTGTATACGTTATATGTGTGTATAAACAGTAAAGAGATGTTCGCGTGCACGATTTATGTGTATATTTTACGAATTTATCCTGGAGAAAAAGAATTTCAATGAAAAAATAAAAAAAGAAAAGTTCAAATAAAAACAAATATTAAAATAAAAATTTATGCGTGTTTTGTGGTGTACGACGTTTGATTATTATTCTTTATTTTGTATATTTTTTTTTCTTGTGTCCAGGAACATCGACAGACTTGGTACCGCAGTTACTTGGTATGTTCGATGAGTTGGCACGAAAAGGCGATGGTAGTAATGGCGAACAACAACAACAACAGCAGCAGCAGCAACATCAACAACACCAACAACAACACATACCGGCAGCGATTCAAAAGCGTTTGAGCTTGGTAGCAGCGCATTCTCAACGTAACTCCATATTCGGTCACATTTGTACCAGTAACAACTCGATGCAGTCACAGCAGCAGCAGCAGCAGCCACAGTCACAAGATCAGACAACGATGTTGCCACGATTGGATGAAACCAACTCGAAACGGACAATGTGCAGTCACGTTGAAATAACTGTTTGCAATGCTGAGAGAGAGAATGAAAATGAGAACACGATTGTACAGGATTGTAACAATGATGATGACAAGTCGATTTATCGATGTAAAATGACAGGTGGTGGACTGATGCCAGAGTATAATAATAGAAGACGTAAACACCTAGATCGACCGCTATCTGGTAGCTCAATAGCCTCAAGCACATCGTCGAGTGGATGCAGCAATCAAGGAAATGCTTGTTCCGCTAATCCGTATTTGGCATCGGTCGAGTCACTGGCCGACACGTGTGCTAGCTCACAAGGTTAATTATTTTGCAATATCATTTATATCAATCAATAATAGTAACTTGGGATTTTTATTTATTTTTTTCTTCTTGTGTAAATTATCTTTTAATATTTGTTTTTTTTTTTTTTTTCTTGAATTATTATAGGATCTGGTGACAGCGGTGTGGTAACAACATCAGAGACCATTTGTCGAATACGTGACAATGTTAATCAACGTAGAAATAGTATCGTTGACAATTCATCACCACTTATTTGTCATCGTGCGCGTTATTGCGACTCACAACGTAATCCTGTTGAACGAGTTTTATTAGAGATTGTTGACACTGAAGCTATTTATGTTGAGCATTTACGTCAAGTTATACAGGGATATTTAATATTTTGGCGTGATGATCCAGCCGGTTTATTGCAGCAGTTACAATTGATACATTTATTCAGTAATATTGAAGATATATTTCGTTTTAATCGTGAATTTCTCAAGGAGATCGAGGCTTGCGGTTTAAATCCAGTCATGGTGGCGAATACATTTACGAAACACAATGCTGGCTTCAAGGTTTATACAGAATACTGTACAAATTATCCACGTACAGTTTCAGTATTGACGGATTTAATGGGTCGTAATGATACGGCAAAAGCATTCCGTGAACGACAAGCCGCTTTGGGCCATGCATTACCACTCGGCTCATTTTTACTTAAACCTGTTCAACGAATTCTTAAATATCATTTATTATTGGAGAACTTATCAAAAGAATACGAAGCGGATGAGACACAGTTGAATATGCAGGAGGGTAAAAATGCTATTGAAGAAGCTCTTGCCACTATGACAGGCATTGCTAAGCATATTAATGCGATGAAACGTAGACACGAACACGCTGTACGAGTTCAAGAAATTCAGTCGCTATTGTATGGGTGGCCCGGACCTGATCTCACGACCAGCGGTGAATTAGTTGCTGAAGGAAGATTTAGAATGCGCGGTGCTAAAGCACCCAGACACGCATTCCTTTTTGAACGGATGTTACTGTTGACGAAAAAAAAAGAGGATGGTTTACTGGTTTACAAAGCTCACATTATGGTAATAATAAATATTACTCAGTATTATTTTTAATTGTGATTTATTTATTTATTTTTTTGGTATATTAATTGGTGGATTTGTTTATCAACAGTGTTCGAATTTAATGTTAATTGAGAGTATTCCGGGAGAACCATGCAGCTTTCACGTTATTCCTTTTGATAATCCACGTCTGCAGTACACGTTACAGGTGAATTAATAATTTATGAGATAAATTATAAAATATAATTAATATAAGTTTTATGAAAAAAATTGACAAAAGTAAGCACGATGTAAATCATTATTTATATTTATTAATTAATTTTTCTTTTATTGTAAAAAAGGCTCGCAATTCGGAACAAAAAAGGGAGTGGACGCTGCAAATAAAACGTGTTATGTTAGAGAATTATAATGCCGTTATTCCGAGTCATGCAAGACAATTGGTATTACAACTCGGTCAAACCCATCATGACGATGAGACAACGAGTGATCGTGGCTCAATGAAAAAACAGTATTCATCACCACCGGAATATTTAGAGAGACGAAAACAGGAGAAAGAACGACGCAGATCTGAAGCAGGATTACGACAAAAAGCAAAAAAATCTAATGGTAAAAATGACAATTCAACATCAGTGACATCAACAACAGTAGAAAATTCTCCTGCAACATCGCGAAAAAATCCATCAGCTGGGGATCAATCTGGAAGCAGCAACAACAATCGTGATCGTAGTTTAAATCGTTCATTTGATGGACGTGCGTTAAAAGTAAAAGATCGATTTACAAGTTGGCGGAGGAAATCCGAGCCCGGATTTCAATCTTACGTATCACTTAATCAATCTGATGATGAATTAAATGACAGTAATAATTTAGTAATAGATTCACCGTCACCCGTTACCCAAATTGAAGTGACTAATATCGATTCAATCAATGATATCGACACATCACAAACGCATAATACAAATGTAAATAGTACTACTATAAATTCATCAACGGTAACTAACACCAAAGATGTTAATGAACAACAAACACATGTAAGAACTGTTGAAGAAATTGTTGGGCATATATTAATGCAAAATCAAGAATTTCAACGATTACTTGAAAAACAACGTAATAATAGTCTTGCTAATGTAAGACAACAGCAACGCTTTAAAAAGCATCAACGATCAATTGATACATCAGATGATAGTGATATTGGTGAACAAAATTACTCATCTGAATTACTAAATAGCAGCAATAATAGCAATATTATTAATAATAGCCGAATAAATCGTTCAACTCGAATAGCACGACGTGAACATCGTTTAGTACGTACAAATAATGCATGGAACAGTCTTTCATCCGTTCAATCACGTGATAATAATACTAATTTACAATTGCAATACAATAATTTACGTACGGAGAATGAAAAATCACCAATTGCCGATGTAAATTCGAAGAATAAGGTCAATCATCGTGTTTACGAGAAGAGGGCAATGTTCGAGGCATTTAAACGACAAAGTATTGTTACTGAGAGTAAAATAATAAAGACTGCATTACGCATTAGAGAACATTCAGTTAATGACGAAATAAATGATAATAATACAAATATTAATGATAATATTGTAACGTCAATAAAAGATGTTGTAAATATTGACGAAAAACAAAATGAAACTAATGTAAATCAAGATAATTCTGATGCTACGGGTTTTGGTAATTATGATAATTTACAACATGTATGGGACGGTTTAACAAGTGATAATAGACGTAATGAAAAAAATGATGACAGTCCAACTAGACCCGCAGTATGGTTAACAAAATTATGTGATGATTTACCGACATCGCCACAAAAATCCGGCTCATTACCACGCAGTTTTCAAATAAGTCCAAATCCACAAGAGGCAATTACCAAAGCACGATTTTTACAAAGAGATGGTAAACCAATGAGCGAACGGCCATTTACAATCGCATCTGATAAACCAGCGGAAATAAATTTAGAAGATATGGAGAGATATACATCGTCATATCAACCTAAAGGAAGAATTGCTAAATTTCCAATCTCTGCTTCGTCCACATCTTCAACATTTTTTTACTCACTCGATGATAATTTAACCGACATTGATTCTGATGTTCAAACGCCAACAGCAACAACTACAGCAATAACAACACCGATTACAATGTCAGCGACAACAGTGACTGGTAATAATATTCATCCAGATCATAAAATTTATCGTGCCAATGTTAGCGGTAGTACAATGCTGAAAAATGTATTGTCAAAAGCTGGAAGCAGATTACAAGGATTACGTTCAACTGTCAGCGCTGAAACTCTTGAATGCGCTGATGATTTTGGTAGATCTACATCGTATTCGCGCTTTTACGGTGATATGAAAATAAAGAAGAAAAAAAATAAATTAAGATTGTCACGTGAATCATCAACGGACATTGATGAACCTGCTCAAGTTGGTTGTATTCCCGCTGCCAATTCATCACTTCAAATACCATCATTATATTATAAACAAGGAAGTTCGGGTCTTGGTGCACGCATTGCTCAAGCTGATTATGCTGATCCGTCAGTACTTTTTTTCGATACTAAACGCTCGGAATTAAATTTAAATGAGTCAATAACGTCACAATCATCAGCGAAAAGTCAAGTCGTGAAAGAAGAAGAAAATAATGAATGTGATGAAAAACGCGATCGTATTGGAAGTGATGGCGATGGATATTATGAAAAATGTTTTGAAACTATTGAGAATTATATAGATACTGAGGCAGATGATACTTTCAGGGATAGTGCAATATTTAGTGACGCTGAAGAAATTATTTCAGCACCACAAATAATATCAACAACAGCCTCAACAACGTCAACGACAATAACTGCAACTTCATTGGATGTTAATGAGAGTAATGTTCCGTCGAGGATTAAAGTCAAAATTGCGCCACCAGTGCCAATTAAACGTAAACCGAAAATAATTAGTAATAATTTATTGTTATTAAATGAACATAAAGATGATAATACAAATAAGCCAAGTGTTGCGCTAAAACCAATTGATTATAAATCACGTCCGAAATTAGTTAGGGGTAAGACTGAATTTATTACTTCACAATGTTTAACAGTTGCCGCTGTTCCTCATGAGGAAATAACAAAGCCGAATTTGTCAGCAACTGACAAGCAAATAAATATTAGTAATAATTTCATGTTAGATGATAGAAATGATGTTTCGGCAGGACAAAGTCAAGCGGGCTGGGTGAAAAAAATGGTTGGACAATTGCAGGCTCAAATTGAAACGTAAAATAAATTATCAAATAATAATTAAAACATATCGAAATTGCTTTTTTTTTTCATGAGCGATTATTGTTCAATGGTAATATTTATCATAAATAAATTAAACTCATTATAGCCATGAAAGTACAATAATAGATAGATTAAATAGAAATAAAATACAACTTTTTTCCATAGTTACCATGAAATGGAAAAAATCTGTAATATATATATATTTGTTTATTAAAATTGCCATGGAGTTAGATTATTATTTATGATTAATTACAGTAAACTGTTATTATGTTGTATGGGCCAATATGTAAATTTAAAAAATTACTCTTGTATTAAATCACTTCATGTCAAATTATCAATAAGTTTAATAATTATCATTAAAAAGAGTTCAATGAAAAATATATTTATAAAATAAAATAGTCGATTCTATTATGAAATGATTGGAATAAATAAGAAAAAAAAATATACTTATTGATAACAATTATTTTTGAGAAACTTATTCATTTTTTTTCTCTTTATTTTTCATTTCATTTTTATTATGAGAACTTCTATTTACAATAAAATTTTGGCTAGTCGTGTGTTTACATACAATATAAGTAAATAAATAGTACAATAATTAATTATAATAAATTATTTTCTTTCTTTCGCAATACTGTATTTATAAAAAATTTACCACAACTTAAATTGGACAAAGAAAAAAAAAATACGAAAAAGTTAATTGCGTTATACACATTATGTACAAATTTCTTGTTGCAAATGTGTATTCTACATTGTTTTATTTTACATGCCATTATCTACTACTGTATTAATATTATTATTTTGCTATATATCCCATACGATTGCGAATTAATAATTACGATAAATCAACTGATAATCTCATGGTGTTCTTCAGTCGGTATAAATAAAACAATTATGAGAAAATTAAAGAAGAAGAAGAAATAATATGGTCAAGTCTATTTAATAATTAATTTTAATATTATTAATTCAGGAAATGTGTTTGTATATTTATATTTAAATGTATGATTTGTATTTCTTTTTTTTTTTTTGTATTATTTTTAGAAATTTCGAATTATTTCAAGAATAAGTTTTTGTGATCTACAATCATCTATGATTTTTGTCCCAACGTGTTAATTAAAATATCATTTAAACATTAAAAGTTTTGACTTGAGGTACTTTTTTATTATATTCTTGTTTGTTTAATTCTGTTGAATCTACTTGAAAAATTTTTTAAATCCAATTTTCATTTCTATTTTTTTTTTTTTAAATTCAACTTTTTATTTGGAGATAATTTATTATTTTATATTTCTCCAGCATTATATTAAATATAAGTATATTCATCTTTATTAATTTGCTTTTCATATATATTCTTTTTTTTCTGTCTTTATATGTTCTTAAATTACAGCTTTGCCTCTTAAATGTATTTCATTATGCTTCAATTAATTTTTCAAATAATATTTTGCAGATTTGAGACTAAAAATTAAATTATGGAATATTTATAGCTAAATGCGGGATAAAATTCTTAGTTTATTATGTATATATATGAGGCAAAGCTATGGGATCTGGTTATTTATTGGGCAGGTACATTTTCTCGGTTCGTTGATTTGTTTAAAATTGCATTAATTTTTATACGACATTGATGGAAATTAATTTCGACATTTCACGATGAAAATTTTAATTTTTGCTTGTGACATCCAAACTTTTTTATTGATTTAATTCAAAGCCAAATTGAAGAACATTCGTCTGCATCATCAAATGCCCATCAACAGTTACGTAAAATTATTGTCTTGATCCAGTATAATGATTAATTTGTAATTTGGGACAAAGAAATTGTAAATTCCAATTTAAAATTATACGGAAATATAATAAATTAAAATATACTTGAAGAATGAGATCGAGCAAAATTAATTATCAAGTATCTTTAAAAAAAGACTTTGAATATTATACTTGAATAATGACTAAAAATGCAAATGGAAAATTTCTGATTAAATTAAATTCTCACTGGATTTAAAATCTTTTTTTGCTTAATAGTTTTGCAATCTCTTTCTTTAAACACATTCTCAAATTACAGGGAAGACATTTGGTTCATAATTAATGTGAATAGATTGATAAAATTGAATAATAGTGCATGAAATACATTCATATATTATTTAAATAAAATCAGATAGAATATTTAAAATTATTTTGTTTCATCTTTTAAAAGAATAACTATTTTTTTTTTTTTTCAACACTAATCTATATATGGTATTTTGCTATTATTTTTCCTTTTCGTTATTTAATCATTTGGTAATCAACGTTTAAATTTTCGAGTGAATATTTACTAATTTAGTAACAACTTTCAGCAATTTGTTTTTTTTTTCACGTGCATAGCATTTTCTTTTCATGGTGTAAATTTCACATTGTCAATTGAAATATATTCGTAATTCGATTGGCGATTAAACGAAGAAAAATTTAATTTTTTTTTTAATATCTATACATTATTTACATCTTTTATATTGAAAACGAAAGTTTCGTTAAGCTTTCGTTTTCTTTTTACTTGATTTTGGAAATACTTTTTTTCTTTTTTACGTATCAATTACCATTTATACTGATTGAACAAGGCCTTATGCACATACAAGAATAATTAAATCTCTGACTTCAGAATTAGAATATTTTCAAATTCATCAATTATTATTTTTTTCTTTTTCGTTCGTTTCTATTCATGGAATTCAAGATTACACTTTTTGTGCTCCTGATATTTTCATATACCCTATTTAAATTGGCATTAATTCAACAACTGACAGATACTTTTATACTGAAATAATCCTACTGAATTTCTATTGAAAAATACTAAATTGTTTGAAGATATTTTTTTTTACTTATAACCTCAATAGTTCTCAAAAAACTTCGCTCATTAATAATAAAAAAAAAAAGAATATGTTTAATATTAAATCGAAAGTTGATTAAAAGCAGATGGGACTCGGACTGTACAACTGGAATTAATTAATTTCTATCACAATATCCCAGCGATTGATTGATTCTGAATTCATCATAACCTCCAAATAATCTTCATTTTGGTAATATATAAATCAAAATTTTTCACCTCAATCACAAATATTTTGTTATGTATCCTTTTTTTCCCCCCATTTTTATCATTTGTTCACTTGCTCAATATAACGACAATAAAAGTGAACGTTCATAATCACAATAAACTAATAACTGGCTTCATGGCCAGCAAGTATATACAAATCTGCTCCTTCAGTTTCCGTTAATGTTCCTGAATGAACTAAATGGCTTTCCAACATTACGACTCTGTAAATATCAAACATTAATTCTCCACTTACTTATTATTCACACATTTAACCATTAATTTAAATAAAATAATTTTCTTTTATAATATGTATACATACTTGTCGGAGCCTAATAACCTATATGTTCTACTTGGATCACTTATTTCTTGTGTTACATCACCATTTTTATAACTTCGACCTTGCATACCGTGTTTATGAAATGCCAATACACTGTCAGGTAAACAAACTGCAATAATCATACAATATTTTATTACATCATCGTGAAAAATATTAAAAATAATGATGTGAGAATTATACTTACTAATCGATTCAATTTGAAAATTGAATTGCAATTCTGATAATTGTTTTTTACTTGTGCGCGGTTTTCCTTGGAGCGTAACAATTTTAATAAAATCTAAAGAGTAAATTAAATGATGCATTAAATCATTTATAATGAAATGCTATATTAATAATTTATAACTTACTGTCGTAACAAACGAGAATAGCATCCTTTTCAAATTGAGATACATTAATAACTTGTAGATTCTCTCGCCTTGGAATTACCGTTGCTAAATAGAAGGACAAACAAGAAAAAAAAAATTTATAAATAATTGATAATATAAGATAAATCAATGTATAAATTGAAATTAAAATATAAATAAATTTAATTATACCAGAGCCATCAATATCCTCCAATTCATCACTGTGAAACCAACTCGCACCCGAATTCATATTTATTAAATCGAGTTTTAATTTATTTTGTTGATACGCTTGTTTAACAGAAACACAAACCATCGGATATTCCATTTCCGGAGTAATAATCATTTCAAATACATTTAATGGCGATGGTAATACACATTCAAAATGCTTGAGCAACATAAATTTATTCAACGGATCATACCATTGCATTAAAAATATTCCAGCGGGCATGGCGCCACAAAGATATTTATAACTGTAATTATTTTCCATCAATCAATAAAATTATTATTTAATTACAATAATTGAATAAACTTATCAACAATGTACTCATCGCTATAAACTTACCCATTATAAGGATTTCTCCCAACACAACATTTACTACAACCTTTTGTATCCGGCACTTTTGTCGTTAAGGCAAATTTCCTTGGCACAAGTCGCTCAGGTATTTTATTCATATGTAGAGAAAACCTATGAGTCTGTTTACTTTGCATTGCTAATAAATCATGCCTATATAATTGCGGTGTTTTTCCTGAATAAAATAAAAATATTATTCATTATAATAAATTATATTCTAACCTCAAATAAAAAATATTTAAATATTACAAACGACATTATTTTATTTTATTATTATATTCTCTTACCCGACAATGACATAAGAACATCTTTGATAACATACATCCATATTGTACGTCTTGGATATAATTGATCGATTGCCGTTTCATGAAGTTCATTTAAATTTAAATTATATATACCCTCTTCAGCTGCAATTAATAAATGTTGATCTCGTGTATCTGGATGAATCCAACTTGCTGTACAATGTATTCTCAATGGACATCCATTAAACACCTGGGCATTTATCGCACAATGAAAAATAAATAATTTATAAAATTAATAATCCATTGATATAATCAAAAATATTAAATAAAATTAATTCATTGAGGGATTACCTTTGAAAAACATGCTCCCATGTGAACTTTTGGAGTTGGTGGTAATCCATTGCTTGTAGGACGTGGTGGTGTGTGTCTTTTACGATCCCTACGTCTTGGTGGAACTGGTGGTGTGTCAGAAAGTAAATCCGGACCAATATCATCGCCCTCGCCATTGCTCGAAACGTCTTTGTCACCTGCGATTACGAAAACACATTTAATTAAATAAATTATATGTGTATATATTATCATCTGAGAGTAAAAATAACCAAATAAATTAATGAATAAAATTAAATCAATGAAATAAATCAATCGAATAATTTTTTAATTAAATTTATCTCTATGTATAATTATTATTTTTATAATAACTATATTAATGGTATAGCTATAAAACAATTTATTGTGTGCATTTTTGTCTAATTTGAGCATGCTCTAAATACAAGATGCGTGCTCCTACCATTAAACCGCGGAGTATCATCTCTAGGCCCACTGTCCGATAATGAACGTTGACGTTGACCATTGACCGATGATAAAGTCAAGGAACCGCTCACTAGACTGTACAACTCGTCCACAGAGCTGTGACGTCTTGCTTGTGACCCTATACACCCAACCTACGTTTTTACGCTACAGCCATTTATTTTTTTTTATGTATAAAATAAATAAATAAAATATAAAAGACTACTGTGTACTGTTGATTTTCTTCAGAAGATAAAATCTTTATTTTTACTCTCTTTATTATTAAAATATAAAGCTGAGATAATAAAGAGTTTATCTGTTATTTATGAAAATAAAAATTAATTTTATAATAAACGGAAAAAATTAATTTTTAAAATTATCTATGTAGTAGCTATTTTATTTTCTATCGTTAATCTAAATTAATGTGAATTATTACGAGAAAAGAAAAATACATGCGCTCACATGCTATGAATATATATAAATATATATATGCACAGTGTTTTTTTTTTAATTAACAAAAACTAATTAATGATAAATTAAAGAAAAATTTTATGCTTTTCTTTGAAGTTGAAAATAATTATTATTGTGTTATAAAAACGGTACAATTTTAATTATAATGTACAAATATGTGTTGATATTTTATAAATAAAAATATTTGGCATTTTTGTTAATTGATAATAATAATGCTTACCCGTTAAGCTGGCATAATAACCACGATGAACCTCACATTCATTTGATGACTCACCCAGCGGTAATGTTGCTCTGAAAATCACAAAATAATTTATAATTTTTCATTAATATTTAATAAGCAATAATATACATTTAATTATTTTATTTTATCAAGAATATAAATGAATGAACAAAAAAAAAATATGCAGCAAAAAAATCAATAAATAAATTAATTAATTAATTAATTAATTAAATAAATAGAAAAGAAGTATGAGGTTATTTGAGTTAATTATTTTCATTTGTAAGTATTTCATGATATTCAATGTGATTACATAATTAAAATGACAAATAAAAATTTTTAATTAATATATCATCCACCACATGTTTTAAAAGTGGGGTTTTGTATAAATATTAATATTATTATACCACTTTTATTGCATAGCAGAGAAGCTGTTTTTCAATATGCCGTTAGTTTTTTTTTTTTTTTTTTTTTTCATTTTGTATTAATTTATTTCACATTATTTTTTATTCACTCATGTGTAACAATTTTTTCCTCAATTATATACTCGATTGAAAATAAAAATTAGATTGATGGATATTCTCGTATCTATTTGGAATGTGATAATTTTGTCCTGTAACATTTTTTTAACTTAATTTCAATTTTTTTCTTTTTCGAATGAAAAAAAATAAACAATAACAATGAATAAATCAGTTGATTCGTTTAATTAGTGTACTTACTGCAGGGAGTATAGCTGGTCGCAATGTCCACCAACCATTGACATTGCATTTCCCCTGTACACATAAAACTAATGTCACACACACAAACTAATTAATCTCCCGATTTTTTTTTTTTTTTTTATATTGACCCAAAAACATCCCAAATTGATTTTTGATAATTAAATATCACTTATTTACCTCTCATAATATTTCGAAATATAATATAAAAGGACATGTATATACACAATAAATTACGTTATTAATTTATATACATTGTTTATATATAATATACATTTATATTTTATATTCTGTCTAATTCTTCATC
Source organism: Microctonus brassicae (assembly GCA_918226075.1). Lineage (NCBI taxonomy): Eukaryota > Metazoa > Arthropoda > Insecta > Hymenoptera > Braconidae > Microctonus > Microctonus brassicae. The sequence goes on from OW445484.1 coordinate 3,744,518, forward strand.
ATCTCAGGGACAAGTACAAGACCTTTTGCAATAACGAGTTTGTTCGTCGAGTTAAATAATAAATAATTAGATGAATAGCTAAGACAACCTCATGCTTTTTCATTCCTTAAATCAATAAAAATTAATCTTGCAATCATATAATTCATTAAATTATTAAACAAATTCATGCAGTAATTAGCAGCAAGCAAAAAAAAAAAATTATAAATTTATATTTATAATGCACTAAACATTATTTAACAACGCTAAATGTAAATAAGTTGGTGATTGATTGAGTGATGAATTGAATTGGGATATATTTCATGTATATTTTATGGGGGATTATTTAAATAATTCAATGATTGACATTAATAAGCGTAAGTGCAAGGTGCAAGGGAAAAGGTTACCTGCCAATACCTTAGCAACAACTCCTCATCAATGTACTGCAATAGACTCCTGTTGAGAGAAATCATATAAAAATTACCAACCGATTTGATGGAAAATATAAATTTATTAAAAAATTATAAATCGAATTGCTGCAGAAAAATTATTACTGATTTTATATTAAGTAAAATATTTATCTTTTATTTATGTTTGAATAATTGGAATAAGCAAGTTTTGTTTATTTGAATATATTAAATGACCTTCTAAATTAAATAATAAAAATGTTTCATTGAAGAAATTATAATTTATCTTCCTACATTTTAATATTATTGAAAAATATTGCATAATTGTTTTTCAAATTGCACACATACCATGCAATAATAATTTTGTTTAATTTCATAATATCTATTCAAGTGTATTTTATTTGCATGCTTTCACACTTTAACAATCACAAGAGGAATAATTGATGATGAGAGGATTGTGAAAAATAAATGTATAGAATTTTAATAAAATTAATGAAGCAAAAAATTATGAAGGATGCTTGTATTGTTGAGTCATAAAGGAAATAAAAAAGTGTTCAATGAAGTCAATGATGATAATTATTGATTATTAAATTTTGGACCACACCTAATTCTTTACCTTAGACTCATATGAAATACTTCAGCGCCAGTTTTGCTTCGACGGGACAATTTAATAGCCTCATTAACATTAGCTCCAAGTATACTAATAAAAAAATTTACAGTATTGTTTTTTTTCCCCTTTTGTTTTTGTCTTTAATATTTTCAAAACATATCAATAAAACCTGAGCGAATTGAAGCAAATATTGATTATTCTCATTAATTATATTGCATTATTATGAGAATTACAAGCAGCGCTCTATGTTCATAACAAAAAAAAACAAAGCAATCGTGCCATATGCAATGAATGATTTTTATATTTTAAATAAAATATTAATGCAACAGACTCGGTATGGACTTGTACTTTTTATTTTTATTTTTTTATTTTTTATAATGAAATGATAAAGTCACTCGGTTCTTTTTTAATTAATCATTAAGAATTTGCATAAAGCAAATGACATTTCAAAATTGAAATAAATTTCGGATAAATCATTGTAACTCAATGTTATAACATTGATATACATTTTGTCTTTGACTTCCATTTATAATATTTAACTTTGGAAATGTAAAATAATTAATAGGCAAACATTTAAAAAAAAGCATATTATAATTTTACTTACTTTTCTTGGACGTCATCGAATGCCGTGCCGATTCCACAGTCAGGATGCACATCACAGTTATGGACAGTCTATTGTAATAAATAATAAAAATAAAAAAAAAAAAAAGAAATTTATTAAAGTTAATATCGTTTATGACTTCATAAAATTACCTTTACATTATTCATGATATCCATGATATCCCAAACAGGATTGATACCATCTGTTGGGGGTGATGAAGTTTCACGCTGCAATGTTCCATCATCAAGATTAATTTGATCTACAGCAAACAAAAATATAATAAGATTATATGAATAATTTTAATTGCTAATCAATTAATATTTTATTTCTATTTAATATAAATAATTTTGTTTTGTTTTTTACCATCACTGTCTAATTGAAAAATGGGACTCTTTGGTCTAGGCCTTGCCGTGTGTCTCGATGCTATTCTTTGAGGTACATTTGGCACAGCTCCATCTTCATCAGCTTCTAAATCTGTAAACATGTGACTTGGATTTGATACTTTTTGCAGTAAATCTAACGCCAGCCTTTTATTCATTTCTCCTTGAAAAAATGCGTGCTGCAAAATAAATAAAATCAATTATAATAATTAATAAAATATGTCCACGTATTTAAATTACTCATTAAAATATTCAACAAGAAAAAAAAAAAATTATTTTTTAATACCTGTAATAATTTTTCTGCAGTTGGTCGTTTTTTCGGATTTTTTGTCAGAGCAACTTTAACAAAATTCTGAAATGTTGGACTCCATTTATCACGATCTTTTAATGTTGGCGGTTTAAAACCAGACTTTGACATGAGAAACAGTGCACGCATTGGATGTAGATCAAACATTGGTGGTTGAAGCTCAGCTAATTCAATTGCAGTAATTCCACACGCCCAAATATCGCACAATTGATTATATCCGCCTTTACGTTCCACTGCAGCGACCTATCAGCACATAAAAAAATAATCAATTAAAAGTCAAGTGTCAACGAAAACCTTATCGCAAAAATTAAGGAAAAAAGAAAAACAAATAAACAATTACACATAATGAAAGATAATAATAAATAGATTACAATACCTCTGGCGCCATCCAATATGGTGTGCCAATAAAACTCTTTCGTTTATTTATTGTTGCGGTAATTTGTGCTGATACACCAAAATCAGCGAGTTTAACATCACCAGCTTCAGTCAATAATATATTGGCGCCTTTTATATCTCGATGCATTTTTCCCATTCCATGTAAATATGCTAAACCAAGAAGTGTTTCACGGCACATATATGCAATTTGTATTTCCGTCAATGGCCCCGTAACTACAATCAAATAAACAAATTAATTTAATTGTAATATAAAAATTATTTTTACATTAGAATACATCGTAATTACTTACTATGATATATATCTTGCAGTGATCCACCACCACAATATTCCATACAAATCCACAATTTATCACGTCTCAAATAACTCCCATAATATGCAATAATATTTTGATGTCGACAATCTTTCATCATTAATATTTCTTGTTGAATAATAGCAAAATCATCGCCTACAATATTATAAATAAGACATTAGTTATAATAAATAAAATAAATATAATGAAAATTGTCAACGTATACAATATTGATATACCTGGCTCTAATTTTATAACCTTAATTGCAGCAAGATCGTTCATCGATAGTCTTTTGGCCTGTATAAAAAAAAATTAATTAAATTATATAAACACATGAAAATAACCTATAAATTAATTTTTTTAATGAATATATAAAATTTAAATGGATAAATACCTTGTAAACGTCACCATAAGTTCCACTGCCAATTCTCTGAATGAGTTCATATTCATCCTGCGGATTCCGTCGACTTATGTCGCTTGAGAGTACATTTGCATTGATCGCCATAATGTATAAACATTCACGTGATAATATTATTAATTATCCAATTGTCACGATGATTATTTACAGAATAAACATTAATATAATATAGGCAATTGTATGATTGAGTATGTGGTTAAATTATAATCCGTTCGATTAGCGGAATGTCACTTTTAATCGAAAACGTCGCCATGGTCGCCATTGTTCACAACATAGCACTGAACTTGGGCGCGCGCATGGAGCACGCAATGCGCGCGCATTCATCTGGTACTTTTTTACATTTACATTTCTCTACTTTTCTACTTCAGAGACCTCTTTCACTCTATAAAATATAATTGTTATAATATAAGGGTAAAAGTCGATAAGTATGGCTACTATATATATATAGCTATAATATGATTATTAAACAAAAATCGATAGTGAAAAAAATAATTTCTTAGGATCTCAGTTCCCTTTAGAAATTAATAAATCTCTTGAATAAATAATTAATATCACTTATTTATATTTTTCAATAAACGTATAAAGATTATTATTATTTACTTATATGTATATTTATTTATGAATTAATTATATTGATGTCACAATAGGGGCAAATTTAATATAAATCTGCTTTACCATATGATGATGATAAAGTAGATTCGAGCGTAAATATTTAAATGCGGCTTTTAAATTAAAGTACAAGACATCTATCATTAAAAATTAATTTCATTTAAGGGATTACAACAGGTTCTTTTCGAATTTTTTGCTCACAATAATAACACGAAATTATTTCATAACCCCTCATATCTTCAAAGAAAGTAACATTCATTCATAAATTTATCTTTTAATTTCTCAAATCAACTATATGCATTATTTTTATAAACAAATAAATATTACTTAATTTATCAAACCAAAATATACATAATTATTATTACTATTTTATATTGTTTCTCAATCATCACTAATAAATGGTTAATTACACATTTAGGTTAGGAATATAATACCTTAATTTACACATATAAAAATCATTAACAAAGATCGTTTTAAAATTCGCTCAATCGTTTATTATACAAAGAATTGATATCTTGCGAATGTAGAAAGTAAGAATTTATATTTCTAAACTATTCGACCTCAATTCTTGTAGCAACCGTATTCATACAAGAAAAACATAATCACATATGATCTATTATCATTCATCTTCGCTTGAATACACAAAATAAAAAGCCAAAAAAAACGGTAAACAAAAAAATCATTTACTTTATCTATAAATCACAATTAAATATAAAAAATTTAACAATTTAAAACTCATTAATTATTAATGACATACATAATATCAAATAATGTACATTATATTTTTTTATTTCTTTCAGGTGAAACAATAATGTATAAATTATACAAGTAAACATAAACAATGGATAAGAGAAAAGTAAACTGATGCATTTGGCCACTTTTCTCATTATTAAAGGTGTGGTTACAAATATATAGGTAATAAGTACACACCATATTATTCACACTCCCCCACGAACATGTAGACACATGTAGGGGAATGTAATACATTGACCAGACATATGCTCTTGGATATATGTATATCGTATGTGCATATGAAAAAGAGTTTATATAGTTCCTATACTTTTAACATAATGATAACACGCTCGAGTAATAAGGATAGAAGCAGAGAGGAGACAGGGTTGGATACGCACGCATGGCTCTGCACACCGTTTGCAGCACTCTGAGTCTTTCCGTTTTCATACTGGAACTATACTCAGTCAGTTGTCAGAGTTGTTCAGGTAGACTGAAGTAGACAACAACTATTATTCATACAGATATACATTTATATATCAGTAATTCTTCCAGTTCGCGTTGGTGAATTGTTTATTTTTTTGCGTAAGCTTAAGAGAAAAGTGGAGAATAATTAATAAATTATTTATAATATTTATTTGATAATTTTTGTATTTTTTGTGCTCTCATCATTAATTACCGCGCGAAATGCGACGAACTGAAGTGACTTGAATGTTCAATGATTGGATATTTTTTGAGAGTTTAAATTAATTCCATGTCACAAGTCTAATTTATTCAATGTTATTTAATTTTTATTATTCTTATCTTCGTGTTATTAATATTTCAATGATGATTATTTATTTATTCAATTTGAGGCAAAGTTGATTAAGTATAATTGAAGAAATTTAAAAATCATTTTTAATACATGAACAAAAATTGAAGATAAAATAATTAATTAAAATGAAAATAATAATAAATATATTAGTGATATTATTATTTATCAATGAAATTTGTAATGGTGAACAGAGATTTTTTGAAACACCACCGAATTATCAGGAGGTGTCATCGGCTGAGAATGTACAAATTCCATGTAAAGTCCATGATAAAAAAGGTCAATGTATATGGCAAAAAGATCGTAAACCCATAGGTATGCATCCTGATAAATATGAATGGGCAAATGGTCGTAGTAGCTCTAGCACTGATGCCGACTGTACATTACTCATCAAGCGTGCATCGCTTGAATTCGACGATGGATTCTGGGAATGCCAGGTAACACCTGGTGATTTCACGCGTCAAGATGCCCTTACATCATTGCCATCGCGTCTACTCGTTAAAGGTATGAAAAAAAAAAAAAGAGAAACAAATAAACATATATCAAAATAAATCTTGTAAATAATTAACAATTAAGAATAAATGAATATGAAATAAATGGAATTTCAGTGAAGCCAAGGAATCCACGTTTAGAATATGCTGGTACAATATTAACTGGTGTCTTAACGTTAAGAGAAAATCAGGAGGTCACGATTTCCTGTGTCTCTCGATATGGTAACCCACCAGCACTCATTAAATGGTAATTAAATAACATTTAATTTCTTATTTTGTTTGTTTTCTATTTTTGTTACTTAATATTAAAGTGAAATTATATTTTCTTATATTAAAATATTAAAATGTTGGTAATTTAATTGTTTGTCTGTAAAAATATAAGCAAGAATCCGTAACGTTTTGTCCTCGAAATCACACACAACCATATAGTTATAGAGTATAGGAAGGGCTATATCCAAATGGATGGTCTTTTCCGTTTCACGGTCTGATGAAACTAGCCGCTCCTTATCCAACCTTCACTTTGATTCTATATGTACAATCTATTTACTTACATGTATATAAGCTATAAAATTATTTTATGTACATGAGTATGTCTTTATAGGTTTATTGGCGGGGATGAAGTTGAACCACTGAGGGAACAAACTAATGCAACTGAAGTTGATAGTCCTAAGACATGGGCGGCACACAGTCTTCTTCGAGTACGAGGACAAAGAGATAATCATGGCTTGCCTATAAGATGTCTCAGTTTACATCCGTCAAGTCCGTTGCCATCCATTGCTGAATCACGTCTTGATGTCCACTGTAAAGAAAAAAAAAATATATATTAATATATGTATAATTTTAACCAGTAGGAAAAAATGAATTGAAATTATATTAATTGGTTAATTTGTTTATTTTTTTCGATTGAAAAGATTCACCTGAAGTGAAACTGGAGACAAGTCCACGTTTATTAATGTCGGCATTGGAGGATTCAGTGAGTTTTATGAGCATTAAATGTATTGCTGATGCAAATCCACCAGCAGCAATTCGATGGTACAAAAATTCAATAATAATGACGCGAAATAATTTTATCGAAACGATGACACACAATTCAACTGATCGTAATGGCACTATGAGCATATCTGAAATTAGATTTGAGCCAGTTAAACGAGGAGATGCTGGACTTTATTCGTGTAAAGGAATTAATGTCATTGGTGAAAGTGCACCAGCTAATTATCGACTTGATGTACAATGTAATTATTATTCTACCAAAATAATTATATTGAATATGTTTTATGTATATTTTTTTTTTTTTGATTTCTAATACTGTTTTAAAATATTGTGAATAATTTTTTTCCATTACAGATGGTCCGAGATTGATAAAAATTAGTAGAGCAAATGAAACAGAAGGGGAGATTGAAGCGATTGCAGTATTGGCATCGAATGTTGAACCCTTTGCGTGCAATGAATTTGATGCTAATCCACCTGCGCGTTACAGGTGGTTGCATTTGCGGGGAGGGGTGTCAGAAACAGTTGAAAATCATGTTGATAATGTATCAGGAGGACGTAAATTAAGATTAAAAAATGTCATTTGGTCTGATGGCGGAGAATATCGTTGTGTTGCATTTAATGTTATCAATGGAGTACAACGTGAAATGACAAGTGATACAAAATTTGTATTACATATTTCGGGTCCACCGGAAATACAAACTGGTGCAAGTGATATGACAAATGATGGAAATTTTTATGAATCTATTGGATGGATTGGTGAACCTGTACATCAATTAAAATCAAAATTTTGTTCACGACCCGCACCAAAGTTGATTGCATGGCAATGGGGTAGTTCCCATATTCGTGCAGGTAATTAAATAATTTATTTTATAATTCATTATTTTTTATTTATTTCAAAATTAATTTTTTGATTCAACTTTTAGGTGAAAGTATTGAACCAAAATATGAGGCTTTGCCGTATGAGCAAATAACAGAAAATAATGAATTAACAAATTGCTATTGGGCAATATTGGAAATTCGTAATATACAAAAAGAAGATGCTCGTGAATATAATTTATTAATTGAAAGTGAAAAAGGACGTGATTCAACAAGTTTAAAATTAATTGTGCGTGATCCAACAGAAATAAAAATAATTGCAATTGCTGCTGGTGTTGGTTTAATATTTTTATTTATGTTAATTGGTATTGGATTCTTTTCTTTATTTCGTGCACGACATCGACGATATCAAAAAAAACGTGCAGTAGAAGAAGAAGAGGAGGAAGGAAGCATTGCCGCTGATGCATTTTATGGTGTACCACAAACAATCAGTCGACCAAAGACCACATCAACAAGTAAAGTTTATACGAGAAAAAATCCTAATGACAGTGGTCTTGCTGTAATGTATGATTATAATCAAATTACAAAACAAACAAGGACTATGAGTCCTGAAGCATTAAAAGTCAGAAGAGCTCCTGTTGTTCTTCAACCACCCACAATTGTATGATTAATTAAAATTTTTATAGAACTGATTTTTCTTTTTTCTTTTTTTTTATATACGTCAAGTATTATTTGTTAATTGTCATTGAATATATTTTCACACGAAAAACAAAAGACAACAATTGACAATAAATTCCATATATATTTGGCATTAATAATAAAACTATGAAATATAAATTGATAAAAAAAAAAAGATAATGAGTACGTATAGTTACTTAAATCTTAAATCATTTATTACTGTTTGTTTTATGTTGAACTAGAATTTGAAGATGGATTTTTGCTTATTTATTTATTTATTTATAAGTTTTCTCTTCATGAGTTATAAATATAGTTTATGATCAATAATTGAAAGGTTGTGTGGAAAAATATATAAATTGAAAATAATTGTATGAAAAAACTTCATGCATTATTTTTAATAATATAATTCTGGTAAAAATATTTATAATCTGAAGCTAAAGAAACTTTAATTACTTTAATAAAATAATTGAGATTATTAATATTTATAAATTTATTTTTAACAAACAAATTTATATATTGGTCTCAATTTTTCTAATATGTATAAAAATATTATTAGCAAAATTATTTGCTTTTGAAAAATTCAAATTTTGTATAAAAAATTTTTCAAATATTAATTAGTACATATATATGAATAAATTAATTGATTAAATACAGTGAATAATTAATTACATTGACTGCCTGTCCAGTGGAAAACTGTTTTCCTTTTTAAAAAATATAATTAACCCTTATTGAATCCTATTGTTTCGAATACAAATTTCAGATAGGTAATCTCAAAATATATGCATAAATAATTCTATAGAACCAGAATGAGCAGCGTTCAGCGTCAGCATGAATATGTTTCATTGTAATTTATAACTTTGGTACTACTCGAGAGTGTATAACCTCCAAATATTTTTCATCGAAGGAACGCACACGCGTACATATTTTTTTCTTGCAATTCTCAACTTCATATGTTTAAATTTAAATAAATATTGTTAATGAAAATAGATCATGCCTAAATCTACATACAATTGTGGCATCCTAGTAAATGATAATCATACAGATATTGTCCTAAAAATTTACAGGTATGTGAAAATAAAATATGTAGTATTATTCATCAAATTTTTCAGCTAAATATTTTCATTTATTTTTTTTTTTTCAGTAATCGATTGTTTTTAATTGTAACACAATTTGAGAAATTAGGATCTCTGGTAACAGTTAATCGAGGATCACCTATAAATCAATTTGATAGTGACATATATACAGCACAGTGAGTAAATTATTAATAAATATTATAGCGAGAAATGAGAATGTATAATTTGGAGTTGAAATATTTCTTTGTTTATTTATAGAACTATATTTGGTAACGACAGTGAAGAAATTCATGCAGCAGCTCGTTACATAGCTGAATCTATTAAAATTGATAGGCCATTGTTAATATCAATTGCTTTGAAGGATTATGAACTATTGACAGTGAAGAAAATAGTTGCTGCAATTAAGAAAGTAAAAGAAAATTAATATTATCAATTATGTCTTTGATATTTGGACAATTAGTTATTGGCCCACCAGGCAGCGGTAAAACAACTTATTGCAATGCAATGTCGAATTTTCTTGAAAAAATGGGTAGAAAAATTGCTATAATTAATATAGGTAAATAATTAGAATCATCAATTTATTCAAATATTTTTGTAGTTGATATTTGTTTATGTTATTTTCTATTGATTGAATTTTTTTCCAAAAAAAAAAAATGAAAATATAGATCCAGCTAATGAGAATATGGAGTACAAAGCTACGGTGGACATTACAGAACTGATAAAGCACGATGAGGTTATGAATACATATGCACTTGGACCAAATGGAGCACTGGTATATTGTATGGAATTTTTGGAAGCAAATACCGATTGGTTAATTAAAAAAATCTTGGATTTAAAAGATCATTACATTATTATTGATTGTCCTGGCCAGGTAAATTAAGAAATTTAATTTTTCACGAAAGTCAAGAATATTATTATGTATATTTTCTATTTATTTTTTAAAGATTGAACTTTATACTCATCATAAATCAATAACTAAAATAGTTGAGAGAATGAGTGAAAATCTCATACGACTATGTAGCGTACACTTGATGGACTCTCATCATTGTAGTGATCCAGGTAAATTTTTTTTATATTACTAATTATAAAAGACAAATAGGAAAAAACAAACTCGGGATTGAATAAATAATTTTTATGAAATATGTATTCATTTTAGGGAAATATCTTTCATCTTTGATGGTTTGTACAAGCACAATGTTACAAATAGGATTACCTCACATTAATATAATGACAAAATTGGATTTGATGCAAAAATATAAAGATAAATTGGATTTTAATATAGAATTTTATACTGAAGTACTGGATTTAAATTATCTCCTTGAAAGACTTGATGAGGATCCAATAACGGCCAAGTAAATATTAAATTCATTTCATTTGAACAATAAATATATTTATATTATAGAAAATTAATATTTTCATTTGAATTGTTAATTTTTTTAGGTACAAAAAATTAAATGCCGCTTTAGTTTCATTAATTCAGGATTATAGTCTAGTGAGCTTTTTACCATTGGATATATCTAATCAGGCACTGCTATTACAAGTTAAAAATGCAATTGACAAAGCCAATGGTTATATTTTTGGTGGTAATGAGCCACATGATATACAAACATTACTTGCATGTGCTGTCGGTGCAGTCAATGAAAAAGAAAAAATGTCTACATTTGATTCATATTTTCAGTAATAATAAAAATATTTTATACTCATAGTATAAATATAGTTATTTATTTATTCATTTCCATCTTTCAATCTTTTTGTGAAACAAAAATTTGTGCTAAATCTTCATAATCGTACACTCTTTTTAAAAATGTATCTATCAACTTTAATCCAGAAATAGTCTGAAATACAAAAATAAAATATGAGATTTGGCATGTCAATAAAATATTTTAAAACTATTACAATTTTAATTAATTTTGTTCTTACAATTAGTCCATTTTCTAATGGTACTAAACTTAAAGGAATATCAATAAACTCTCCTGATTTCAAATTTCCAATTGTAATATCAGAGATACCACACCATGCCAATGAACTATTTGATTCCAAGCTCAAAAATAAATCCATATTGCGTTCCCTGTGAAATATATCAAAATAAAATCGATAAATAAAATAATTTTAAATGTGACAAGATGAAATAAAAAATTATTTTTCAAACATACGATGTATTTATAACATGACACTTGAAATTCATAACTTCTTCTAGAATTACTTTGCCAGGAATATCTTTAGTTGTGACTCTTAAATCTCCATAATCTGGGGCCTGTATTGAAGTTATATAAATATTTAGATAAAATTATAAAATGTAATATTTATAATTATATTCAATAATACCATTCTTGTTAATTGGCTTGTTTGTAATCGTCCTCTTTCGCCCATATTACTCCGCCAAATAATGTCTAATTTACCAATATTTGTTGCATTGTGCATCATTTTAGGATTCTTCATTAAACTTAATTGTGGCATTAAACAATAGAGATATTGCCGACTACATTTTGGATCTAACAAATTCACATTGCCATAAATAGATTCGCCATTATTGGTAACATTAAGTGTTGATACTTGAATAAATAAAAATAAATTTATCTCAATTTAATATCATTTATCTTCAAAACAAAAAAATGCTCAAATCAATCAAATACTTTTCTCACCTGTGAATAAGTGTGAAGATTCCAAAGAAACTTTTTCTAAACAAATAGGACCTGCCGTTAAATTTTGTATTTGCGCCTCTAAATAAACTTCATCTGACTGGAAAACAAAAACAAAATCAGAAAGAATAAATAATTGATCAACTGTCGCATCTCTTTCTTCGAATAAGATAAAGATAAAATTTACCTCAGCATTATAGAATTTAGTTTTAACATCAAGTGGTTTAACTACTTGGAATTTAAAAAATTTTCTAAACGATTGTGCTGAACTCCCTGGTGTTGAAGGCGTATAATTAACTTCACACACCAATCTAAAAATGAAAATACGAATTAAATCCGTATATACTTTACAAAAAAATAAAACCAATAAAAAATATTTTCAAATTTCTCATTTTCATTCATACATGTGTGTTCCAATTTCTTTTACTTCATGATGAATAACTTCGTCAATAGTATTATCAGGGGCTAATTCTTCAATATTAATATTTTTATTTGATAATAAAATAGTTTGTGTGCTGGTTTGTAAATCTGCCTGAAAAATTTCATGATATTCACATAATTATTTTTACAATTAAAATTAAATATAAAAAAACAGAATAAACATACCTTTACATGAATATTTTTAACAATTTGATTACTACCATTATGCACACATAAATAACTGGAGAAAATCTCACCCAAATAAATATTCCTGCAATAAACAATAATGATAAATATGATTCCAATAAATTTGGAAAGGTTTTTGAGAGTTAAATTCATCGTAAATTAATTTTAATATTTACACTCACCCAAAGCTCTGGGGTAATACCATAAATTGTCCAACTGCAAGACTCTCCATACCTTGCAATGCTGTACAATCATTTTTCAATTCGTTATTTAAAGTATTACCAGGAAGATCTGTAGAATCACAAGTGACAACAATTGGTGTGGCAACTGTTGGTCGTGTCAATCGCATTACTAAAATAAAAAATAACAATGTTTGATTAACAATTAACTATAATAAAATATAGGATACAAAATAAAAAATTCAAACTATGTTTAACTACCTTTCAATGCCAAAAGATGTTCGCTCTTCGGTTTGGCGTCCATTTCGAAAAATTATTTAAACCGTATCCAATTGTATAATTACGAAGAAAATATGTACACAATTGTTTGCGTCTTATGTAGGTAGCAAGTCATATATCATTTACTTGGATGTGTGACAAATAAATAATTATATACTTATCAATAAAATTCTAACAGGTTGATGTAATGTTGCCAACGCAACATTTTATATATCATTGTCAATAATTCGATTAATTCGATTGCAAATCGTTTTTTTTTCTCTCAAGTCCTTGCTATAAAATTAATAAATTATTGTAGATAAAATTTTTATAACCATCAAACCTTTTGTGATTGTGTCAAAAATGAAATTGTAAAACAGCTGATATTCTGTTTTATCTTTTGGCGATAAGGCAGAAAAATAATTTTTAAAATACAAGCTACGTAGTATTTTGAAATATATTATATATAAATTATTTGTTGTTTTTTTATTCACACCTGAATAAATAAACAAAATTCTCTACTGAATTATTCTAATTTTCATATATCAAACCAACAAATTTATACATTAACTAGAATATAAGATTCAACAAAATGTCTGCCATTTGTATGCATTTTTGTTATTATATGAATAATTGAATCAAAAAATATAATATCCGTTATAAAACACTTATTTCAACTATATGTATTTATTTTAACAGACTTTCAAGCCTAATCCATTATCGTTATTATTGAAGAAGAATGAGAAAATAATTCATCGTCTATAATTGCTTTGAATAACCTCAAATATTTCGATTAAATTATTATCACAAATTAATAATGCAAAAAAGTTGAGGTAACAAAATTTATTTATAGACTGATCGTATACATTAGATATACATTTTATATATAATAATATTAATAATATAATATATACATGCACTTATAGGTATAATGAAAGAGATAATATCGATGAGGAAATATTTGTGTGTACAAATGTAAATTTATTATAAAGTATAATTGCGTGAATTATTTGGCAGCAAGGAGGTATATGGACGTAATAAGGGATCTGGTAGTAAATCTTCACCCAATGTAGCAACTCTTTCTAAATTTAACAAATGAATCTCTTGTTCAGATCTAAAATAATAAAAGATATTTTACATAATTGAAATACACGAATTCATATTCGCATTTGACTGATATATTAAAGAAATATAATATATAATTTTATACTCTGATGCAGGTTTTGCTGTTGGACCACTATTTGTTTCATGATAATCACTATGACTGAAGTAAACTGTACCATGATGTTCATCTTCTCCTAAAGTTCCATTGTATATTAATAAATCATCCACAAAAATCTGAAAACAAAATTCAATAATTTTAATGAATAAATAAATATATTTATTTATGTATATTTAATGTTTATACATACACCAAACTCTTTCACTTTACGTTTTGGTGTTTTTAGATAATTCCATATTTTTATCATTGAAACAATTGTGGGATAATCAAAAATAATATAAATTCGATTCAGCTAAATGGTGAGAAATAAAAAAGTATATTAAATAAAATATGTAATTAATTTTACTGTAATATATTTTATCTTTATAGGTATAATAAGGATTATTATTAACTTCGCCTGGCAAAATTGGTGCAAGCCATGAATGCTGACCATCTGCACTATCATTTATTCCATCAATGAGTTTATCAGGCGTTCTAATATCATTATCGATTCCATCAATAATATTAACACTTCGTGGATATGCTGTGACGTCTAAACAGATGATTGGAATCATTATTAATTGATAATCTTGAACATATAATGATAAAATATAATAATGTGTGTTTACTTTTTTTTAATAGCTCAATTTGTTTTCCATCAATATCAAATAATTCAATGCCATTCAAACCAACATAATAGGCATCACCCCACGTAGAAAATATAATAATTTGATATATGAAACCTTGAGGCATTGATGGTGGCTCGTAGTTAATTTCGTTAAGCACATCTATTATACGATTAAAATTTATATTGTATTTTATTTGTATCGTCAAACGAAAAGCAAGATTCATATATATTTTTTTTTTATTGTTTCATTTACCAGTAGATAATTTGAGCGAATCAACATTCTCCTGTGGCACTTTACTGTATGATAATTGATCGTGATAATTTTTTACAGTATTTGGACGATTAATAAAATTTATATCTTGTGAAAAATTATAATGACAAGAACCCGGTGCTCTTCTCAAAACAAATCCTTCAAAATCGTCGTCAAATAATTTTTTTCCATCTAATTCCACAAGAAGTTGTTTAACCTAAAATAAAAAAGAAATATATTTAATTTAAATTTATATTGTTACATAGATAAATATTGTATCAAAAATAAGTATAGTTATTTGTTTATAATTACACCACAGTATGATGATTCGAGAGATCCATTATAATTCCAAATACGCATTCCCGTAATAAATAATTCCGAATTTAATATTATAGTAATTGTTATAATTATTTCTGGTGTGCATTGACAAATCCACATATTTTTTGATTCAACTGTTAAATTATTGCCATTAATTAAGCGTATAATTCCATCATCTCCTGCGCCACTATTGCAATGTAAAGATATTTCTGATGACGGAATAATTGTTGATTTATCATTAATTATCTCAATGCCATTTAATCCTAAAATAAATACACGAACATTATGTCAGCACATGTTAATAAAATTGATAAAAAAACAATATTAGTGCACGTATAGATATTACATATGTATATACATTGTTTCTAGCATGAAAGAAAAAAATTGTTTTAATTAAATAATACTTGCCAATCATATCTAATGAACCCCAATTAGATATCAATAATAATTTAATTTCTTTACATGCAATTGAAATATTTTTATCTCTACTTCCAGTATGCTGTAGATCATCACTGCATTCATTTATGTGTATTTCGTTCTGTAAATTACACATTTTCTATATGCTAAATAGCTCTTTCTATATTTACTATGCAATAAATATATACTGGAATAATTCTCACAATTATATCGGTCGCAGCGGTGATCGGTCGAGGTATTTCAATTGCCTCTGAATGAGAATTATCGATGAATTCATGAAATGTTTTGTCATTTTTCGATATTAATTCGAGAATGTCCTCATCAACGGTAAATAAAATTGTCTGTAATATTATAATTAAATTCAATTGAATTTTATAGAAAAAAAATAAAAAAGATTATTGAAATCTTAAATAAAAATTAATCAATTATTTAATTTAAATTATCTAAATATCGTATAGAAATGATAAATTTGAATGAATGCTAACATCTCCAAATGAATTTATACCGCCTGAAATGTCACCAGATGCTCGAGCAATTTCACCATCAAATATTACAGTATCATCTAATTTAATCACAACCCTTTTGGCACCTTGATAAGAATGAATTCGAGATTTATTATAATTCTGAAAAAAAAAAGAAAAATCATTTAATAATTTAATACATTAACAAAAGAATATATGTAATGAAAATAATTAAAAAATTTATTATTTAGATAAGAAATATAATTTATATGCAAATTTTCCAATTCAATCTATAAGTCACAATAATCATAATTAATAAACAATAATTAATAGTGTGTTAATAATTTTAGAGAGCCAAATTTTTACATGTTATAATTAATAATTAATATTAAATATATTTATTAACAGTAGGAATATTTTTTTTTTTTTTTCAATGTTGTTATGCATTTCTAAATATGCATGACTGAAAAATTATTGTGAATAAAATTGAAATTGTTAATCAGTGCGTCTGTTTGGAAACATTGTGAACAAAATTACAATTGTTAATCAATTCACTTTACAATTATTTACATGAATTTAAATAATAGGTTAAAATATTTATATATTCATAAATGTTAAATATGATCTTACCCAAATTCTAATTAATCCTACAGTGACGTTTTTCAAAAATTCCATGTGTACATAGTGATGTTTACCGTCAATAAAAGGAATAAGCCACATATCTAAATCATTTCTTGTTCGATAAATTCCATTTATTAAATTTTTCACCGATGAATCATCACCATCATCATCATCGATATTATTCAATTCATTCAATTCACTCCATATCTATATTAAACACATAAAATCATATTAATAATTCACAGTAATTTCAAATATATTTTAAAATTAATTCTCACCTTTGTTATCGTGACTTGTTCACCTGTAGAAGAAAATATTTCAATACCATTCAAACCAACGCAATGTCTGTCGCCCCACGTGGTTAAAATATCAATAATTAATGACTGACCAGAGGGCAATTCAGGTACAATAAATTCATTATCCTTGTATCCATTATCTAAAATATTTAAATATTAATTAATTTATATTTATTAGTATATATACAAGTATTAAATAATTGTTTTAATCAGATAATTAATTTTACCTTCATTTGGATAATAAATTGATGACAATGAATCATTTAATTTTTGAATATGTGATTTTTTATAATTTATTCGTATACGTGTTGCTGAATCGAGACTTAATTTTCTCATTGCATTTGACAATTGTGTGTCAATATTAGATTTTGTTTTTTCTAAATTATCAATGTAATGATTTTCATCTAATAAATTCATCGGTGTAATTTTTTCCTTTTCATATGAATGATGAAAATTAGATTTTATTGGAATATCCGATTTACTTCGTGTCTCCATTAACAATGCAGACGCTGAATTAATTGATTTATTTTTCATTTTTTTTAATTCATCCGGTGTTAAATCATTCATCATTGATGATTTTTCATACGTTCGTGCACGTCTTCCACTTTTATGTTTTTCTTTATTTTCAATTTTGTGACTTGAATGAAGTGACGATAATTCATCAGACAGATTTATTTCAGCAGGAAGTGAATTATAATTATCTTTATTTAATTTTTGAACATTCCTATTAAATAAAATAATGTAAAATAAAATTAATTTTTATTTCAATAATTAAAAATACAATTATTTGTATAAATTTATTGTATACATACTCTGTCATTTCTACTAGCCATGATGGTAATTGTTCAGTTTTTCCAGACGATGATTTTACTGGTGGATTATCAATTAACCTCTGATCCATATTGACTCAGTATTTACAATTATTTATTCACGTTTTTGAATTAATTATTCATTTATTTATTCATTAATATTGTATTGCGAATGATATTTAAATATTCACATTAATTTATATCATTTTATACAAAGTTAAAAATTATGAACTGAACTTAAACAGTTTCAAATCACAAAAATTAATACATATAAATTTATATAATATATATACATTTATAGAATGACTTCTTTGTTGTTTATTTATCTTTGCTCTTCCTTTCTTTTCATATTACATTCGCGCGCTTGAGATTATTATTTTATGTCTGAAAGATGTTAACGGTTAACCCAAACAAATATGAGAATATAGAGACATACTTTGTTGACAAATTGTTGCTATGGTTACGCGATAACTCAGTGTCAATGTTCTGTCGTTTCAATATTTATTATATATAAATATATATGTATATTTATGTTAATATGTAAAATCTGTGATTAATTATATTCAAAAGAAATTCATTTTCTGATTTGTTAACAATATAAAAACAAATCAAAATTAAAATATTAAAGTCATCAGAATTTTTTATTGATTATTTATGAATAATTTACAATGAAAAATCCTCGAAGATATTTTTTTATAACTTATGTATCGTTTAGGAATAAACATAAATATATTCCAGTGGAAAATAGTTAAATTTTAATGTCATTTTGATGCTAATTAAAATTTATACATTTATTTGACAATTAAAATTTACATAAAAATTACACAACCAAAATATTTATATCATAAAGTCAAATTGGCCATTTTGTATTCTCTGCTTCAAGTCTATATATTATTTTTCGTTAATTTTATTTGCAATTTGGCACTTATTTACAATTATAGTTTACAGACAAATAAATTCTATAAATAGTTCAATTCTATTTATCTTAGTTGCTAATTTCTTCTTCTGTTTAATTGACATGACTCTGAGAATTAAAACAAAATTAAAAGAAATTTTCTATCAGCCATTCATAAAATTTCAATAGAAAATAAAAGTAAATTATCAAATTAAAAATTGTCATTCATTTTGCTGTCATTAAAAAATTCTATATATTATGCAAAATAATAATTGCTAGCTTCAATTATACAACTCAATAATATCACGATATAAATATCCAATTATTAATCATAATAAAAACTTTGAATAAATGATTTTTACAGAAAATAATGTACAATTTTTTTGGTTCTTTTTCTTATTTTTTTTCTGTGCTTTTGTTGGATTAGATATCAGGTACTCAATGCAATTAAATCACAAATTGTCCTCATCAATAAATATCTACGTATTTTTTTTTTTTTCATTACACAGAAAAATTGCAAATTATTAAATTTTTCAATTTTCTAAATATATACATAAATATATACATATACACGAATGTATATATGCGTATAGAAGAACAATTAATGCGTCGATTGGATTAATGTCAATGATCTCTTTGAAATATTTACTAAACTCTATTAATAATGCACATTTTTTCAACACAATTGAAATAATAAAGAACATATTTATCATTTGTCTAATTTAACTATAGCAAATATACTCAAAGAAATAAAAATAATAGAAAAGAAAAATGTAATAACAATTATATCAAAGTAAAAATTTAATTCCTATACTTTTTTGTTTGTTATAACTCAGTATGAGGTTTTAACAAATCATTTAGCAACGATATTGACTCGCCATCATGAAGTGGTGGATAAAGATGATTTAATATTGCATAATAATGGAATCCAGCAGCGACAGAAACAAAAATATGCCAAATTGCATGAGCAAATGGTATACGACCATCTGATTTAAAAAATATTATTCCAGCAATGTAAATAAATCCACCAGTCTTTAATTCTCGAATGTTATCAAATTTATTCTGAAACAAAATGATGAAAGAATAAAAAAAAACTGATTAAATTTTTCAAATAAATATTTTAGATTAAATTAAATTAGATATAATTGAAATAAATAATTTAATTCAATTACAAACTTACAACTGATATCACTGCAATACTTGGCCCAACACCCATTAATAAATAAAAAAAAGTCTCTAGCATTTTAAATCGTTCATGAAATATCTGTTGATATAAAATTCCAAGCAGCGCTAAAATCCAAATTAAATAACGCATTGTTGGTATAATATCATTATCAGGAAAATCTTCGACCATTAACCACGGAAAATACGTGGCAGCAATAAATACATATATCATTGCACGATCACAACGATGCAGTAAATCTTTCAATTGTCTGTAACATTAAAAATATTAAAATACTTTAATTTTCATATTTAAAAAAATTTTTTTCTTATCTACTATTAATATATATATATATATTTATATATCATTACTTGTTATTGCGATAATGAAAGCAATGATATGATGTCGACACCATGAACGATAATATCAAAGCTCCACCATAAACCCAAGCTGATATTAAATGTGCCCATGTTGTCGATCGTTGAATTATTTCAATTGCTCCAAATAATGCTGGAATAATCCATATTCCATGAGTTATTATATTAGCAAAGTGTTCAATATCCGTAGGAGTGTATGCTTCATTACAACAAGCACGTGAATTCATCCATTTAATGCTGAAACAATTAAAAAAAAAATAATTAAATAAAAAATTCTAAATATAAATTGTGAAATTTCTTGTTTTATTTCAATTCTTTAGCTAAGGAAATGAATAATTTTTTATGGACTTTGATTATGAACCCACAGAAATAACTATATACATATACTATACTGGTCTATTACTATACACACAACCAGACTGAATTATATTTGCCATTGAGATTGATTATTTTTAATCAGGAAGATCCATTACATGAGTATAATAATATCTATACATCAGCTATGACAGAATTATTACAAATGTCATGCGATTGTTAAATTATTTATTATTTCTGTGTTTCATTTTTGTTCTTAATTTATTTTAAGTTTAGTCAATAAGCCAATAAAAAATTTGAAATATTCTCCCTTGTTACTAGAACACATATTCATATACATATTTATATAAATATACACATGTATTTAAATGTATGTTCTATTATGTAAGTTGATACTTGACCTTACACGCGTAAGGTTTCCCCAGCGAATATTATATACTAATGATAACTTCTATTCATCGAATATGTGCAGCAAAATCAATCTAATTTCATCAGCATGAATCATTATTTTTTATAAAATATCATTCAATATTTATATAAAGAGAAATAAAAAAAAGAATAAATAAAAAAAACTAGAAATGTCAATATCTAAAATAAATTAAAATTTGTATTAATAATATATTTACTTATTATAATTATATGATGGAGAATTAATTTATTATACAGCCAATATTATTAGATGAAATGATAATTTGAATTAGGATTATTTATTATTATCATCATGCAAGAGAATGAAAAATATTGTATTGAAAGCAGCTCAAAAACAAAAATCCCCATTGATTTATTTATATTTATATCTTACTCTCTAAATCGGTGTAATCGGTATAGATTCTTAAAAGGTGCTGCAATGATTTGATGAAGACACTGTCCATCCATGGTGTGCACACACTCTGACTGCTTTAAGTGAATTGAATAAGTTTAAAGACCTTTATATAACACACCTTTTGTTATTTCTTTACTATACTTTTTTTATATGATTTTTTTCTTTGTTCAATGGTACAATATTCCATTATATTTATTTGTTATTTCATTCATTTATTATACATCTATTATTATACACAGCAATATTGCAGCGATAAATCAATATAAAAAATATACTGCTAGAATAATTTAAACATACAAAATAATTATTAAAATAAATATTAAAATATATTATTAATTTATAATTTAAAATTTTTCTTTTTTTATCTAACTTTTAGTGGTGAATATTTAAAATTTAATTCAGATTATTTTCATCTTATTTTAATTATTTTGTATACATTTTAATACATATTTATAATGAAACAAATATTTTTTTTTTCTTCTTTATTTTTGAGGTTTATATAATAAATAAGTAGTAAGAATTATATTCTAATAAAATAGGATTATTAATATTTTTATCCGAAAACCTTTAGACTTACTATGTATATATATCTATTAAGATATGAAATATTGGAATGTATTTAATTATATATAAATTTATATCTAGTGAGTGCGATAAAGGCAATAATCTATGAATATAATGGCTAGACAAAAAGAATGTGTAGTTGCATAATTTTGATATTTATTTATGGTTTGTCAAATTAATTATTAACATTAAAATATATATTATACATATAAATATACATATATATATATAAGTTATTTGTTAATTGAAAAAAAAAAAATATAAAAAGTCCATTGAACGTGAATGAAAAAATGCAATGTAAAAATATTGGAATGATTATAGCAGACATAAACATTAATTATTTTTCTAATAAATTTGAATAAATACCTGTGGTGTGTATTTATAATTAATTTTTTTTTTACTGTTAGAAACAAATATGTGAATTTTAAATTTTATTAATCATTGTCCTTGAGGTGTCTTGGTAATGTTTATTTAAATAATTTTGTGTTATATGTAATAATATAACGTAGTGATCTTGACAACTCGCTGTCAAAGCGAAACTGTGATCAGACACAATGTGCATCAATTCCATTCTTCCCCCACGAAATTCCCCCACTGTTATAATACAATGCAAAGTCTCTCTCTCACATTATATACAGAAATAATTTTATAATAAATATTATTCGCCGTAAACGCGGGCATTGATGGAGATGGGTAACTCAAGAGCTAGAAATTTTGATCAATTTTTTGTAATATGAATTCAAATTTTACCGCGCTTTAATAGCGCAGTTGGTATTATGGTGATATGTATAATTATTTTATATTTATGGCGCGATTTTATGTATGTATATTTTGATTTTTTATTGCTTAGTGTAATTTGCGTGATTGTTTATTAATATTATTGAGAATTTTGATATAAAACTGAAAATAATATGTATGCATAATGATTTAGATGAATAATAATGGAATATGTTTGTTGAGGTTATGTTCAGTTGTGAAATATGCATAGGATGAAATTTTATCGAAAATAAATTATTGCTATGAGTAAAAAATTGTTATATTTGTGGCGATTTAATTATATTTTAAATAAATGACTCAACGACACTGATACTTTTTTGAAAATCTCTTTTACCGATCAGCTTCAATCGGTCAGATTTATAGGGATTTTCTGTCCATTATTAAGCGAAAAAATTCCTAGATAACAGTAAGCCTGTATTTTTTTTATTTTCACACTATTTTCACATGACTTTTTAGTGCGAACACACAGTCTAAACACTTCAAACGAAGTTTGGGTTTTGTTTCATCATAAAAATTTAAATATTTACCATCATAAAAATATATATACAAACGAAATGATTGAATCTTGTACAAAAAAACGTATGATTTTAGGTATCACTCTATTAGGTGGGTAAGTAAGTTTTTTTTTTCTTGCTCCAAAATGATACAAGGCTATAAATGAATATTCAAACGTCATTTGTAGGTTATGTAAACCAATGTTATCCACATCAAAAGATATGAATGAAAAAATTTAAGTGTACCAATTTTAAATATTAAATCACATAAAATAATACATTTTTCCTCAATTTATAGGTTGACTATTCTTGTATTAATTGTGGAAAGTCAGTGGACAGATAGCAAAAGTAATAAATCTCACGTGGCAGTTATTGAACATAATACTACTCATACATCGACTGATGAATATGAAGTAACATCGTGTCAACCGTGTACAGGTATAGAAACAATAAATGCAAATACTAATAACAAAAATTCAACAACTTGTTGTGATGAAGCTGCACGGATATCTCAACAGAAGTTTTGGAAATTTGAATGTGTTATGTTTGGATTAGCAGTTACCTCAACTATCAGTGTTTTTTTAAGAGAAAACATATTGAGAAAACGAATCATTAGAAAAGTAGCCAGACAACTCAGAGCAAGTGTCTAACACATTGTACGATAATAATTGTAAATACTTTTAAAATTAATTGTAAATATATATTTTTCATTTTCATATTTATTTAAAGCCAAAATGGCAACTGTTTATTTAGAAATTTTAGAGCAAGGTAGTGTATGTATAGCACCAATTGAAACAGTCATTACATTATTTACAATGAATTATTGTCATTTAAAATCCAAAACCAAATTCAAAACTAAATTAATGTGCAAAAATAGAGACTTTAAAATTAATGGCTATGAAATTGACATTTATGAATTGGATTTTTATCGCGATATAGAATACTGCGAGTTACAAGACAATAATTGTGAACTACCATATTTGTGCATTGATAACTCAAGTTATATTGCCGGACTTTGTGCATGTTTACGACAAATTATAAAATTCTCTTCACGTCCAGCGTCTCAAATTGATTTATTAGGCTTCAAAAATTCATGTTTAATGGCATGTTCGGAAACGAGTATTTGGACAAAATATTGTGAAGTTGATTTAATTTCTTTATTAAACACATTTAATGTCATTGATGAGTTACCAATAGATCTTGCTAGATTTGAAGTTCATTTGTCAGAACCACTACGTTTACACAATATTCATAAATATTCTAATTCTAAACGTTATCAAGCAGTGTCCAATATCTATTCAAAGACTCATAATGGAATACCTGATCATATATATGCAGAAGGATGCACAATGTCTTTAGCGGATATAATTATATTTGTTTGTATTCATTGTCTCTTAAATTACTATTCGAAAACAGATGTTTTCGCATTACTTCCATTAACAGCTGAATGGTATGAACGAATGAAAAGTGATGAAATAATTGCGTGGAATTTAGGATTTATTTCATTATCTAGAGAAACACTATTTCCCCAGCCTGATTGTTTTTATAGTTTACCAAAAATTACAGTAGAAAGTCTTTACAAACGTGATGTGAGACGATACAAATCACGAAATCAAATTTATACACGTCAAGAGGATATTGAAAATTCATTGAAAATAATTCAAAACATCAATGAAAAATTTGAATTATTAAATGAAACTTGGGAAGATGATATAAATTTTGATTGGTCAAAAATTCCTTATGATGCAACACCAGAGGGTGGTGCATTACCGTCCATACGTTCAGAACGAAAATACCAACAATTAGAGAGTATGTGTAAACCAATATTAAAATTAGCTAAACATGGTGATACTATTGTTGATTTTTGTTCAGGCAGCGGTCATTTAGGAATATTAATTGCATTTTTATTACCTGAATGTACAATAATATTATTAGAGAACAAAGAGGAATCATTAAATCGATCAAAATTACGTGTTGAAAAATTAAATTTAAATAATGTTAAATTTTATCAATGTAATTTGGATTATTTTACTGGTAAATTTGATATTGGTACGTCATTACATGCTTGCGGTGTTGCAACTGATTTAGTATTACGTCAATGCATTTCAAAAAATGCTGTGTTTGTTTGTTGTCCATGCTGTTATGGAAAAATACAAGATTGTCATCATATAACATATCCACAAAGTAATATTTATAAAGATGAAATAAATATACGAGATTATTTAGTATTGGGTCATGCTGCAGATCAAACACATGATGCATTAAATTCTAAAACAAAACAAGGATATGAATGTATGAATAGTATTGACAATGATAGAAAATTATGCGCTGAACAGTTTGGTTATAAAGTGCATTTAACTAAATTAACACCAGAGAGTTGTACTCCAAAAAATAATTTACTAATTGGTATTCCAACGAAAAAATAAAATAATTATCCAATAACCGATATTAATTAAGTTAGGTATATAATTATTATTTTTAATATTTGTACGTAATTTTTTTGTTGTTATATTATATACAATGATAATAATAATTTGTATGAAGAGATTTTTATTGATATGTACAAAAGGAGAGGGAAGTAAATCATTTCAATACATGAATCATTAAATGTTAATTGTCTGTGATTGTTTCCTGTTTTGTTTTATTCTCAATATTAAATCAATTTTTTTTTTTTTTTATTTCTTTCGAAATAATCCAACGATATAGAACGAAAAAAAAAAAAAAATTATCTCTACTCTACTTCCAAGCATATGATTGGATGATTTTTTTTTTTTGTTCTCACACATAATATAAGTTTAAATATCTTTCATTTTTACTTGTCATTACGTTGTACTTGCCAATGGGTTTATTTCCTTTATATATATATAATTAGTTTTATACCTTTAAATATTGAAAATATTAAATAAAAAAAGAGTGTAATAGTAAAATCAAAAAAATTAAAATAAATTTATTCATAATGTGATGTGCCATGACGTTGATGCAATTTCTATTTACAAAAACCATACACAAACCCTCAATATAATTCGGCACAAAATACATTTAGCTGCATTCAAAATTCACGTTATGATGCAGAATTTATTATTTTATTAATCCTATAACCATCGCACATAATCGATTTTCTATATTTAATTATTGGATATTAAATTCCATACTATCGCACTAACCATTGTAACGTCAGACAAATTTTTGAATCCTACTTTCAATAAATGAAAGTAAAAAGAAAAGATAGAAAATACGATAAAATATTCAACTATCGAGATTAAATTTAATTTAATTTCAAATAGTTATTTTCAGCTAAATTTATTGACAAATATTTTCCATAGATTATAATGTCGAAATTATATTAAGACAAATATTCCAATTATAAATTCAATTTATTATTCATTGAGAATGGATACTAAGTTTAGAGTTCCTTGCCTTTGTACGGTTATTACAGTAGAAAAAAAAAAACATAAAAATCAATAAACCGCAATGAAACTTGTTTTACTTCTGTACCGCAATCTTGAATATAATTTAAAAAAAAAAAAAAAGATGATTCATAAATAGTTTGACATTTCAAATGTGTTAAATTATAAATAATAAAATGGAGCGTGGTATTAAACATATACAATTCATTTCAATTTGACAGTATGTCATACAAAAATTAATCCTAAGAAGCAAGATAAAGTGAGTTTTTTTTTTTCATTAAAAAAATAAAATAAAAAATTTAACTTTTCTTGCTTACGTGTACGATTAACCTACGTTATATTTCCACGCTCTCTCACTAATACATTTTTCTTTTTCTCTAAAAATGTTACTTAATTTTCAATTAACTTGGCCTTATTCAAACAGTAATAAGACTAACATTTTTTTTTATTTTCTTTTTCACTTTTTCTTTTCGATACAATAGAATAAACCCAAGTGCTTCTATTGAATTAATATTATAGGCAAACATTCGAATT
Organism: Microctonus brassicae; assembly: GCA_918226075.1. Classification (NCBI taxonomy): domain Eukaryota; kingdom Metazoa; phylum Arthropoda; class Insecta; order Hymenoptera; family Braconidae; genus Microctonus; species Microctonus brassicae. The sequence goes on from OW445484.1 coordinate 3,772,131, forward strand.
CTGCTTTTTTAAGGAGCTTCTAAACTGAACCCCTATCTGAATTACCAATACATAATAAATCATAATTAATTAATTCAATTCATCCTATTAAAAAAAGAAAAACAAATTCTAATCACAAAATATTAATGGGTTTTTCCTTCTTCATTTCATCTAAAATTACAATTACAAATAAATTTCTCTAAGCGAAATATTTATAATGTTATAAAAACACCCGCTAAGATGCCAACGAGATCACGATAATTATTTCTTTATTTATTCATTTGGTTATAAAGTAGGCATTGATTTATTTAAAATTTTCCATATTTTTATATTGATTAAATTTCGTAACCATTTGAATTTAAAATCGAAATAAAAATTGTCGATAGAACATACATTTTTCGCATTAAATCAGCGGTCAACCGCTCGGTTCAGAAGCTCATTAATTTATCAATCTATACAAGAGCTAAATTTAATGGCATTAATCTTCTGTTTAAAATCATTTTTATTATTTTCAGTTTTTCACTTAATATTCTTTCTTATTCATTTTTATTTCGGTTTTCTTTTTTTATTTTATTTTATTTTTCTTTTACTTTTATTCATGTCATTGATCACGATTCACCATTGCCGCTATCGTCGCCGTCCTCATAATCGCTGGCACTCAATTGTTCATTATTGTCCTCATCATCATCGTCATCATCAAGCTCATATTCATCATCATAAAAATCGGTCATGTCCAAAGGCTGTTCCGCTGGCCTTGCTCGTGTTTTTATGCAATAATCCTCAAGTGTGATTGGCACAACAATACCTTCTTTCTCTGCTTCCACTTTTGCGGCTTGAGCTTGTTTTCTAATAAAAAAAAAAAGTAAAAGAAAATAATTATTAAAATCACGTCAATAAAATTTGCCTGATACATCTTTTATTTTTCCAATAAATATTCACGGTCAAAAATTTATTCATCTATTTTTTCATTCATACAACTATATACATGTATATTATTTTATATATACACATATATACTTACCTGATTATATTTTCATATTCTTTGTCTCGACCCTTGGAATCGCGCCAACGCCTGTACATTACTGAAGCATCAACATTTGCTGGGCTGTATGTGTTTGGCTCGTTCAAAAGCGATATAACCGAGAGCAAAATAGTTCTAAGCAAAAGAAAAAAGAAAAAAAACAAACCGTTAATATTCAAATTTCTTTTCAATTTATTTAAATTCATTTTTTATTTCCATCTCCCCAGTATATTTTTACCTGACATTTTGAGTTGGATTCCACCTTTCACACGGTAGCTCACCACTCTGTGGATCATCAACGGGTGGATGTAAAATAGAAATACACAAATCGCCATTCTGTAAACAAAGAAAATTAATATAAATATAATAAATTACATACATTTATTTTATTAATTAGAAAATACATTTTCCTTATAACTATGAATTTATACGTCAGTAAATGAATGAAATGAATATTTCAACAATCATGAACAAAAATGTTTATCCATATATGTCATATAATAACAAATAAGGAAATGATATGATCCTTTGTACCAAACAAAACTGACTTTGACCTCAAGGTTCATGACACTTATGACATTGACAATATAACTAAACAATTAAATATAAAAACACCAAAACAATCATTTATATTACAGAAAATTCCATCTCCTATCATTGCAAAAAAAAAAACAAAAAGAAACTAAATACAACTCTCAGCATATACAATCTCCTATATCTTTATTTAGTCAATTTTCAATTTTTGGCTACAATAACAAAAAAAAAAAAATATATATTCAATGGCTAGTAGCCAATTTTACAAACAAAAAATTAAAGCTTCACGTTGACGCACACAAATATCCGCATAATACTCAATCCTCATTTTATTTCTTCTATTAATAACAATAATCCCACTTTCCACCAACTTTAATATAAAACCTTGTTATTGTTTATCAGTATAATCAATAGATAAATTAAAAAAAGGAGAGCTCCTTGACACTTTCTCTGCTGTAAAGGTTACATGATGAAAAAAAAAAAAAAAAAAAAAAAGAGAGATTTTTTCAGTGCATAATCAGTGCGCGGCGATGCATGCAAAACTTTATCATCAGCGATGAAAGCAGTTTTGTTCGCACGAATTAACATGGATAATTTCACGGTTTCATATAGAAATAGTAAAAAGAAGCTATGTATATCCATATCATTATTATTATTATTATTATTGGTTTGTTTTTGCCTTGAATCCAAAACGTTGGAGAGTTGAAATACAAGGACAGTCAGACACGAGGACACAGCAGCAGTAAAATGTCTCTCTTGGTTCGATAATAATAACGAGATCCTCGTGTAAAAAATTGTTCTTTATCTTAAAATCATTTATTCTAATAGATAATACTTAATACTTAATAAATATTTAAATATTCACCGCGATTAATTTGAATATACAAATTAATTTAATTAAAATAACAAAGAAAAAATACTAATAAAAATTATAATTGACCAAGGTAATGATAAATAATAATTTAATAGGAAGTTTTTATACAGTAGATTTATTTATAATATAAAAAATAGAATGTAACGTATCCGTTATGAAAAGATAATAGAGTTTCTATTGATGAAGAAAAATTGAGGAAAACAAAAAGTGAATTTGGTGGGAACAAGAAGAAAAAAAATAAATAAATATAATAAACTGATGTATAATAAAAGGTAAAATCGATAGTTCTGAATTGTTTACTCACCTCATATACATTTGGATGCCAGACTTTTGTCATGAAACGAATGCTCGGTGGACTGTATGGATAATCCGGTGGGAATTTCATGTGTGCCTGGAAATAAATTAAATATAAATTATTTTTTCAATTTTTAATTTCTATTAATGTTTATAAATTCTACAAATAAGTCCAGTGATAAACCATAATTAATTGCTTTCAAGTTAATGTCAACAATGCTGTGAAAGATAAAAGAAAGAAAAAAAAAAGAGAGTGTCAATAAATAATTAATAATAAATCGCAATAGAAAATGAATTGATAGATGCGTCATTTTTACAACACAGCTACATGTGTTTTAGCCTTTGTATTATATAAATATATGTATATCCCACGCAGATAGATGAGTATTAGCAACTGGAACATGCGGGGCACAACGTCATATTGATCGGTGACCTGCTCATGGCCCAAATATCCCAGCCATCCTTTGGGACATCCTCTAGTATTAACCTACTTTCATTCCCCAACCACAACTTGAGTGATGCTTTTCAATGCAATTATTATCATCAAACAATCAAGACAATAAAGCAAAAAAAAAAAAAACTTATATCCCAACACTTACAAGGTTACTAATAATAATAAATAAAAAAAATATATAAAATACAATTGATAATTTTAAACACAAAATATTTTTATGAATAAATTTGTAAAGAAAAAATTCGATTCATCTGAGATTATATTATTTACTACTGATTGGAAAGACGCATTTGTTAGTGATGCAGATCATGTTCGGTTCGTTACCCTTGATAAAGAGAGAAATAGAAAATGAAATAAAAGTATAGAATAAAAAAAAAACTTGATAATAATAAAAGTGCAGGAAGTGATCAGTCATTCGTGTGCTTGCATCGTTGCAGCCAGTCTTCACACGATTTTCCCGTTCAATTCCCTCACAATCTCAACTCCATCCCGACACTGTAGCAGATTTATGTTACCTACATGTATGTTCATGTACAATGTATATGTATGAGTATACATACAATATTCATGTAAGTGCTTTTGATAAAGGCACTTACTTTACTGAGAATGAAACAAAATAAATGTAAATCAAACAAATTTTGAGAAGAATATAACAATATGAACAATATTATAAAAATGAAAGATAAATAGAAGAATAAAAAACTGAAATTAAATTGTATATATTTTTATATTTCTTCTTTTTTTACTAAATAAAAATAAAATATATATGTATAGCTTTGAGCTCGCCAACATGAGACAACAATTCAAACGAGAATTGTCGTGCGCATCGTCGACTTTGTAAACCTCACAAAACACCGTTATAACGCGCAGTGTTGTTTGAACCGAAAATAAAAATAATAAAAAAAAAACTACAGAATGAAAAAAATTCTTGTTTTTATTTTCCTTTTTCTCCGACGTTATAAGCAGATATTTTTATGATCTACTGATGCAAAGAGATACGTTGTTAAATAATGTTTTGCGACAGCTAAAAAGATATAAACAAAAACTTCCTAATCATCTTTTCTTGTATGACCGAAATTATTTGTCGTAAATATTCAATGAGTCGAATAAAAAAAATATAAAACAATGAAATAAAGAAGTATAAAAATTTCATCATCAGTTATAAATTGTGGAAAAGTTTTTGAGAGAAATCCTGTATAGTTACGCCAATGAAATCCAGGTTACTCTCGTATTAATCCTGGGAAGATCTCCAACTGAGACAAACTTTGATCTCCAAGAGATATATCCATGTATATATTTTTTTTTTTTTGACCAATTTACATTTAAACAACAAAAACGTGAGATTCTAAAGTCATAGCCAAAAGATTTAATATATATTATTAAACAATAATATTTCAAGAATTATTTTTTCAATTTCAATCAGAAATATTTTCTACAATTCTTCAAAACAAAATTTAATAACTAAAAAAAATATTTATATTATAGGTAATTAATATCCCATCTCTATTATTAATATTCATATAAATATATTACACAATTTCGAATTTATATAGTGCACTTTCTCTCCCTATCCATCTCACAGAGTATATAATACAAACTCTCTTTCCCTCATTCGTATGCAGATTTTTTTTTCTGGCTGTGCACAACGACAACGACAACGACATCGAATAGCACATCTGGCAGTCAGTGAAAGGGACAAAGTTAACTCCACGAATGAGGAAACTTTATTTTAATTCTTTTTCTTTTTATTTTTTCCCCTCTGTTGCAATACAAAGTAATTATTGTACTCTTCATTTCTTATTTTTGTTCTTAAAATAAATAATAAAATATTACAAATCACCCAACATGTTATAGAATATTTATGACAATTGTGAATTATCCATTTCTCCCATTTTTAATTCCATCATTGACAAAGATTAATAAATAAAAAAGACAAATGAATACAAAAAAAAAAAAGTTAACTAAAGAGACATTTGCATTTATACAATTACACAATTATATAAAAATTTTTTTCTTTGTGGTTAATCGTGCGACTGAGATGTGCATCGTTATTGTATTGGAATTATATAAAACATTCTCCTTAGGGCTAGCCATGCAGAGAGTGGTTTAGAAAGTAGTGAATAAAACCAACTCGACTGTATGTGCAACACACCTAATACTATCACTACTATTAATAACAGTTCTCTGATTTTTATATCAATATCATTTATCAACATCCAGACTCTAAACAACTGCACGCAAATAATAAATAAAATTTTCATACTAAATAATAATTAAAAATATATAATACATTTTCAAATAATAAATAAAATTTAATACAATTTTTATAAATACATTTATTTTAAATATTTTATACTTCAATATATGTATAGAGATTGCGATTGAATTGATAAACTTGCAAACCACATCACTTTGTATGTATAATGGAATCCCGGACAAATCGATTGACTTCAATTATTCAGACAAATATATATCTATACAAACGCATGTGAGTGTGCAAATATATATGTATATATATGTGTGGATAATGATTTTAGATATAGGTAAATCAATGAAAAAAAAAAAAAAAACATTGAGGGAATTTAATTTGAGATTTTTAACAATAGTTAATTTTTTATTTTTATTTTACGATTAAATTTAACATATTGCAAACATGTTTTGCGCTTGATAAATTTAATTGATCATTATTTAAAATGAATATAATTTTATTGTGTGGTAAATTATTGACGATCGTACTTGTACTATTATATATATGAATAGTAAAAGTGTTGAATGCGCAATGCTGCAATATATACTGATATAAAAATAGCGGGAACACACCCGGTCTACTTGGCTTCCCACAACTTACTTATATGACTATCGTTAGTTAATAACTATTAATTATTTTCTCTATATTTATTCATCATGAGGTCATTTTTTTTTTATTGTCATACACATTAACTACAGTTTCAAAATTACAATTGTACATACGACTGTTGTACTTTGTACGAATAATAAAAAAAACAATCATGAAAAAGAAGGAAAAAAAAAAAGAAAGAAAAACGTGTGGTCCAATTAGAATTTTTTTTTCTTCTTTTCAAGTATGAAATCATGTTATTATACTATTGAAGAAACGAGAACAAGTATTTAAATGACACAGATATCGAAATAGTCATTTTAAAACGGAAATTGTGTAATATAATTTGACGTTTTATTGTTTCTCTCACACTCGTTTATCTTTTATAATTTAAAATGGTTGATTAGCATTATCGAATTCACACATGGAGATTATTAATCGCTTTGACATTATATCATTGAAATAATAATTTCAAAATAATTTCCTTTAATCTATTATTAATGAAGATGATAATAAAATTTATTTATTCATTATCTTTTTTTATTCCCTCCATTGTAGCATGTATATATATATATTGTGCTTTTTGCGTGCTATTTTTTTATTGCATGATTTCCTGGTCAAAAGATATGTAGATATATTTATTGATATTCAGAGCAGCATACAGAATGGTGGTTTGTTAAAATTAATGTGTTTTAAAAACTTTTGCACAGTGTAAAAATAAAAGAAAAATACACAGAGAGAAAATGTGGTCAAGGTTAAATTTATCATTAATTTTTTTTTCTCTTTTGTGTTTAATAACTATGTAAAATATATCTAAAACACAAAAGTAAATTATAAAATTATTAAATATTTTGCATTACAATGAAATTAATATTTGTCAAATCAATATAACCTTCAAACACACTAACTTGACTGCAAACAAAAAATATACTGAAATCAATCGAATAAATAATCTGTAATATAAATGTCCATGTCCACATTTGCATTTTTACTAAAATACATATAAACTCTGCCAATAAGAAATACAAATAAATTTTACAATCAATAATAATTAACAATAACTTCTGAAAAATTTAAAGAAACTCAAACAGTCCTAACTGTTTAATAAACATATAAACATATACAATTGAATGAAAAATGAACAAACAAGATAATAAAATAAATAAACAAAAAATACTAACCTTAAAATATCCACCTTGATAAAGTGTATCAGGAGGTCCAAATATTGCAACTTCCCATTCAAACATATTATCTTCATTGACAAGTTTAACTCGAAAACCCTCAACGGGTTCTTCTTGAAGACTTTTGTATTCCAATGCTAGCGCACGTAATGCGCTACTCGTTGGCTGTGCCATTGTGGCTTTTATTTTTCTTTTTTAAATATGTTAATGTGTGAATCCTCTTTCTCTGCAATCACGTAGCACTACACCAACAACATATACAAAAATGCACCCACAATCTTCTCTATTCAATTATCAAATACAATGTAATATATTTTATAATATTATTAATCAAAAAAAATTTTAATATATATAATATTATCAGTATTATATTGTAAGATAATTTGTTTAATTGTCAACTCGTTGAAGTCACAGACAAATATATTTTTATATAATTTTTCTTGTTATAAATGTTGAAATTGACGCCTACAGCCAAACCGTTGGTGAAATTGTTCTGTCGCCAAGCGTGTATATGTACACACAAGCCAACCTCTTTTTATCTGGTTATCTTTGTCTCTCTCACTCTCTCCCTCTTCGTGTAATACGTATTTGTATGTAATGTACGTGTATAGATATGGACAAATGAAATTCAGAGAGAGATCCTTATGCGCAGTCCCGGAAATTTAATGTTCTTTTTCTTTTTTTTTCCTTTTTCTTCAGTAATTTATGAAACAAGGGAAAAAAAAATAATTCACTTGACACATACCAAGAGATTAAACAAAGCAACGAACAAATGTATATATGTATGTGTAGCTAAAATGAATATATATGTGTGTAAATTCGAGTAAATTGTGTGGGAATTATTCTGCGCAGTGAACTCAATAATTACAATGACAATTATATTACTGTAAATAATAATATCACTCTATCACAATTATTTCGACGAAGTAATCGTTGGTATTGAATGATGAACTTTACAGAGTTGAAGAAACAGCTGACGTACAGCGATAGGAAGAGTATGAAGTTGGCAGAGAGTGGTAACTGTCTGTAGTATGGAAAACCTTTGTTTTTCACAAGCATGAAAATCACATACAGAGAGAGTATATATATATGCGCGATGTACATATATACAAAGTATGTACCTCTACGCATACATAAACACAATGTGGAGTGACCAATAAGTATTGAGAAGTACGCAAGGAAGACAAAATGAGGGAATAATTGTGTGTATGGCAGAGAAAGATGGCTTGAAATTCAACATGGCGGTAAAGTGGCGTGCGGCGCCATTTTTGAAATAGAGAACAAGAAATGATTGTTGAAAAATGTGGAGCACTCTTGGGAGAGATGGCTCTACAAAGATTTCTCATTATAAATATATAATATATTATAGTTTTACTGTCCATCGAAATGATCGACAGAAGATAGAAGTGTAATTTATTAGTACTACAAAAATAAGGTGGTGGCGCTACTGTGATTAGTCCACTAAAAAAAATAGCAGCTGGCTGTTCTTGTAAAAAAATCTTTCTATGTATAAAAATTATGGATAATGCTTATCTTTTAATCTTTCAATAATCACCGGATCACCTACAATAATAATTATCTTTATTTTAACAATAATAATATCTATATAGCTATGATTTTAACACGATGAACTGTCAAGTTAGAGCGATGTGGATGAAATAAATTTGAACAACGGCAATTTGCATTTTAAACATTGTTAAAAGTCCAAAATATACACATAAACAAATATTAATGATTCATCTATAAGACTATATAAGTGTTTACATAAATATATATTTGTCGTCTACGGTTCGTATTTGCAAAACAGACTTTCAATTATGTCTCAGAAACGCAAATCACTTAAAAAGTCGCCATGTAAAATTAATAATTCGTCAAGAGACAGCGATGAATCAGACGATCCAACAGCAAAATTATTAATTAAAGTGAAAAATATGAAACAAAGTTTCATTGGCGATTACATAGGTAGAGAACTGATTAAACATGAATGTTTTCCACAGTACAAGTAAGTTTTTATTTATATTATTAAACATACTTGTACTGTCATTATTGCAATTTAACTATAAAATATATTATCTGAATTTAATTTATTTATAATAAATATATATTTCATTGTATATATAGCATAAATAAAATATGATTGAAGTTATATTTTATATTCATTTATTAGGTGAAATCATTTTATTAATATTATTTTGATTATTACTCAGAGATATTGTAATTGTGGATAAAGACGAGGAAATAATTCCAACTCTAGATGAAATTTATGATATTTTGCATCCACAATTAGCAACAACATGGCTGGGAATTACTCGTTAGTATTATTTAATGTATAAATAATGATATTATTTTTAATTTTAATATTGAATTTTTGTTTATGCGTAGGTAGTACAGTCGATGATGAAGTTCAAAGTTATAAATTATGGGTAAAGTTGAACGGAACGCCAATTGGCAAACATCGATTTCAACTTCGTGCAATAAAAGTTAATGAATTTGGTATTGAACTTAAATTAAAAGTTATGAATGAATTTGAATATTCATCTCTCAACAGTGTATGGGATGATAATTCACATTCGTCATTTGAATTTAAAGATGTAAGTGAAGAAAATATTTTAAAATAACATTAATTAATTTATTTCTATTAATATTATCCTGTTTTTTTTTTTTCAGATGAGTACATACCATAATATCTGTGAAATAACAAAATTTAGTGGTGTATTAATAATGAGTATTATCACAATTGCTGGCAATATTTTGTGGTACTGCGGTGATTACAGTTTAAAATTCACACACGAATTAACAAAATTAATTCAAGTTATGACGCCAATAATATTTGGAATTCTTGATTTTATGTCAAAATGTGTTGGTGGATTTTATTGGTTGATATATATGTTATGGCGTGGTAATTCAGATCCAACACCAAAATATTCATATCCAGCAATAAATCCATCTCCATTAGCTATAATGCCAGCTCCTTCACCATCACGAAGAATTTACTCAATGCCCAAAAAAGATATCTCAAATGATCGTTTTAATTTACTGCGTAGTAATGGAATACGATCTACTACAAATAATGGAGTAACGAATAAATTATATAAAAAATATTGATTATTTATAAACAAACGAGTTATATTATTCAAATGACGTAGCGTTTTTTAATTGATCCCCAAGTCCAATTCTTCACACTAAATTTACATAATGACGAGGCTTCATTAATAAAAAAAATATAATCATAGTTTTTCAATGTTTACGTAAATTGTACATATTGTTATTAATTATATAACAAATATTACATATTTTTAGGAATGATAAATTTTATTATATTTCAATACACTACTAAATAATCGCCGGGAAAAAATTTATAAGTAGTGTAAATATGTTAATTCATACAGTGAATTTTTTTTTTCATTTTTAATGTTGATTTATAATTTATTTGGTTATTCCAATGACACCGCAAGCCAAACGTGCACCAGCATTACCAGTTGTTTTTGAAAGCTCATGGCCACCTTTGCCCATATCATCCGGATCACCATGAACCTATAAACAAATTATTAATAATAATAATTATTATTTTCCAATCATAAATATATAATTTATATAAAATTCTATATTAATTTTAATATTTTCTTCAAGTAAAAAATGTTTTACCACAAGTGTACGGCCGATGATGCAGTGATTGCCTTGAAGTTGAATCATTTTATCAACGATATTAACTTTGGCTACACCTTTATCATTGGCTTCAATGTTTCCAAGATCACCAACGTGTCGAGCGGCATCAGTAGGACCTCCATGATCCTTTCCAAGCGGATTGAAATGCGGTCCAGCGCTGGTGCAACCTGAAATGAAATAAAAATATATAATAGAATTGAATTTATAAATATGAATAATAATTGTAGATTACTAAATGAGGTTATGTAAGTGTATTATATTGACCTAAAATTGATAAACTGCCACGAAAGACAGAAAATTGAGTTTATAAGAATAAAATATAAATGATAATAAAATAATAAAATACTTTAGAGATAAAAAAATCAATTTATATTACAGCAAAATTTGATAATTTTTTTTTTATCTATGTACTCATTACTTCTTTGATGTTTATAGGAATATTAATTATTAATTATTATAAATTACCATTAGTATTATCGCCAAATTCATGAATATGAAATCCATGAAGTCCTTTTTGCAAACCGCTTACTTCACCGGTGACCTTGACTGGATCAGATGTTGCCTGCAATAATTAAAAATGATTATTTGTTTATATATTAAATTAAAAACCGGCTTTCATACGTATTAAAAATATAATTGTTATATTTATATAATAAAAAATATTTGTATATACATTTTGTTCAAAGAAAATAGTTCCTTTGACGGTTTCGCCTTGAAGAACACAAACTGCTTTAACCATTTTGCTTCAAAGATAATTCACGACTGCTTTTTAATGTACGTAACAATTCCCAATGTTCTTGATGAACTATTGAAGAAGTTGATATGAATTTTTTGATATAGTGCACTTGTGCTTTTGCTGAATCACGAACGATGCTAATGTGATGTTGTGTGTAAATTGCGCTTCAAATATGATATATCATGTGAGGGTTCTCAACCAAAAATGACAATTGAGCGAGCAATTAAAACAAATGAGTGTTAGACAAATGATAGTGCAAAAAAAACATATGAAATCAATATATTTATTTGAATGTATTAATATGTGTACATATACATAATGCATAACAACGATTTTGATGTATTTATAAATCGTTGGATTCATTTTTTTAATTTATCCGCTCTTTTGTTTTGTTACCGACCGAGCCAATCCCTATACTCCCTAGTCCAATCACTGCGGGTCATTTTGCCCACGTGAACAAATGAAACATGAGATTGGACTGCACTTCTGGAAACATTAAAAATGGCAACGTGGCATTGTTGCATCCATATGTAATTGTCGAATTAAATATTATATACATTTTAAATAATAAAGCGGAATTAAATCGCAAAATTTCGAGACATATATGAACAATTTTGTAATATAAATATTACTGATTATTAGTGATATAAATCTGTTTGAATATTCATATATATAAAAGTGTAGTAGATAATAAGTCTGCATAAATGCCATGAATCCATTGACTAATGTAAAAAATATTACAAAACTTGGTGAACAAGAATTATTGTATGATAGAAAAACATCTTGGCACGACGAATATAAAAATAGCGCTTGGATATTTATTGGCGGTCTTCCATATGATTTAACTGAAGGAGATGTTATAACGATATTTTCACAGTACGGTGAACCTGTAAATATAAATTTAATCCGTGATAAAGATACCGGAAAACAAAAAGGTTATGGTTTTCTCTGTTACGAAGACCAAAGGAGTACAATTCTCGCTGTTGATAATTTGAATGGTATTAAAATTTTGGGTAGAACTATAAGAGTAGATCATGTTTCTGATTATAAAGTACCAAAAGACTCTAAGAAAATAGATGATGTTACAAGAAAATTAAGATTGGAAGGATGTGCATCACAAAAATTTTAATAAATTTAAATATTACTTGAAATAATTTGTATAAATTATTGTTCATCACATAAATCATATGATACAAAATCTTGGAGCTATTTTGGATTTTTTTTATACTTTAATAATAAAATAATAAAATGTTGGAAGACGGACTATTATCAAAATATATCAAAATTATTATTGTTGTAAGTGCTTATTGGTGAGTTTAATAACAAAAGCATAATAAAACATCAATAAATTGTTTAATCATGAATATATAAAAATAAAAATCAATTTTATTATTACAGGGTAATTTCAATTGTCACAGTATTCGTGAATAAATCTTTATTGTCAAGTAAAAAATTTAATTTAGATGCTCCACTATTCGTGACGTGGTTTCAATGCATTGTCTGCGTTACTATATGCTTTTGTATGAGTAAACTTGCAAGATGGTTTCCGAAATCTATTTCATTTCCACGTGGAAATCCATACGACATGGAGAACATAAAAAAAGTATGATTAAACTTCGCCATTATGATATAACTCTATTATTTAATTGTAATTATTTTATATTGTTACTCTTTTCAATTCAAGGTACTTCCCCTGTCGATTTTGTTCACATTGATGATAGCTAGCAATAATTTATGTCTAAAATACGTGGACGTTGGCTTTTATTACATAGGACGATCATTAACAACTGTATTCAATGTTATATTCACATATTTAATTATTGGTGAGCATGAAACTCTTGAAATAAATTTGCAAAATTATTTAAATAGTCTTTGTATAAAGATTCCTGGTAGAGTTAGTAATTAAAAATATATTTGATCTTTTATCATTTATTTTTTATAGGACAAGTAACATCGATCGGTTGTATAATTTGTTGTGGAGTAATTGTCGGAGGATTTTGGATGGGTGTTGATCAAGAGTATGTAGCTGGTTCTTTTTCATTGGCCGGAACATTTTATGGTATTTTGGGATCACTAACAGTTTGTTTGTATTCAATTGTTACAAAACGTGTACTTCCACTGGTGAATGATGAAATTTGGCTGTTATCTTATTACAATAATGCCTACAGTATATTTCTTTTTGTTCCATTAATGTTGATTAATGATGAATACAATGCAATAAGAAATTTTGATAAATTGAATGAATTATATTTTTGGTTTGCAATGATTATCGGTGGAATTTGTGGTTTTGCCATTGGATTTATTACTACACTTCAAATTCAAGTAACATCACCATTAACACACAATATTAGCGGAACTGCTAAGGCTTGTGCTCAAACTATTCTTGCTACATATTGGTTCAATGAATCCAAACAATTGCTCTGGTGGATTAGTAATTTTATTATTTTAAGTGCGTCCGCTGTATATGCAAGACTTAAACAATTAGACATGGACAAATCATATAGAAAAGAGAAAAGTTTATTGGCACAAAAGATATGAAATTCAATTCAATAACAACATTTCGAATGTAATAGTATAATATTTAATTTGGTTCATGTAAATTGGTATGAGCAATAAGTTACTTTATATTAAATTTCATTATAATAAAATATATAAAGCGCATAGAATAAATTAATTTATCATTGAGGCTATGACTAATTCATACTTACAATTTATTATTTTTGGTTTTCTTCAGATAAATATATTTTCATTCAATATACAAATTCACTTTCAGATGAATGCCTTTTTTTATATACAAACTTGATTAAATATTTTCTAACAGTCTTCCATCTTGAATTTATATATAAAAACATTTTTTAAATACAATTTCGTAGTGAAAACTACGTATACGTTGATGAACACAATCTGTTGACATTCATTGAATGATTATTGTGTAAATAAATTTTGTTAAATTTAATGGCATATAATACAGCAATTATTAATCCCATTGCACCTAAAGCAAATATTGAACACGTGTCAGGTGATTCAATTGTAATATATAATAAAATAAAGCATGTTAAAATATTTGAGGGAAGTCGGTACCAATTAACTATACTCGTTCGATGAGACTCGGGTATAATAATCCCTCGCAAATAACCAATTGCCGGAAAATATAAACCAACTGATATTTCAAATAATAAAAATGATATTAAACATATGTAAGTTCCTATTATGTTTTTTTGTGCTTGCGTTTGAATATGAATACCTATTGTTGATGTTATCATACTAAACAGTGCTAGAATTAAACTGCATAACAGTAAAATTTCACGCGATACTTGAAATATATTTACTGAGAAAGAATGACAAATACTACCGATAACAATACATAACATAAATCCCCCAAATATTACACCATTACTGGGATCAATTGGAATGAGAATCGAAGTCCAGAGAAATATAAAAATATACATGGCTGTTTCAAAAAACATTTGAATTATACCTAAATGAATCATGAGACCGTTTTTTTTTTCGAAAATCAACGCGAGCCCTTTTAAAGGACTTGTGTAAACTTCCATTGTAATATTTTCGATCCAAAAAATCTTACAAAGTATCGCAGAAATTATTGATATAGGAATAGTGAATATAAAAGGAGATTTTGGTCCCAATTCATAATTGTCAACTAGTAACGATGTGAAAAATCCAGCAATTATAGCTAATAAACTATTGTAAAATGTTGAATCAGCCATTGTATGTCCAATTAAATCTTTTGAAATATTATATTGTAAGAGATGTTGACTAATATACCATGACTCAAAGGATGAAAATAATATAGAATTTGATATACCACCAAATATTCTACCAATGTGTAATAAAAAACTATTTTCAAAAAGTATTGATAAACATGCAAATATTGTGGCGAAAAAATAGAATAAACACAGCCTTTTTCGTCCAAATTTATCTGCGTAATGTCCAATAAATATTCCAGATATTGCACTGCTCATAAATCCCGTGATATAAAAAAAAGAAATATCCTTTTTTTCATATCCATAATTTGAATAGACTTTGTAAAGATAAGGTCCTTGAAGCCAATCAGCAAAATTCGCCATCAGGAAAACTATAAGATAATTTCGTTTTAATTCTTGATAAATTTTCTCCTGACTTGTTTCAGGCACAATTAATTTATCCATCGTGTACTCATCTAATTGTCGATTTATCTAGCAAACCGTGATGTGATTACACTTTCATCTGAAAAATAAAAATAGCAAAATATATACATATTTTGAGTAAGACAATTGATTATTTTAATGACCCAGTACATAATTATCCATAATAATATAAGTATATTTTACTTTATATTTCCAATAACATGATGTAAATTTCTGCTGTTTCACAATGAAAATTCATGAACAAACTCTTGCAAAGACCAATCATCCATGACATTAAGTATTACTTTAACATATTTATGGTTTGATATTGTATTGATGTTTGGACGACATTTATGTGATTAAATGAAATTGTTATAGGTTAATTCAAATTGGTGCGGTTCATTACAAACCCATTGAAAGTTTGCCCCTCTTTTTTGCTATATACAACAAAAGGCTAGATATAAAAGTGTGTGCAACAGCAAGACAAAATCCCTAAAGTTACTAGAAATGTATAAACGCAAATTCCCTACACCCATAAAATAAAACAAGAAAAAATAAATAGAAAAATTTATTTATCCTGTAATATGTACATGTGTACGTGAATACATATTTAAAATAGTAAACAAATAATATTATTGCTACACGAAAGTTTATAAATATATGTACATTTATGTAAAACTTTATATTGTTTTATATAGAGTAAAAATAAAAAAATGGCATCATTGATTCGCACTTTATACAAATGTTCAAGTAAGTTTGCACATTCAGTGCTTAACCTATAATAATTGTCATAATGTTTTATATTTTTTTTCTTTGAATTTATTAAGGAAACTCATTGAGATCTTCATATCGCACGATATCTAATACTGCTAATCATCAGCAGACAACATCAATAGATCAAAAATCTTCTACCAACGATGATATTGTAAGTTTCTTTTTGATTTAAAATTGATATATATCAATAATGTTACACAGTTTATTTACATTGGAAATTCTTTTTCAGCCTATAACGCTTGAAAGTAATCCATTTGAGAAGAAAAAACAAAAGTGTATTCTTTGTAAATTGGATATTGTACCGGATTATAAAAATGTGAGGTTACTCTCACAATTCCAGAGTTCATACACAGGAAGAATTTACGGTCGACACATTACTGGTTTATGTAAAGCCAAGCAAGAAAGAGTTGAACGTGAAATTCTTAAAGCACAAAATTGTGGTTTCATGCCTGTGTATCATAAAAATCCAAATTATCTTCGTGATCCAAAACTCTTTGACCCAGATCATCCCTTCAGGCCTCACAAATATTAATAGCATACATAAATAATACATTTTTTTTTATTATCCGTTGTAATTGAACAGAATAAATAGATTGAATTAATCCAATACTCATTTTTTACCTTATCATTATTACGATTCAACTTTAAATATTTTATATACGTATATTATTATAATTGATTCGTTGTATAACTTTAACTATAACTTTAAATGTTGCTTGTAATTTAGAAAAAATTTTCATCCATAAATTTTACGACACTCTCAGGAATACCTAATGTTAATATAACTTCTTTCATGTTCAAATTGCCTTCCCCAATAAATTGTTCTTTGCAGTCTTTTTGGTATTGTATGAGAGCTTTTTCTAATGCTAGTTGCCACTTTTTTATTTCTACTTTCAGATCCTCCACATTGTGCTAAAGAAAAGTATTATTAAACATAAATAAAAATATCAATATAAATAAAAAATACCTAATGAATTAAAAAAATTTTTTCATCTTTGATTTCTAACCTTTTTTCTATAAGAGAGTTTGACTTTTAAACAATCAATTTCTAATTTTTTATTTCTTATTCTTTGTTTCAATGCCAATAGATCATCGTTTGTTAAACATGAATTGTACGTAGGCACATATGTCTCGAGATCTAATTTCCTTCGTTTAATTGCATTCTCTTCTAATTGAACAACTGGACTCGTTTTTCTACAAACAAAATAAAAAGTGTAAATAAAACGTCTTCTAGAAAAACTTAAACATATATTGCATTAATTTTTATGTGAATAACATACAAACACGGAGACAATGTTGAATCTTTTTCCGATAATTTATTAATTTTTAAAGCAGTAGAATTATTATTAAAAGGTGAACGAAAAGGTTTATTTGCCAAATTACTATTTCTCAATGGTGTTCGCTCCAAATTTTTTTTATTATTGTTCATTTCAATATAAAGCGTAAAACGTCATAATAAGATATGCCTAAAAGTTTACAATGACCATTTAAACTAATATTAATTACTATATTTAAGCTGATTATATATATTTGAATAACAATATAATATATAATATATAACTATTATTTACACTTATGTATCATCATCATTAATCACACAGAGCTTAGGTAAGAGGCCACGAGTGGCGCTCAGTTCGCGTAGCGAAAACGCTAATATACATATATATTCTCTAGTAGAGCTGCAGAGACATCTTTCAAAATTTTATTAAAATACTTTTATTAAGATAGAAACCGATAAATACCCGTTAACAAATAATATATATAAACTGTTCAATATTTCTATTTTGTAATTCCAATTGATACTCTTGAATAAAATAGAGAGTTAATAAAATAAAGTTATCAGTAATATTAATAATCAACATGCATTAATTATATCATGTCGAAAAAAAATGATTGGATACCACAATGGGCTCTGCAGCAAGATTTAAATGGTATTACAGAAAATGCAGTCTTTCCCGAACATGTAAGAATATATTGTATAATTTCTAATGATTAATCATACTTTACAATAAAATAAATAGTTTATTTATTGGTACATTATACATTATATTTATTTGTAGATGCAACATGGAGGTTATGAACCAAAAACACTAGTTGATGAGACACTAGAGACAATAGATCCTACTCCTAATGTTCATACGCTCTTTGTTCAATTCAATGAAAAATATTTTTGGAATAAATTATTGCCAGTTCAAGTAAGATGGAGTCAACGAATGACAACATGTGCAGGCACATGTTCATTTCATCCACGTAATCGTGAATGTATTATTGCTCTTAGTGCGCCATTACTTAAATTACGACCAAGAAAAGATTTAGTCGAAACATTGTTACATGAAATGATTCATGGATATTTATTTCTTACTAATAATAATCGTGATAGAGATGGCCATGGACCGGAATTTTGCAAGCATATGGATCGAATTAATAAAGATGCTGGTACAAAAATTACAATTTATCATACTTTCCATGATGAAGTTAGATTATATCAGCAGCATTGGTGGCGATGTAATGGTCCGTGCCAAAATCGTCCACCGTATTTTGGTACAGTTCGACGTGCAATGAATCGTGCACCTGGACCATCGGATTATTGGTTTAATAGTCATCAGCTCAGTTGCGGTGGTGTATTTATTAAAGTTCGAGAACCTGATCCAAAACCAAAGACGAAAATTAACAAAGAAATAATTAAATCGCCAGTACAAAGTAACACTATGGATAAATATATATCATCGAATGATTCGAAAAATCCATCAAAAAAAAATTGTAATAATTGTAAATGCAAGAAAAAAAAATCTGAGGAGATCAAAAAACTTGGAACAAATACAAATAATGTTTATGGATTTGGTACAGGTGGTCCTGGTTCTTCAACATCATCAATACGTTCAAATGATGCAAATTTCAAATCACCGACAAATTTTAAATTTTCGGGTGTTGTTGGTGGTAATGCAACAGGTAGAAGTAATTTATTGGAAAAATACTTTTCATCTCCAGCAAAGCAAACACAAGAAAAACGCGAATCAGTAAATGAAAATTCTGTTCAATGTCCCATATGTAAAATTAATATTCCAAATGATCTAATCAATAATCATATCGACATATGTTTAATGCAAGAGAATGATAATAATACACCACCAGTAAAGCGTTCAAAATTATCTAATCCAAATGATCAAAGCAATAATTCCAATGTCAATGAAAACAAAGATAATTATAGTAGTTGTCCAATATGCCAGAAAAAATTTCCCAATGATGTTATCAATATTCATTTGGATGAATGTTTACATGAGCAAAATGAAAGAAGCAATACTCAATCAACAGTTAATAATAAAAATACTGAAGTAATAAATAATCCAGATTCATCAAGAAATTTTCACGAATGTCCGATATGCAATGATTTTTTCACTGAAGATAAAATTCAGGATCATGTGAATGAATGTTTGTTAAACAATGGTGGAGATGGAGAAAACGATAAACAAACAAAAAATACCGCCATTGATCTTTCGGTATCGCCAATTAAAGATAAGACTGATAGACACAATATTACATGCCCAACTTGTAATAAAACTATAAAAGTAGCGAATTATTATACACACGTTGAAAAATGTCTGGCTATGGAATATGAAAAAGCCAGTAATGATAGAGATAATATTATCATCCTGGATGATGACATTAACAAACCAGGAAGTAGCAAACAGATTAATAATATAAATGATAAATATGAATGTTTAGTGTGTAATGAAATGATAAGTAAATCAATACCGTTAAATGAACATTTAGATTCTTGTATATCTGTCACTTATTGTGACACAAGTGTTACGGATACGACTGCTGAAAAATCGCCGTTATCAATTATGGAAGATGATGAAGATATGGATGAGGATGAAAGACATCTTTGTCCGATATGTATGAAAATGATTGAAGATAAATTAATGGCAAAGCATGTTGATGATTGCATTAAAAATATTAATTAATCTTACAATTCATTATATAATTAATACGAGAAATTGTTAAGTAATATATTTTTGATAATTAAATGTAGAATATTTTTTTGCAACAAATACAGTTGATGGATAAGTATTGAATTGTTTTTTTTTTTTTCAATGAATCTTAATGAAATTGAATAAAATTCGTTTTTTTTTTTTGTTTTTGTCAAAAATTATTGATATCATCTTATTGACTATTTTAATAAATATAAACAAAGTCGTTGCTTCCTTTGTCCAAATTATATTTTTTCATATAAATTTGGTGTCTTGAAGTCACGCGCAGTGCACATACCACAACTAAATTCTTGAATATAACTCGGGAAAAATAATAGTATTTGATCTTTTGTAAATTGTATAAACGGTAAAATATTACCGAGGAAAATGTATATTGCATCTTTGTCCAATCTGAATCTGTAATTTAAATTATTATTTACACATTATTGCAAATGTTTATTATAGTAGCTTATTATTTTCACATTATTTTTTAGTATAAGTAAAAAAAAATATTTTTTCCTTACCTTTTATCATTAAATGTTTTCCATTCGAAATCTCTAGTCAATGATAAACGTTCAGTTGAATTGTAAATAGCACCACCGTCATTATCTGGCACAATTTTTATATGATCGGTACCGTCATAAATATTTAAAATAACTCCAGATGATGTGCTAATTGCAGTCAATACAAAACCCGGATTTTCTGCGTAACATTGTCCAATAACTAAAAACTCATGGTCTTGTTTAATTGTACGTGTGACATTATGTGCAGATTTTACGCTTACCGGTGTCAAAACACACGGACCTATAATGAAGAGAAAAAATTCTTTTATTGAATATTTTACATAAAAATAAATTTTATCAATTGAATTTTACTAACTGAAAAATTCACGAATAATAGGATTGTCCAAATACTGATGTAATCGTGTGCGAATTAAGAAAAGATCAACGAAATATGGATCATATTTAATTGGAATAATATTATTATTCACTCGGATTTCAGCTTTTGAATCATCTTTTGGAAATGTTGCTCCAATAATAAAATTATCAATGCCTGCTGAGTAACTACTATTACCACCCATAAGATCATAAAAAGCTCGCAATCTCCAAAGTAATTGTGACATTTTTTCTGGCAACTGAAAGTATAAAAAAATTTATTTGCAACAAAGACATTTTATTATTAATATGAAAAATTCTTGATACATTTTATTCTTGTGGTTAGTAATAATTATTTCACTCACATTTTCTGCACGTATAAATACTTGATATTTTCTCAATGTTGATAATTCTCTGGATGCTTGATAGCAAGCTTCAGAATATGATACAGACAATTTATCATTTGTTTGAGCTCGACAAGCAGAATATGGCCATTTCTCAATTCTACTCTCTTCTTTTTGTTCTTCACTCACTTCACCAACCATATTAACCAATAATGATGAACCAGAACATTTACCCTTTGCCGTATCTGATAATCCCCATACAACATTCAATTTAATCGATGCTTCATCGCTTGGTTTCAAACTAAAACAATCCCAAGTCCATGGAGTAACTCTCTCAATTTCTGCGCATACCTAAAAACAAATTTCAATCAAACACATTATAATACATTCCGTCACAATTTAATTATATTAAAAATAAATATTATAAATAGATAAAAAAAAATGGCTTTTTACCTTCACAACTTTTTCACCTGGCACAAATCTGCTGGCTTTTATTTTCAATGAATCTGATAACCACGTTGGTGATTCGTAAAGTGTAGCTATATTCCATTGCTGCAGGATATTCATAGTTCCTAATTCGCTGCGCGTCAGTGACAGTACATGATGCTTTCCAGTTCGACTGTATTCAAATTTTACCTGAGAGTTTGTATTAAATTTTTATTAAATGAAAATTCAAGAAGAAATTCGTAGGAAATTAAATATATTACCTCAGAGGGTTGAATGTTTGATGGTTCAATATGTACTGCCACTCCACAACTACCTTTTGGTGGTACATAACTGAAGTAATCGAGAAAATGCAATGCCAATAATGGCGCTCTTGCTACATACCAAGTTCTAAAATTGATTATAATAGTAAAATATAAAACAAATAACAAACACATCATTGTGTCAGCTTAATTTATTTATTAACTGTAAATACTTACTGATAATTACTTCGATGAGATGTCCAAATATCTGCTAATATTTCATCTCTAGCAACTTGGGCTTCACAATCGTATACTTTTACCTCCACTCGTCCACCTAATTCCGGTACAATTGAATCAAAAATCACTACATCCTAAAAAAATAAAAAATAAAATACAATAAATATTTTTTTATTGAATTATAAATGATTGCCTAATTTGAATTCAAGCAAATCATTACTTTTAATTTAGCATCCGGATGTTTCATGACTGTATACATCGTTGGACATTGATGGCAAATTAAGTTTAATTTTTCTCGTGCTTTAACTCCACCAATTGTTGTTGTTGTTCTTGTATGCGCGGTAACACCAGTTCTTAAATGTTCTGCAATTAAAGTGTATATAATGTAAATTAATTTAATTTGAAAATTGCGTCAACAGAAATAAAAATGCCAATTTATTGATTATTAAATGAAACACATAGATGCGTGTATATGTTTGAATAATTACCAGCGGGTGTATTGTAAGATAAAAATAGACGATCTTGAAGTCCAACTGTGACGTTTGTTGGAAAATATCCATGAATGGATTGTGCACGTTCAGCTGAATGCCAAATATCATATAATGGATTATAAGTTTCAACCACTTCTGTACCGTGAATAGCTGTGCTGCAAAAAATTATACATGATCAATCATTCACAAGTTATTTAATTTATTATTTAATTGTTATTTTAAATGTTGAGTTAATTATAAAACAATTGATTCATACCGCAATATTACGTGATTGTTACGACCACCAAAAATATGAGTGAAATTCCCGCGGATTGAGAATAAAGAATTTGCTGATGCCGATAGTCTTACGTTTGTTCCAAGATCCGTCACTTGAATTGACTCCATCATCAGTGGAACATTGATTCGTTGTTGATTTATATGAAATTCCATATTTTGCAATCGATGATAGGTATTTTCAGGCAGTGATTGTAAATCTATTATTGAATATAAGTACAAAAGGAAAAATTGTAAAATTAAAAAGAATATTTATTTTTATATAAAATAAAAATTGTTACTCACATGTGAATGCATGATCGATATTGGTTTTATTAAAGTGTAAACATAAGACGGCTTTTTGTTGTACTCGTACGATTATATCAACTTGAACTGGATCTTTAGATTTTTCATCCAATTTGAAACTGTTTAAAATATCTTTAACACGTCCTGGTTGCTCTAAAAATTCTGACAATGAATGCATCACACCTGTTGCTTTTATGTATAACTGTAAAAATATAAGTATTTATTAATTTCTTATAGTTTTCATTTTTCGTTAATAATAGAAGAATAAATATAAATATTGACAATGATACTTATTTTATACAAATAAATTACTTACAGATATTTGATTAAAATGCGTTCCACTGCCGTGACTATTTAGAGTTACATACGCAACCTCAGGGATGTTAGAACGTGGACTAGCAATGATAATATTTTGTATCATTGCGCCAAAATTACGTCTTGTATCTTGATAATCAAATATATAATTGCCAGTAATAATATTCTCATCGGTTTTTGGCTTTCGTAGAACACGAGAAAATTGAACTGCAATGGCACCACTAAAACAAAAATTACAAATATAAAATATACATTAAAAGTATTACAGAAAAAAATTTTTAATTATTTGATTTGTTTAAATACTGTCTTACAGATGTTTGTAACAAGGAAAATTTGTTCGTTCCATTGATTTCAAGGTTGTATAGAAATAATTAATCAAATGTAAATTCGATTCACTTTGCATATACCAAAATAATGATATAATTCGATTTGGAGTTGGATTAGATACAATTAAAAGAGTCAATGCTGCGATTCTCATTTCCAAATGTTCTGTGCGATTAACAAGAATTGGCCAATACACTGGATATATCTAAATAAATAAATAATTAAATTAATTAATTAATATTACAAAGGAATAATATTTAAAAAATTTTAAATGTCTAAAAATAATCTTGATAATTTTTTCAATATATTTTTCTTACAACGTCTGGTCGTAGTGGTGCTGTTGGCAATGAAGCCCAAGCTGCTAGTACTCTTAAATGTCGGGATTGAGCACTATTTCCACTTGCAATTGGCTCCAAAAATTCAACAACTCTTCCCAATTGTATATTTGCCAATCCTTCTAACCACACCATTTTTTTTTCATACACATCAATTTCCGTAAATTTATCCAAATACAGTTTGACAAAATCATCCAATACTTCATATGGACAATAAACTAAACATGTTTTATATATTAATGTACCAAATGCAAGTATTCCTGTATTTCGAACTTGATGTGATATTCTCTCAGGTAAATTTATTAGCGGTTGTAAACTAACTAACAATTCTACATTAGGTTTTCTTATATGAAATGGCAATTGTGTAAGTAATTGCATTGCAGTGATGTCTGATACTTTTCGACGTTGAATTAAATTCAAAACAAATAATGCTGATTCGTGAGTGCCTATTTGTGGCACTGCTTCCAAAAACATATTTCTAAATTTTACAAATGATAAAAAAAAAAAAAATATTAATTTAATGAATTATTCATTTTTGTGATAATTTAAATATCAAACTTTGTTAAAATATCTACCGAATTGTTTCTTCAATATAACTTGTGCCGGAAATGTTATTATATGTTGCCTGTAAATCTGATTTATTCAATTTTCCAAGATAATTTAACAACTGTGATATTGTTTTGTTATGTAAATTATGTATTTCCGTATCTAATCCAGGATTCTCCAATCTTTGATTCAATCGATCAAGTAATTTCGCTACCTAAATAAAGGGAAGAAAGTAAATATATATAATTCATATTAATAAAATAATTTTAAATATTAACTTCAACACTTCAACACTCACTTCATTAAAAATATCTTTTTTTTCATATGTAGCTCTTCCCTGCGACATATCATTGTCCGGCAATTGATGTTGTAAACTAACTTCAATGAATTTATCACTCATTGCATTTTTATCCGCGTCATTAACTTCAATTAATTCGAAAATTTGTCGAGTAAATAAAAATTGTGCTTCACCCAAACTTTGAAATGGCTGCACATAAATTCCACCAGTTGCATTGATAAACATAATTCTCGTTGCATTATTTTCATCCAATTGAACTTTATAAAGTCTTTCACTTGATTTAATAACCGGACTCTAAATAAAAAATAAAAATATAAAATAAATAGAAAATTTTTCTTCTTCTTTTATAGCATGTAATAATCACAAGAGAATTTAATTTTAATTATTCTTATTGTTATTAATATACCTCATCGGCAGTTGGACATTGCATTCTTGGGACATTGGTCCATGTCCAATGTTGATGATAAATGCATGAATTTGGTTCAATAAATTTTTGTATCCACTGTTCATTATTAGATTCAGGCGATACAACGTATTCAATTATACAATTGCCATAGTGAGTGTTCTAAAATAAATTGATATTAATTGATGAGTATACAACAGCTTAAATGGTATTATATATACATATATATGCACAACTAATGATGTAATAAATGAAAAAATAGAGGGCAATTATACTTCTTTTGAATGAAAGGCAACTTCTTTATCCAACGTCCTCAAGTTCAATTGCAATATACCCGCTATACTTCTTTTGATGTTTGTCGACCAAAGTGGTTCAACCTCAACACTAAAATTCGTTACGAGCCCCTCATCATAAATCACTTGAAAAGGCTTCAATAATTCAGTCCCCTGCTCTTTTACCTGAGCGACCCTCGATCTTTTACCGAGTTGACCATTCCATAAAAATGTTTCCAAATTTTTCAACTGTAAAAAAAGAAAAAATACCATCCGTATATATTATATATACTCTCAGTCTCGTTTACATGCAGACTTTTCTCTGAACCTTCATTACATTTATTTATATACGTATTTATATAAATAATTTTTTTATGTATATACCTGTAATTGAACGACATTATCGATTGCCTGAATGTCAAGTTGACCCTGGAAACCCCATGAAGAAGCAGCACGTGATGGTAATAAAACACCAGAATTTGATTCAGCGACGTATGAATACGTATATTTTTTTCCAGATTCAAATATATTATTCGCATTTGTAATACATAATGTAATTAAAATAACGAATAATATTCTTTTGTCCGGATGCATTGATGATAATTTATTCCAGACTAAATCTAAATTGAAAAAAAAAAAATAAAAAGAAAGAAAATATAATAATAATACACATCCATTTGTATAATCATCAACAATAAGTAAAATAAAATCTATCATTTATTATTATACAAAAGTATCACCAAAGATATAAACAATATCTTATTTAATTTCCAACTTGGTCATGCAATGTGAGTTATAAAATAATTAATGAATTAATGACTACATCATGTCTGTTTATTAATAATAAAAAAATATATGTATAGAAAAGATATATATTACCTGAA
Source organism: Microctonus brassicae (assembly GCA_918226075.1). Classification (NCBI taxonomy): domain Eukaryota; kingdom Metazoa; phylum Arthropoda; class Insecta; order Hymenoptera; family Braconidae; genus Microctonus; species Microctonus brassicae. Next base: position 3,799,143 of record OW445484.1, read on the forward strand.
GACCTCATTGTGCGGAACGGTCGCAATCCTGATGTCGACTGAGTTCATGAAAGTCGAGAGATGACCCGTCAAGCTCCTATCTCTCCATAACCGCACGTCGTCGTAAGCTTTTATTAGTGTTAGTTTAAATTATCCCATCGACAGATTATCCTCAATCTCATCATGTCCTCTTTACACACCATATCAGTATGTGTATATGAGTCAAAGACTGTACACATTTGTATGATGATATACATATGTATGTATATGAATATTTATTTTTCTAATATACTGTCTGATATGTAGTTGTTAATGTTTTTTAAAATTGATATAACATTAAATGCGTAATAGTCAGTTAATGCAACATTTTTTTTTTCTTCTTATTTTATCGTTTTCTTTTTCAATTCAAAAATATATATGTTTATGTATTTATAGAACATTTTTATTAATGAAAGTGTATGCAACGTTACTTTTTTTTCATTATAGTTGAATAAAATTTTTCAGATAAAGTAACCTTTGGTCTCTTCTATATTTAGAGCTTATACTATGTACAATGATAATGAATTTCTTTGAAAGAAGAAAAGAAAGAAAAAAAATTAATGGTCCCCTCGGAGAGTGGTAAATTAATGGCTTCGAAAATTCCAGTCAGAGATAAAACGATGGAGGAGAAGAGAAAAAACATTAGTATCATTTTATGGAATCTATGAATTTATTTGCCATAGTTATTTGTATATGTACAAGACTTTATTTAATTTTTTTTTTTTTGTCATTTTCTTGTTACAGAAATATTTAAAATATAAGAAATAAAAATTCTATACAAATATCATGTGAATTGGATTAATAAATAAATCAAATTGCGATACGTTGTGTGTTCATAATTGGAATTGTAAAAAGCATTTTCTAGATTGTTTTTTATTTATATTCAACGTGATATATTTTTTTTTTTTTCGTTCAGTTTTTAGTTCTATTAACTGAATTTTAAGTTTTTTCACAGTTGATTTTGTTTTTTATTAAGATATTTACAACGGCTTTATGATTTTAAGAATTGATTTGGAATATTCCCAGGCATCGCTATGAAGAAAAAAAAAACCCCCATTTAATTATTAGAGTCGAATAAAATAAAATATTAAAATTAAATGTTTTTTAAATATTTATTTTAGTTATTTACTTGTGCGCTGGATTAGCTTGATCCAATTGATCACTTAATTGTTGTATTAGAGTGGCAAACATTTTCAAATGTTCAATAGTACTGCCTTGAAGCCATGCTCGTGGTAAAGTACTCATAATCTACATGAAAAAAAAAGCGTAATTTTAATTTATATTTCAATTAAACATGAAACTCAAAAAAGAAAAATAATTTACCAAATTGGCTTTATTCATTGCGTCTACTGGTGATGAAACTCTCAATCCAGCTAATAAATATCGATTGAGAAGCGAACCAAGTGCTAAATTTTTTAATTGTGTGTCACCAAGTAAACCCTGCCAGCTCAATAAATTACGTAATAATTTAACAGCCATTGTGAATTGTCTTTGAAAAAATATATGCCTCGTATCCAAAAATCTGCAAAAAATTAAATTAAAAATTATAAATCATATCAATTATTTATTTATATAAATATACATATTTTAAATTAATAATATTTAGATAAATGAATGAAAAATACTTACTGTTTTGGAAAAATCGGTATGAACACATCATTCTCTACAGCTGATTTAATTTTATCTAAAATTGCATTAAATAATAATTCTAATTGTTTACTTGTCTCATTCAAATTGGGATAATCCATAACAAGACGACGAATAGTGCCAACAAGTCGTAAAGTTTGTGATGTTGACATTGGATCCCAAATTTTTTCCACAATAGCTAAAAAAAAAAAGAAAAAAATAATTGTAATATAAATTCGAAAAAACTAAAATTAAAAATAACTATTAAATCGTTAACTCACATGTTAATTTCGGCGTGACTATTTTTTCAATTGCCAGAGGAATTAATCGCACATCAGGATCACATTTGAGAGATTCTTCATTTTCCTTTGAATTTAATGCATACAGCAATAATGCATTGTACCATTTGGTTCTTTCTAAGTCAGTATTTTCCTGCAATTAACATCAATATTAATATATTAAATAAACCAAACAAATGATTAATTAAATGATTAAATAAACCAAACAAATTAATCAATTTATTGATTGAGAAATATTTTTTTATTTAAATACTAAATAATAAATACCATCAATGGATTCCATGATATTAAATTCAATCGTACGATAGGTGAAATTATCTTGGGAATACATAGGGAAACATAAGCTTCTGTATATGCTTCCATATCAGTTTCTCGCCATGATTCCAATTTTGTCAATATATTACGAACATTGCAAAAATCATCCATAACATCGGAAAAAATATCCTTACTCTCATTGTCAATTTCATCTGCAATATTCAAACAATTTAGTTAAATAATTATACAAATACAAATGTTATATGTTGAATATAAACAATAAATAAATAATATAACAATACCTTCCGTTTGTTTAAATGCAAGATTTTGTTGTTCAGTTACTTCGTCATCACTGGACATTCCATCCGAATGTTTTGGAATATTTTGCGTGAGTTCTCTCGCTCTTCTACGACGTGCTCTTCTGCCTTCACGTTCTGTTGCTCGTCGAACTCGCGCATCATCTTCTGGACCTCTGCGTACAGTTTGACCTCCTGTTTAAAAAAAGAAAAACGGAAAAATTTTTAATTTAATCCTCATTATATTTCGCTATCACTTTGTATTAATCACAAACGTTTTAGCAAAGTTATATTAGCTAATTTTTTTTTCTTTTCTTTCAATGATATGAGATGATTGATTTCATGTAGAAAATAAATAACTGACTTGCAGCAGAAGTGATTTCTTCAGCTTGATCTCTCGTGTCTTGTCGACGACGTTCCATTAATTCAGTTGATCGTTCACCATACAAATTAAGCCAACGTTGCTCCAATCCAATCACCATTGGCAGCTAACAAAAAAAGAATATTAATATTAATATCATCAAGTGTCCAATATTTCTAATGACAATGGAAGTCACTAATTATCCAAAAAAATTCATGAGGAAAATGGTAAATTCAGTAGAATTTTTATACATGAAAATTTAATCGAATTTATAGCGATTTATTTTTAAATTATAAACTGAATCTTTGAGGATTATCATATGAATTCCAAAGTCACAACACAAATATAAAACATTTAGGTATTTCGTTTTTGAATATTCAATAATTTACAATACTCACCGGATTACTAAATTATTTCTACAATTCTTTAATGAAAAAAAAAAATAAATAAATAAAAAAAAGTCACCTATAATCTAAATGTTAGCGTAAACGTAAAATACAGAGAAGATTGTATGACCCCCGGGCATATATTAATTATTTCACAAGCAATACTACATACACTGTGATGATTGTGCTATAAAAAATTATTTCATATGATATTTATACCTATTTTTGTTCTTTTTTTTTAGTATAATATATCATTCTATAAATTTAATGATTACAATAATATCAAAATGATAAATTTGTGATGTAATTAACACCCTCCCTGTTTCTCAGCGAGCCAATTTTAAAAATGGAACAAAAAAAATGACACCGTGAAAACCCACCTTCTCATCAAGACACTCTACCAAGTCAGTGACATACCCACGCAACTCTTGGTAATATTTGAAGCGTTGAGCCAGCTGTGGCGCACGGACTTCCGCTTCATCCAATTCCTTAAGTGTTTGCTGTAATTCATCTTGCAGTTGAATTTGATCCAGTTCATGACGTCGATGTACCTGAATTAAACTTGATACTCTAAGAAAGAAGAATAAAAAAAAATCAAAATTATTGAATAAATTAATAATAGACTTTAATTAATTTATTCTTTCAAACATTAAATAAAAATAACCTCGCTCGCATTTTTTCCACTACTTCTTGGGGTGATACTGGAACAACTTTGGTAGGATCAGGTGGTTGAATGCATGGGGGAGGTGGTGGTGCTGGCATCAATACCATTTCCAATGGTACAATTGATCCACCCATCATTTGAGCGCTATTTATTCCCATTGTATATTGCTGTTGCATAATAGAATCCTGTTGGGCGGCTGCAATCTAAAATTAAATAAAGAATAACAAATTTCACTTCATAATTCTGAATTAAAAATATTATTAATTTAATTATTATTTTTTTTTTTCTCCAAATTATTTACCTGAGCACCCGTTACGCCTTTTCGAATTTGCTGCGCCTCCCATTCTTCCTCCTCATTGCCATGCTCACTTTCATCATCGGTCACTGCAACATTATTATTTAATGCGTTGTTCAAGCTTAAATTTAAATGCCGATGAAAAACGTTAAGAAACGAACGTTTTACTGGTGTTTGCGATGCTAAAAATGCCTCTCGACGCTTCTCCTTGTCACGTGCATCAGTATTAATTGACATATCAATACGATCCTGTGACTCGTCATCATCACTACGATCGTGATCTTCTTCACGGATTAATCTCGATTTTCCTTTCTCCTCACTGATGAAAAAAAAATTAGAAAAATTAAAATTTCTCATGTAAATAAATTAAAATGTACATAAATAAATATTTACATTGTTCCATCCTCAACAGGTATGTAATCTGTTCCTAATTCTCGTGCTTTTTGCCTCTTCTTTCTAGCAGCATGAATCATAGCAGCATCGGGAATACAACCACCTAAAATTAAGTATGAAAAAAAAAATTAATATCATTTATGTCAATAAAAAAATAGATTAATTTACACACTTACTTTCTAGGAATAACTTCATCGGATCGGCTTTTGATATATTTTTTCTATAAATGTGTCCTTTAGAATCCTCCTCTTCATCAGAGGTATAATCATCTTTTCCCGCTACCAATGCAGCTCGACCATTCAAGATAAGAGGTCCAGTATTTTTTATTTTGACCTAAACGCAAATGTGGAAAAAAAAAAACAAAAAAATGATTTTTAATATTTCCAAATAAAAATGAGAAGATATATTAAACATTTTAATTATATAATTGATTTAGTGTCTTATGCATAATGATCGGGCTATTGAAAATTCGTTTTCAATCAGCCGCAATGCATTAAAATTGACACCGATTTATAAATAGAGTGCCCAGAATTGAAGTGGATCAAGTCCTTCCCACTTCAGTTATGGCCATCCTAAGTATTTATATATGTAACTATTGCATATTCAAGTTGAAGTGATACATTAATACTAATTAAGACATCATAGAGATAGCTTACTACTAGATCATCTGTCTTTATTTCTAAATCTTTGTCGCGTTTAATGGACATGTTTGCTTGATCAGAGTCCACTTGCATTTTCTCTTCACCTTTCTTTTTTTTCCTTTCGTGATCAAGTTGTTTCATCAGTTTTTTGCTCCTAGATGATTTCTTCACTTTAAAAACCTCTCCATCATCAGCTGTAAAAACATATTGAATATTCATTAAGATCAACATCAATAAATTATATAAATAATTTTATTTTTTTCTCATATTCATAATTACTAAAGTTCAAATATAATCAAAAATCTAATATAAAGATTTTACTTCCTGTGAAATTACATAACCTATTAATAAATATTTTTAAAAATAAGATATAAATAAATAATGTCTGATGTGGCATAGTAAATGTTTAGTAATTTTATCGTTTTCAAATCAACTCACCTTCTTCTAGCTCCTCTCCAAAACTGAGGAGCGTTTGTTTCGGTTTTTCCTTTTTTTTGGGCTTGATTTTAGCTGGTTGAGCATCATCTATATTCATTCGGTTTTCATTATCCTCGCCCTCATCATTAAAAGAACGTCGACGTATATTCCTCTTAGGTTTGTTAAACAACGACATTGCTATATGATCCTGCATCATAATACATACCAATACAAGTTGATTTAAATTATACATTCATTATTGAGTAATGCATTATTGTTAAAAGACATTATATATTACCTTTGAACTCAAATGTTAAAACAAGATAAATAAATAAAAAGTATTTCGCATTTAATTAATATTTATACAAACGCATAAATTTTTTTTTTTTTTTGAGGTTCAACCTCCGGTTGGAGGTTAGGTTCGTGCTGTCCGCCTTCTCTTAGGTGATATGTCACAATGTTTCTACTCCGATTTACTTTGTAATTTGTTTATTTGTTCGTATTTTCCTTTGCTTGACTTTTTTTTACACACGCATGATATATATTATAGGTTATTTCCTCATTGAAGTTGGACCCAGTTACAGATTATAATGACGAGCACAGGCCACAGTATAGTAATGTAAATTGTGATGGAACTATGGAAGCTGTGGCATAATGTCGTTTCTTTACCTAAAGTCTAGAGTCTACACTTCGGTTACTTTCGGTTTATTTCCCTTCTATGAAATTTTACACACTTAACCATAGGTTAATCAACCATTATAAACAATAAATAATTATTCTTGCACATTATATTGTCTCAAGGATAAAATAATAAAATGTGACCTATGTTGCATATCGTATTTAGTTTTTAATGTTTCTAAGTGTTAAAAATTTATTTTAATTCAAAATATATACATATTTCAAACCCATAACCAAAATTTCCACCGTGTAGTAATTTGTATTATTATTATTTCCTTTTGACATTCCTTATGTCATGAATGTTAAAAAAGTAACGTAGATGGAGGATAAAATAATTTTAAGGTTATACGTATGATTGCGCGCGCAGGCTGCTCATAATGTAGGTTATAATGAAAATGATTTTATCATTTGTCGATTCATTTTCTATATTGATAAATTACTCTGTTGATAAGTACGTATCATCGAAAATTCTATAAACATCTTCACAGATCGATAGTAAATTGCGCGGGAAGAAACTTCTAGAAAAACAACAAACGCAATACAATGATTACTTATACTTTATCAAAATAAATTTAAAGACAAGAGTTTTATACAAAAACATAATATTAAATACATAAATTACAATATAGATTTTATTCGAAAATTCTCAATGTAATTTACTGTGAATTTATCGTTATTTACTGATTTTGTGTTCTAGAAAATTCGAGATAATGCATGAACCCGGCTCGAGAGTATAAAAGCGCAGCTGAATTCGCTCCATACACAGTCTACTGAAAGCAAACATAATAAACACATCGCTAAAGCGAAATACTAAACAAAAAGCGTTCTACGCAGTTGAATAACGAAGTTGAATTGATTCATATTGTGTGAAAATTAATTGATATCAAAAATGTCTTTGGTACCAATGCTGTTCTCTAACTGGTGGGAAGAATTAGATCGTCCTCATCGTTTATTTGATCAAGATTTTGGCGTTGGATTGTATCCAGATCAATTATTAACACCACAAATACTTCAACGTTTTATGACGCCATATGAACGACGTATTCCATCAAATTATTATCGACCTTGGGGAGAAATTTTCCGTGAAAATGACGTTGGTACATCAACAATAAACTGTGACAAAGATAAATTCCAAGTGGTTTTGGATGTTCAGCAATTTAAACCTGAGGAAATTAATGTCAAAGTCATTGATAAAAATGTCATCGTTGAGGGTAAACATGAGGAGAAAAAGGACGAACATGGCTACATCTCTCGTCAATTTGTGCGTAAATATATGATTCCTGAGCAATGTGATTTGAATCAGGTAACCTCCAGCTTGTCATCTGATGGAGTATTGTCAATTACGGCACCTAGAAAAGACGTACCTATGGTGGAGAATGAGAGAAAAATTCAGATTGAACATACTGGCAAACCGGCGATTAAACAATCATCCAAAGATTCTAAAAAACATGAAAAGAAAAATGCTAATCAGAAAATGGAAGGCTAAATTTATTGTTTTGAATTAATACAAAAAAAAAAAAAGAAAAATTTCTAGTTTGTAATTCATTAATTCATTATTATTGACAAATATGTCAAACTACTGCCAAGTTTTTGTGTTGATTCATTAAAGCTTTTATGTATTATATTTGTGTGATTTTCTTGTATTTAATATTTACGAAATAAATATAAAATAAGTTCAATTAATGTTGTTTGTTATTTTCAACACCTAACCTCAAACTGCGTTAATAAATATTTTAATCAATATTTTATATAATTACAGAGTGATTTTATCAATAAGATATTAATTTATACTTCATTTTTAGTGATCCATTCAAAGCATAAGATTTGTTGTTTGAATAAAAAAAAAAATTATATTTCGGCTGAAAATAAAAATTTGATGGTATAGAATAATTCCACTATTCCGATAGTAAACAGTTATGAATCTGTTATGCCGACCGTTAATTCAAATATGAAATATGGCGCCACTAGTTGTAAAAATTGAAAATAATAGTTGGAGTTTTTTTTTCTATTCTCAACGGCCATGAATATAACTACGCATCGAATTGTGTGTCGTGTTACTCATTTTTTCATCGACCCTAGTCTTCATTGAAAATTGTGTGTTATTAAGAAATAAATGGTCCATTTCAAAATAAATTAACTTCAGTTTTTATTACTATTAGAATAATCAATGCATCACAACTTGTGATGTTTTATTTATATATACATACATAATTCCTAAACTATAAGAATAAAATAATGTCTTATTGACATTATTAAATATATATTTTCATGCATACACTGGAGTGAGTATTGAAAGAATATATGCGAAAAAATTTATTAAATGAAACAAGGAAATAAAATATTCTTCATCGAGGAAAAAAAAAACAAAAAAACATTCATCATACATAAAGATATGTGTATGAATGCGTGGAGCATGACAATTGTGATCTCATTAAATTGTTGATAACATTTAATCATATACATACAAATACATACACATAACCAGAAAAAAAAAATAATATTAAGCTACTGATATTGCAAATCATCATCATCATTACATATAAGAATGTTATAAATTTGTATTTCACTGATTAATTTATTTTTGGGGGTTATGGCAACCTTCAAGGCCTTATTCATGACATAGAATTTTCTTATATAAATTTTCATATAAAATTTCTACCAACAAACAATTAAATAAATTCTTTTTCATTTATATTAAATATATAATTTTGTTCACACATTAATTTGATGATAAATTGAAACAAATCATTGAATTATTAATTAAAACTTTAACGTTTTATCATTAAAAAATTGACAAAACAAATTTTGATAAAGCATTAAGCATATGTGTATATATGGCTCGTGAATCTTATACAAATATTTCTTGGTTAATAAAATAATATCAAAAATAAAAGTGATCACAGAGTAAGCAAAGGAGAAAAAATTATAATAAATTAATAATATGGCTGATAATAGTGGAGTAAATCCACCAATGAATGGTGATGATATCACTGAAACGATGGAAGTGGAAATTGACGATGATGATATTATTGATGAAGAAGAATCAGATGGTGTAATTGTTCCCGAGTTGCAAGGTCCATTATCAAAGTGGACAAATTATATACACGGTTGGCAAAGACGTTTTATTGTATTGAAAGATGGTACACTGTCATATTATAAATCAGAACAAGACAGTGGATTGGGTTGTAGAGGCTCCATAAGTCTCTATAAAGCTGACATAAAGGTATAGAATCAAATTTTATTAACAATGATTCAAATACATATACATATGATTATTTAAATTATAGGTAATTATATGCATTACAATTTTTTTTTACTGATGGACTTGACCTTGATATATGTCGATGGGAAAAAGATATTGAGTACTGTGTTTGGCGCCAAGTTACGCTGGATTTTTGTTTAGAAAATATGCGCACTCGAAGTAAATTCAATAATAAAACAGATCTAAAATATCTATTTATCTATATCTATTCTATATATACATTAACACATCTGGTAAACATTGTTGGATTAGTTAATCGCCATGGAATGTGGAAATTTTGTTGATATACAGATCCACTATTCGAGTGGTCAAATTACATGTTTCAAGTGCACATATTTTTTTTTTTTTGTTGAACAAAAATCAATTGACATTTTATTCAAACACAGAAATATTCAATAATTTCGTCTTTTAAATTTATATCAATGTCAAATTAATAATTAAGAATATGGTAATTTAAATAATCACAAATTATTTTTATCTTAAGTAATTATTTCATTATTGTCATTGAAATAATTCAGTTATTTGATTTATCAATATACTGTAGAAGGAAAATACCTCAGCTGATGGAATTCTCATTCTGTATGATATTGATAAATAAATATATGTACATATAAAGCTCATGTATGTGTACTGCATACAAATGTGTATAAATATTTATGTAAAATTTTGTTTCTATGTATAAACAGGCACATGAGTTTGATGAATGTCGATTTGACGTTTCTGTAAATGACTGTCTAGTGTGGTATTTGAGAGCGAATTCACCTGAGGAATGTCAACGTTGGGTTGACGTGTTGAAATCGTATAAAGTAAGTTATTATCTGATTGACATGATAATTTATTATTTTATTTTTTGTTTTGTTTATCTTATCTGTATTGTTTTGAAATTAGGCTGAGTCTGGATATGGAAGTGAAAACAGCTTGAAACGCCATGGTAGCACAGTGTCATTGATATCTAATTCACAGTCTACTGCTAGCGGTGGAAGTTTTAGTAAACGTGGATCGCGTAATTTAAAAGAAAAACTTGCTGAATTGGAAACATTTAAAGACATATTGAGTCAACAAATAAATACATTACAAAAGTATTTTGATAATTGTGCGGAAAATGCGAGGCATATATCGATGAAAAATAATAGTGAAATTAAAAATGAATTGAATTTTGATCCAGCATTACAATCAATTGATTTTAAAGGCGAAGCAATTACATTTAAAGCAACTAGTGAAGGTGTTCTGGCAACATTACAGCATTGTGTTGAATTAATGGGACAGCGTGATGATAATTGGCGTCGTCGTTGGGAAAAAGAAAATGAAAAAAAACGAAAAATATTGGAGCTGTATAAAGCATTGAAAGTCCAAATAAATATGCATCGCAGTGATTCAACCAGACCTAGAGTTGTAATTCATGGCGGTCCCGATTACGAGGTAAATAGACTGTATATATTTTGCATGAATTTATTTATTTCTATTTCCCAACTGCATTGCAAACTTATTTGGCATAGTATAAAACTTTCTAAATGAGGTCAATTGCCCGATACTTTGTTGTTAAATAATTATGATACGCAATATAATAATTGTTGTGTCAAATAAAAATTTGTTTTATATTCGATGACCTATTTTTTAATCAGAATAATATTTTCTTTCACCTTGAATTCTATTATATAACTTATTGGACAAGATATTACGAAATTGAAATGAGAAAAAGAAGTTAATTCCAGTATCATTCATGGTCATGATCTTTTGTCGATACGATTTCTTATTTTTGTATTCGGTGATCTAATGAGCAGATAAATCCCAGATGCAAACTCACTATAGACTTTCTCTTTTTTTTTTTAGTATGCTGTATTCATTTTTGATATTTTTAAACCCCAATGATATACATTTTTACCACGATTTGTCAGTCACTTTTTGCAATATTATGCTATTTTATTTATATATGAATATATTATCATATTGTTTTTATTTTTATTATACGTATAAACTAAACACAATGTGAAAATTATTCGAACATTCTATTTCTTTATTTTCCTGCGTATTACAATAATTGTTGCATACATAAAATGCGTTGAAGAGGTTGAGTCACTTCCAAAATGTTTATGCAATGTATATAGTAATAACTACGAACATCGTTTACTCATAAATTAATCATTACGCAATTTCGGCGTGGTGAGATGCTTACATGTGAAATACGTTTATTTATTTTTTATTCAGTATAACCGTAGACCATCAAACGAGTAACATCACAAAATCATATCGCTAAGAATATTAACAATTTTTTTTTTGTTTACTCAACCAAATAATTATATTATTATATTTACTAATCATGGGAAGAATAAAATTACGATCGAAATACTTGTCAGTGAGTTTAAAAATAAATAAACAATATTCGAATTTGAATGAGCAATGATGAAAAATTATGAAAAAATTATTTTATATTATACTTTTTATTTTATTTATTCATTTATTTAGCCCTTATTTTGTTTTCTCTTGTTATGAAGGAAGGGCCACATAGTGCACTGTGCGATGAAGAATTTTACGATGCAGTGGAAACAGGATTGGATAAAATTGATGAAGATAATCAAATGCGTGATCGTTTAAAAAAAAAATCAGTTTCAATTTCAGTAGATCCAGTTGTGACATCAGTATCTAAACACAAACTTTGGCCAGAGGTTTGTGTTGAATAAAATATTATCAATATTTATAATTAATTTATTTATACATAATTAAACCTAAAATAAATTTTGAATAAAGTAAATAATTAAATATAAATACTCAACAGATCGAAAGGGTAACAATGGAACAATTGCATTATGCACGTCTAGATGTTGGCGGTGCTGGTGGTTGGCAATTATTTGCCGAAGACGGTGATATGCGTATGTATAGACGAGAGGAGGAGGCTGATGGATTAGTTGTGGATCCATTGAAAGCATGTCACGTTGTGAAAGGTGTTACGGGTCGTGAAGTATGCAATATATTCTTCAGTCCAGAATACAGAGCTGGTTGGGAAGCCACACTCGATGATATGACAGTTGTTGAAACAATATCGAGTGATACATTAGTCTTCCTACAAACGCACAAACGAATTTGGCCAGCAAGTCAACGTGATGCTTTATTTTGGTCGCATCGACGCAGTGTTTCTAATACAGATGATCCAGATGGATCTGATTTGTGGATTATTTGTAATCACAGCACTGAACATCCCGATTATCCAGTATATTTCAAATGCACTTTTATATTTTGTTTTGTTTAATAATTAATTTATTATATTATCTCTTTTTTTTATTTTTATCTTTAGGCAAATGCCGGAAAATGCGTCAGAGTTTATCTGACAGTTTGTCTTGTCTGTCAAACTTTTGTTGATCCACCAAAAGATCCGAAGAATATACGACGTGAAGATATTACTTGCAAAATAACTTATTGCTCTGTCGGTGAGTATTTATTTATTTATTTATATCATCAATAAATATGAAAGTAAAATGGTTGATTATAAATAAAAATATAAATGACATTTTGCAGTGAATCCTGGCGGTTGGGCTCCAGCATCGGTGCTTCGTGCAGTTTACAAGCGTGAGTATCCGAAATTTTTGAAGCGCTTCACAAACTTTTGCATTGAACAATGTAAAGATAAACCTATTGTATTTTAAACAAAATGAAAGAAAAAACAAACTCCAGAAGTAAACATGAAGAAAAAAGATAAGAAAAAATTAAATACTTGAATTTTTTTTGTTTCTTTCGAATATTAAATACCACAATTCTTTATATTATGTTACACTCTGCCATTTACTGTACACAAACACATGTATATGTATATAAGTGCATTCGTATATACATGTATATAGATAATATTATGTAATTTTAATTTATACAAAAAAAAAATATGAATAAAAGAAAAAACGGGAAGAGAAATATGTATAGCTATGAATGAAACAAATGAAACTCAATAAAGACTGTTGTAGATTTATGCAAGGACAAATATGTCGTTTTTTTTTTCCTTTTTTTTTTTTTTTGAAATGACATTTACACCCCAATAATTAATATATATAATATAAAAAAGAAAGTTGAATATTACCATTTGCACTTATATAAAATATATTGAAATGATCGATTTTATGATAATTGTTCTTAATTTAAATTACATCAAGCTATCACATTACGTAAATGCATATTACTTGATTTCTGTTTTTTTTTTTTTAACTTTTTCATGAAGACAGAAGTAAATTTCGAATTATTTAAATATTCTAGTGGCATAACCGACTAAAATTATTCGTTTCATAACAGTTGTGAAAACTTTATTAATTATTAATCTTTATTGGACAAATCTGCCCAAAATTCGGTTTTTTTTCTCCTTTCTCATTAAGATTTAGTGATATTTACATAAAAGTGCCAACAAATTAGGCACATTAACGTTTATCTACTTATATATCATTTTCGCAAGAACGATAGTGCGCGATTTTCTACACCATATTTTATCCATTTTCTTTAGGAGTGTATGTAAGTTTGGAATTATTCTTCACATAATGTTTTTTTTTCTTTTTTTTTTTTTTTTTTTTTTTTTTTTCATGGAGAAGAAACACATTTGATTTCAATTTGTTTCCCATTTGTAAATCACTTTGAATCATATGTAGTCAATTTTTTCAATACACTAAGTCCCTTCTCTTCATATTCTTCTCTCGTTATCCAAAATGATTCTCGATCTCGCGTTAAATCAGCCAAGACAGCTCCACCTATAAACACCATATCTTTGCGTCTTGGTGAATCTTCAATTTTTATTTTGAATTTCTAAAAGAAAGCAAAAAAATTATAATATCCAAGAATATTTGTTTTTCTATTTTTAAATTTTTGTTTAAATTAAAAATTAAACGTACCCCCAATTTTGAAACATCATTTTTCAATACTCTTTGAAGATAGAGCTGTTTAATTTCACGTTCCAATCTCGATGGTAAACCCGGATACATTGTGCTACCGCCACTTAAAACAATATGTTTATATAATTCACTCCTCATATCAATGTCAGCTGACTGTATTGTATTAAATACTAATTCAGCAATTCCTGGTGCTTCGACATTAATTAAATGCGGTTGGAATAACGCTTCAGGCGCAGCAAATCTTTCTCCACCAACTTTAATTACACGTCCATCGGGTAACTGAAATTAATAATGTATAAATAAATAAATCATCTAATTAATATTGAATAAATGAAATAGAAAAAAATAATTATTACTTACAGTATAAGATTCAACGAGAACCGTCGTTTCAACAGCTAATTTCTCTTCACTTTCAACATTATAACCAATATAACACAACTTTTCTTTGAGCATTCTCACAGTTTCAAAATCAGCTGAATGATTAAATGCATAGCCACGTAACAACAATAATTTTATAAGGTACATTGTAATATCGCGACCAGCAATGTCAAGTCTTCGTGTAAGATGAGGTAATGCATATTCTTCATAAACAGGACAAATATGTGTTACACCATCACCAGAATCTACCACAACTCCAGTTATAAGACCTTGAGCATAAAGCGTAAGTACAGCTTGCACTGCCACATATGTTCCAGCAAATCCATATTTCTCAAACATAACCTAATTGTAAATTTTCATAAACAAATATCAATAAATAATATTTTTTTTATTAGTTCATTTTTATGTAATTAATATATATAATTTATGTAATATTAATTAATATCGTTGCTACCTCTATCATTTTTTCACGATTTGTCGTTGGATTCATTGGAGGTTCAGTTAATAAAATTTTACATTCACGTGGATTAATATTCATTTTTTCTTTTCCAAATGTATAATCCCATACATGGCACATATCTTCCCAATTTCTGAAATATTCTCCTACTATAATAATGATGCAAAACATTCGGAGCAAACGAGAGAAAAAAAAAACATTAAAATTAAATATTGAAGTGTTATCTAAAATTATACCTGACAATTCCATTCTGCATAGGATAACTAATTTCCAATAATGAACGTAGTTTACTGGCTTCATCGCCAACCATCAAATCCTGTTATAATAATAAAATGTAAATTAAACTTAAATATAATTTTCTAATAAATTCAGCATTCTCTGGGCACACATAAAAAATTTTTTCTTCTTTTACTTTTGTTATGTTTCAAAACTAAAATATTACACAAATGCAACACGAAGTACTAGAGCAAATAACGATCGCAAAGAAAAACGATTCATAATTAATAACAATTTAAATTCAATGAATAACAATGCATAGAAATAATTCAATATCAATTCTCAAGCTTACTATTAAATTATAAAGAATATATAAAAAAAAAAAAACAGATGTAAAATTATTGAAGAAATTAATGAAAAAAAATTGAATAAATAAATAAATAAAACTTTGTCATTCACGTTTTTTTACGGGTGGTACAATTTAACTTACAGGCAAGTTAAGCACGTCCTATTGATGGCAAATGTAAGCACATAAACACAATTAATAATTTATAAAAAAAATATTTTTTTACATATCTGATTAGTTGATTTATAAAACGTATTTCAAAATTTAGGTTTATTTTTCTCTCTATGTTAGTTATTATTTGTTTTTTTTTTTTTAAATGCAAATCAAGTGTGCTAGAACATCAATTTTTTTTTATAGCCAATGGTGTTATTTTTCTAATGCTCGAAAATACGAGCTGAGCACTAGGATGTACATGTATATACAATCCCAACCAGTTATATTTCTCTCCGAATCCTTTTATGGAGTTATTTTTTTATTCTTTTTGTTATTATTTGTATTTCAAATGGAGTCTAGCACAAAGGACACACTACTGGGTACTAAAAACTGACTTACACGAACGCAAAGTTCTTGCTGAAAAGTATAACAATTTGATTAAAATTAATTTTCTTTCATATTCCATCAAATTAAATATGTAAAAAATGAAGATAAAACAAGAAAAAAAAAATTAATCTTGCCAGAAATATTATTCTATATATTCATTCAATATTTCTGTTTGATTTATGACAAACTTGTACCCGTAAATATTTCATTCTACAGGAATGTCTCGGCCAAAAAATAATATATTTTTACTTGTATGAGTTTGACTGTATGTGTGTATGTTTATTAATTAATTATATTTTTTCTTACCTTCACATCGATGTCGCCAATTTTATTTAATGCTCTAATAATTGGACGTCCCACTATCGATGGAAATATATGTGCTGGAAAATTAGCACCAGCATATCCACATTTGACAAACTAAAAATTAAAAAAAAATATGATATAAATATTATCTCAAAAAAAATTTTTTTTTCGATTATTTAAGGTTATATAAAATTGTAAAATTAAATAGAGATACGATTCATAGAATTATATGATATCTCAGGAAACAAATCAATGATAACTTGATAGTACATAGAAACTATGTGGGAGATATATATCTATACTTTATTTCGTAGAGAAAAAAAAAAATTGTACATAAAGCACACATAACCTTACCCCCGTTCCATTATCACATACGATGACCTTCTGTCCTTTACTATCCATGTTTAAAATTATTCAATATCACCTAGATTCAATATTTATTGTAGAAATATTCAAAATAATAATTTATCTTCTGGAAGATGACAAATTTTTACGATGGAAAGGGCGTCACCGGCATGGCGCTACTGATTATTTTACTTCAAGTAGATAAAATTATTTCACAAGCTATATAAATACCAAATAACATTTATAATAAATATATAATATTGAACAAATTTAGTTAAAGTTATTGCACATTTGTTAATGATAAATAATCAAACAAAAATCTGTCAAACATTTGATCTGTCACGCTATAATTGAAAGGAAGAGCCTGTATGATATACATATGGATCATTTATTAGTTTGCTTTACAACCGCATAATGTCGCTACGGTAATAAACTGAAACTAGCCGCAAGTATACTTACACATAATTATACATGATTATAATTATATTTGTATAGTAGAATAATTTATTTATAAATAAAAAATATAAATATAGTTGTAGATGATAAAAATTTTCCTGAAAATTTCACAATATATTGTGTAATAAATATAAATATTTTCTGGTGTGAAATTCAAAAAAATTAAATATATAAAAAATTTAATATATATTTACGATAAATAATCAGAAATTTAACATAAAACTGCAGTACCTTTTAAGATGATAATGCAGATTCATATATTGAACATCCATGTTTTTGTAGAGAGATTTTTTAATGCATGTAAAAAAAAATGTTAAGAATATTTTCCTTGACAATTATTTAAAAATATTTTCTAAATATATCAATATTTACAGATCATTTGTTTGTCATATGATCATGAAAATTCGAAATTTTGATCTCACTCTTTCAACGTTAACACTTCATCATTGTTATAATTATTATCATCATCATTATTATTTTCATTACATTATCATTGTTATTATTATTATTGATATAAGCCATTACATCCAACTTCACGGCATTGTTCAACTTGGATAAAAATATTCATATATGGGCAACGGATTTGAGAAACTTTGGGTTTTATACACAAAATTATTACGGTGAGTGCAGAATAATAAATAATAATTTATCATTCACAACTTGTGTTTGAAATATTTTTTTTTTTCTTTTTTTTTTTCATATATTTAATTATATCAAAATAAATATATTGTGATAATGTCAATAATTTTTTTTACATAAGATTCAGTTACGGAAATATTTTTCAATAATAACCTCAAGCAAATTAATTGTATTTCAGTATAACTTGATGTTTGTTTATATACCTATTAATAATTTGTATAACTTTCTCAGGTTAATTGGTGGTACGTCTCTGCTGCCATATCATCGTTAAATTGAATATGATAACGAATTATCAGTCGTCGTGAGTCCGTTGTGAGCTACGAATCGCTCCATCTCTTATCCTCATTCTGCCTCTGCATATATACATTAATAAATATACATTTATTTCGAATTATTACCTGAAAAATTCTTGGTGAAAAATGGCTTTACGAAGAGGAAATAGAAATTTGAAGCTTCAAGTTTCTAGCGAACCTGTTATAGTGTAAGTATCAATTGAATTATATATTTATCTACATTTTATTTAATTAATTTTATATATTTTATGTTAATTTTTCGATAATATTGATATTCTTTTGATTTTGTTTTAGAACACCGCCAAGAAATTTAGATAAACGCACGACGATTACAATTGGAGAAAAGACTTTTGAAGTTGAAGCTGATGATCTTGTGAGTTTGTGTGTACTTGGTCACGGTGCATATGGATACGTTGAAAAAATGAGACACAAACAAACTGGAACAATTATGGCAGTAAAGGTGAGAATTTGTTTAATTTCAGTAATAATAAGATATTAATTTCATTAATACTTTATTTATTTATTAATGGATAATTTTGTTAATTATTTGTTCAGAGAATTGCTGCAACAGTTAATACACGAGAACAAAAGCAATTATTAATGGATTTGGATATATCAATGCGTAGTTCAGATTGTCCATATACAGTACAATTTTATGGTGCACTATTTCGTGAAGGTGATGTTTGGATTTGTATGGAAGTAATGGACATGAGTTTAGATAAATTTTACGTAAAGGCTTACTATAATAAATGCCCAATACCTGAGGACATTTTAGGAAAAATAGCATTTGCAGTAAGTTCAAAAATTCAACGATGAAATATAAATAAAATATTTTTTCTTCCTATTTTACACAACATTCATTTGGAATTTATATTTATTTTTGTTGACAATTTTTTTTTTTCAGGTAGTTAACGCTCTGCATTATTTGTATACAAAACTCAGGGTCATTCATAGAGATGTAAAGCCTAGTAATATATTGATTAGTCGACAAGGAGCAGTGAAAATGTGTGATTTTGGAATATCGGGATATCTTGTGGATTCAGTGGCGAAAACAATTGACGCTGGATGTAAACCGTACATGGCTGTAAGTTGTAAACACAAGAAAGAAAAAAAAATAGAGAAAATAACTGAAATATAAATTGAACAATTTGTGATAATAATTTGTAATTGTAAACTGTATTTAATTAATTTTTTTTTTTTTTTTTTCAAATTATTTAGCCAGAGAGGATAGACCCAGCTGGTAATCCATCACAGTATGACATTAGATCAGACGTCTGGTCATTAGGAATATCGCTTACGGAGTTAGCCACAGGGAAATTTCCATATGACTCTTGGGGTACGCCATTTGAACAATTGAAACAAGTTGTTCAAGACGATGCACCGAAATTACCATCAGGACAATTTTCTGAAGCATTTGAAGAGTTTATTACTAAATGGTAAATACAAAATAATTTTAATTTTGTTTTATTATTAACTCGATATTCAAAATCTTCATGAAGAAAATACACAAATTTGATATTAATAATTCAAATAAATATGATATGTGTATTTAATATGTATTGATTAATTTTTTTTCTCTTTTTTTTTAAGCTTAATAAAAGACTACACACTTCGTCCTAATTACAATCAGTTGTTGGAACTTCCTTTTATTGTTACACATTCAACGAAAGATACTGATGTACCTGGATTTGTTGAAAAAATTTTAAGTTTGCCTGATCCAGAAGAACCAAAAAAAAAATAGTGTAGATAAGTTTATTAATCAATTAATTGTGTAGCCACTAGGGCATGAATCTGTACGTAAGTTTTTTTTTTTAATCGATCGACGATATCTGAAGTGTCATACAAAGGCATTAGCTATTCAATTTTTTTTACACAACTATATTGTTATTTCGCTGGAATTTTAGACACTTAATAATTGGACATAATAAGAACACTGAATTTTCATGATTTTACGATATTCATCACATATACATCATTTATTAAGTAATCTTTATGTATATATAGACATCTTTATATATATAATTATATATATTTAGGCGTCTTTATATATATAAAAAAATTAATCTTTATATATTTAGGCTTTCATAATCTATTTCTATTTGTGGAAATTTATTTTTCATTATCTTTACTCGCGCATTTTGAAACGATAACCAATTATCAATCATGTTATAAAATAGAAAAAAAGTTTTTTCTCCTCATTAGCATATGAATTTTCATATAATTTATGATATATTTAATGATTTTCCATCAATTTTCATTTATTTTTCTTTTAATTTCTATACATGTGGACAATACAATGAAAATAATTACATTGCACAGTTTCAATATATTTATTTGAATACAAAAAGAAAAAAAAAATTACAAAGACAATAATGAACATTAGCAGAATGATAAATGTACACTAAGAAAAACAAAAAAATTATGTGCAAAAAATAAATGGACTATTTTATTCATTCATAATAATTATATAAATTGTCTATAAATTTGGATAGCAAACAATAAAACGAAGTAAATAATACGGAAAATATTTCTCCAATTTTATTTTCATTATAATTAAGTATATAACATCCATCAAGCTTTATTTTATTTCGTACCTATATCAAAAATGTACAATTTATTTTTATATAAATATCAATTTCCTTTTTCGTTTCTATGTATAATTATCCATTTCTATCAATAATTTCATATCAATTCATCAACTCAATTGGTTTTATAATTCTCATTTATTACATGTATATAATAACCATGCATAACCTAGATATTTTTCCACTAGTATGAACGATAATTTAAATTTACTAGTACATATACAATTCATTATTGAACTATTGCCCTGTATCAATCAAATATATGTATATTTTCATACGAAATTAAATAAGCAATCCTGTTACATGCATAACAAGTTATCCAGCACCAATCAATACATATATATATTTATTTATTTTTTTCCTATGAATTATTCTAATTTACACACATAAAAACAAAATTTATATTTAATATAAAATAAAAATGAATAAGCTCATGGTATTTTTTATTAAAAAAAATGACTAATCATGAAATAATTGTTCTTTGTATATTGGTCAGAAAAGAAAT
Source organism: Microctonus brassicae (assembly GCA_918226075.1). NCBI lineage: Eukaryota > Metazoa > Arthropoda > Insecta > Hymenoptera > Braconidae > Microctonus > Microctonus brassicae. Next base: position 3,820,656 of record OW445484.1, read on the forward strand.
TGTATAAATAATTATAAAACAATTTCTTTTTATAATAATACCTCAGATATTCCTCTTGTTTGTGATTAAAAAAATAATATTTAGACATTATGTGCGCACTCTTATTTTTCTTCTGTTTTTATAAATGTAAGATTGATAATATAATCAGCGTATATGTATATAAATATATAATATGATTAATAAAAATATTTTCATTATGTATTGGAATGCTGAGTTTATCACAACGGTTTGATATATGTATTTTCATATATCTATGGAAATTATTATCTCATGATGATATTATTTGCGTTCTCCGTGGCAATATACAATAATTATTTACATATATATCTGTATATGTTGTAATGAAATTCAATTAACCATGACAAATTTTGTTTTGTTCTTTCTTTGCTCGTTTCAAAATTCATCACGATTTTGTAATTATTGTTGGCTAAAAAATTAATTGATCATTAAGAATCCGCTTTTTTCCCCGGTTCATGACCGAAGTAAATGCGAAGTTGTTCAAGGAAAACAAATGTCAAAATTGTATGCGGTGCTAATCGTACAAATGCTGGAACAAATCCCTAAAAAGTAAAAAAAAAAAGTTTATTATTATTTACAGTAAAATTTTATGGTATTGTTATGTAACTTTATAATACCTTGAAGAATCCTAATGGTCCCAACTTAGCAGTGTACACTATCAACGCGCCAATATTCTACAGAATAGAAATATGAATAATTAATTTATTTCATTATATAAATGAATAAATGATTAAATATCAATATTTGATGTTTACCTTGAATTCACCAGGCTTGGCATTCATGGCACGGGTCTTCAAAACATCCAACGGTTGTGTGAGAGTTGTGGCAATGGCTCCCTTAAACAAAAAAAAAAATCAATGAAATTCGGATTCAATAACAAAAAAAAAATACATATTTATAAATATTTGGAATATAATAATAACTGGGGTAATTTTGTATTTATCTTTCACTTACTGCTGATAAACTGGCGGTAAAGTGTGTTCCTAAATTATCATTAAATTTCCCGGATTCTAATAAATATTGTTTTATTTGATCGTAAAAACTGAGCTGGCCAATAGTCATTAAAGCCGCACGACCAGTAGCTGTTGAACATCCATTAAAAAGCTTGAACATACCTTCTTCACGACAGACTCGTATTAATCCGTCTAAAGCATGTTTATAACTGTAACAATTAATTAAAAAAAGTATTATGAAATTATTTATGATAAAATATTGATGAATTATTGGATTAATTATAAATGAAAATTTATTACACACTTTCGTCTTTGATCTGGCAGTAATTTAATATCATTTTGCATTCGCACATTGATAAGATCACCAGGTGTACCAAAAATACCACCAATAGCACCAGCTGAGCCAGCAATTAATAATTTTTTGTAAAATGGTAAAGGACAATCGGGCGTTTCCATCGTTTGCTTTGCAACCTAAATATATTTTCATAATAAAAGTGACCATGAAATTATAAATAAGCATTTAGCTAGGAAGTTAATTTGATATTTTTAGAAAAAAATAATATGTATATGTACATTGAAATTCTGTTTGAAAATATAATTTTTATATTATATTTATACCTCATAAAATCCAAATCTTGTTGTAGAATATGTTCCTTGACGTAATAAAGAAGCACTGAGGCCATTGTATAATGCTAAAAATCCTTGATTTTTAATAATTTTTAAAGTATGTTTTACAATTGATACTTTTCCCTCTTGTTGCGTTTGTAATTGAACCTGCATAAATAAATAATACACATAAAAATACTAATTCATTCACCCTAAATGAAAAGAAAAAAAAAAAAAAAAAAAGAACAAATAAAGAAATTCTCACAAAATTTATTCGTAAAGCCGTAGAAATATTTCTATTTTTTCTTAATACTTTTATTCACTGTGTAATTCATTTCTATTTATATACAGAGGCCATGCAGAATAATTATATCCCATTAATTAATCTATTAAGCAAATTTAAAATGAAACAGGAAATTATACATTTATTTTAACAATATTATTTATTGTAAGATTCTATTTATAATTAAAACAACTTCAATAAATACACTTAATTTTTTTATTTTTCATTTTTAATATATCTGACATGGATAATTATTCCATTTCAATTTTAAACAAAATATACCTTTAATAAATCCAAAGGATGAGTTATACAAGCTGCTCCAGATGATGCAATTCCACCAAAATACCATCGTGAAAGTTTTTTAGAATCTTTGGAATCCATATCAATTGAGATTACCTACCTGGCTTCAATATCAAAACCAAAAAAAAAAAAAAAAAAACGAAACAAAGCTTAAAATTAAATAGCATATATAAACTTTAAAATTACAAATTTTATTCATTCAAATAATTGCTTCTATAAAAATAATAATCATAAAACATATATAAATATAATATTTTTATTATGATAAGTTAATGAAATTAAATCAATAAATTGCATAATCATTAAAATATATTGTCATTATCATGAATGACAAGGTGAACGATCGTAATTTTGCATTATCATTGTAGATACATTATATACACATATTTTAATTATTTTTTTTTTTATAAATTTTTTACAAATATATAAATCATAAAAAATATTATTGTAATATTTTGTATATATTTTAAGCTATTTATATAAATATTTTTATTTTTATATTGAAATATATATTATGAAAATTGATTAAAAAAATTATTTATATGTCGCACCGTTTAATTAACATGCGTTTTATTATAAATTACAACAGCTTGAGTGAAGCGTTGGCCTCGGACTGATGATTAAAAACGATAAACTGAATTTTTGTATGTGAGTTGTGATGTCAGCAGTCAGTGGTATCGTATATATGTAGTGTTTTCGGATTTTCACTGTGTATATATATATATGTAATATGTATTATGGACATTGGAATTATGTATATAAGTAGAGAGAAAATAAAATCGAACGCGCGCGCGCATCATTGCTGACAGCCACGTGTTCTAGTGTAGATGATGATTGTCGACAACAGACAGACAGCTGTGCCAAAATAAAAAAAAAATATGAAGATTATATAGGGGTCATTTAAACTGCTACAATGATCGCCGTATATGTATGTATATAGCTAGTGTGCTTAACCTATAATATAATTTTTTTATGAATTTTAATGATTTTTGTATTTGATTGAGATACATTTTATTTTGGATAATATATTTGATATGGTTTTATGAACTATTGGATAAATTTTTGAACAGTTTGTTGAGAAGAATTAGTGTCATGACTATTTTGATTTATTGTGGCACTGGTAAATTTTTGAAAATGGCGCCAGAAGTAAAAATGGCAACGTATCACACATTTGCACTTATCATATGAATATTCAATATTCTCTTCGTATAATTATTACATGCATGTAGAAAACGGTCTGGTGGTTTTTTGCAACAAAAAAAATCTATCAATTTTAAGGTATGAATAAATAAACCTTTTCAGTTTAATTAAATTTAGCCAAATCTTATAACCTACAAGTACTTATCAATGGGAAATTTATGATTTTAAAACTTTATTTTTGAGTGTTTGATGGCTATTTATTATTCTCATTCTAAAATAAAAAATATTATTAATAATATTTTGAGGTTATATGTGAGGAAATGGTCATGTGTACTGCTAGCATGATTAAATAAAATCTTGGTAATAAAATTGTATTTTATTTCAGATATAAAATGACTGACAGTGTACGTAGAGCTCTTGGCCTTGATCAAATAGATCTAGAAGGAAATTTAATAGTTATTTCAGAACGTCATGGAACAGATGCAAATTTTCTCATCAATACTATACTATCAAAATCACTGGAAAAAGGTTATGGTGTAGAATTAGTTCTGTTTCATAATACATTTGGTCACTACCATAATATTGGCATGAAACTTGGCTATAATTTAAATGTATTGAGAGAACGTGGCGATGTGATGGTAGTGGAACCAATGAAATCAATTGTTTGTAATATTGAAGAATTGGGTCATGATTCAGTTGATGCATCGAGTCCAGAATTGACAGAGAATATGCGGCAATTAAATGACATGAAAACAATGCCAAATCCTTTGAAACTGGATGAGAAACTTGTTCAACATTTTTTTGCTCCAGTTAGAGATCAATTTTGGGAATTAAAAAAAGTACGAGAACATGTAATGATCATTGTTGATGATATAACACATTTACTTGATTTAAATTTAAGCCTGAAAGAAGTTTGGCTTTATTCTAAGTACTTAATTTCTTTGATGAAAATTGATACAAAAATAGCAATGTGTATATTGGGACACACATATCAATCAGATATTAATGATTGTTTGCCAAATGGAATTATCGCTGGATTACAACGTGGGTCACAATTATACGTGGCAGTTGAACCTTTGCGGACTGGGCATTCTGATGATATATCAGGTGTTATGGTTATTGAATGGCGTGTTTCAGGATTAAGAAAGTTATTCAATTGGCCGGAGCGATCAACCTATCTTTATAAATTACTAGATCGTCAAATAAAATTATTTACACCTGGTGGCATTGATGCCCTGTTTTAATTATTATTTTTCTCTTGTTTAATCATTTTATGACAAATTGATCCATTGCATTTTATTATTTGACGAAATAACAAATCATTTCAACATTTCCTTAATATTATTACACAATTTATGATACGCATTTTTCTTTGATCTATAAATTTATTATTGTAAATAATATTTGTGGATATAACCTTGAATAAATTGTATATTTTTATCAATGATCGTTATTTAAAAATTTATAATGCAATAATTTGTTGTTAACAATTGCAACTTTATATTTATACCAAGAAAATTCGTACTGTCATATACAAATGAAAATTATTGCTATGATAAATTTCCTACTTTTTTACTAATTGCCACAATTGTTCATTTGGTTTTTCCTCAACTATTAACTCACTTCATTCACATGTTTTTCATATGATATTTATGATCACGATAAATAAAGTATCAAATTGAGTATTTATTTTCGCAAACGAAATGAAATATGGGTAATACAATACATCGTCGAGATAAAGAAAAATCAGTCTTAAATGAGCGTGCAGTATTGAGAAAAGTTTGGTCTGGAGTCGCTGATAATCCACAATATCATGGAAATGTTTTTTTCCTAGGGTAATTTAACACACATATTTCTTCTCTTCGGAATTATCCTTTATTAAATTAAATAAAATAACATGAATAATAATTTATAGGTTTTGTAAGATGTATCCACAATATACAAAATATTTTACATTGGATCCTGAGATGCCATTAACAATTGACGTTCATATTACCACGCATTTTTCAATTATTATGGAGACTATAGGATATTTAGTGGTAGATTATTATAAAAATCGCAAGCAACATGATTTTTTTATCGGTTATATTGCCATGGTGCACAAGGACATGAATTTAATTCATCGAGACATGTCTGTATGTTTACTTAATAATTAATTAATATATTATTTCCAATATAAACAATTTTCATACATTGGCAGAATTTCGGTGTAAGTTTAATTGAATATTTGTCTGCAACATTTCCAAATATAATGACATCTGATTGTCATGAAATTGTATCTGGATATATATTTAATCTAATTAACAATATATCGCAAAATATTGAAGAATTAAAAAAAAAAGATTTTCCGGAGCTCATTGAATCATCTCGTCAAATAAAATCGGTATAAACAAAATTACAAGACAAAATAAAAATATATATATAACAGATAAATAAAGAATAAATAAATAATGATTTTTCGATGACAATAATTATTTATTAATTGCTTATCATGCAGCCATTTGTGCGATGGATATCTTGCCAGGATAATTTAATTTATGGTAAGACAATAGACTTTTGGAATGACAGACAGCGTATATGGGGGGCGCGATTAGAGGAATGGAAGCGTAAAGTTGGTACGGTGAAGAAACCTCGTGAATATTCTTCATCGGATGATGATTCAACACTCTCAGGACAATCAACGAACAGTGATGATATGTCACAATTAGCACAATCACCGATACAGTCATCATCAAAAACAAATGACAGCTCTAGAATTAGCCAATATGAACTGGTTTGTTCACAACATTATTTTATAACAAAATGAAAAAGAAAAAAAAAAAAGAATAATCAAATAAATTTATTTTGACTTATCACTGGGAAATAAATTCAAAATTTTGGTTTTCAGCCCCATGATAATGCAGAATCGTTTGTCAATCGACCGAGTATAACTCTGCGATCTAAAAAATCCGGAGAAACTCAATATAGTGTGATAGAAACCATTGATCGCACTAACGAACCTCTCATAAGTGATCCAAAATTTGAATTCACATTTGATGACGATGTATTATCTATTAGCGACAGTTATGGAGATACATCTGATAAATTATCAGAATCATCGAGAAATATTAATATTGACTCGATTGCTAGAAAGCGACGTCGAGCAAAGCTTTTAGTGTAAAATTAAATCTTTAAGTATAATCGCACGTAAATTTTTCTTTTTCATATATATATCCATTTCGGTTGATCATCAGGTACTGGTAGCTTAATTATTTAAACAACCGAATTTTGTATTGTACATGTGCATATAATTTTTATATACACCATGTTTAATATCATCCTTTCAACAAACGTCCAATCCGTGTATTCTTCGATAAATTCATGTAATTTTCACTGGCAACTCGTCGTAATTTGTTATCTCTGTGAACAAAAGAATCGAATATGTTATTGATTATTGATTTGTTTTAATTAATGATTTATTATATAAAATAAAGTGAATGTAACTAACTGAATTTTATTGCTGGCTGAATTGGATATCGGTGGGAAAAATACCGATGGTGAAACTAAAGGACGAACAGCAGGTCCCATGACATTTTCAATTTCTCGTGGCTCTGGAATGGCCGGTAATGGAAATTCCCAATCTGAATCTGTGGAACTAAAAATATATCGGTGTATTTTTTTATTTTATTTCATTATCAAATATAAATACACATTCTTAATGGTTTTATGTTTTGTTTTAGATATACCTGCTTGGTATTCTTGTGTCGTCCATAGTATCAAAATGGTCACTGCGTGTTATTGGTGGCAGTCGATTATTAAATAACATGGAAGAAACTGATAAATCAACGAGATTACTGTCATTGTAAGCAGCTGCATGAATTTCTTGCTGATACATAATGTACAATTCTTGCAAGTCATTAGGAAGCATCATTTTTCCATCTGATATAAAGTAAAAAGAAATAGTTTTTTAGTTCATTATTTTTAGCTGGAGATTTTATTTATTTATTTTTAATTTGAATACTCACCTTCCATTATTCTTCTTTGTCTTGTTATTATTTCATCAGATATTTGTCGTTGACGATCGTATCGTAATAACAAAAGTTCTCGTCTTCTCAGTTCGTGTTGCTTTACCAATCGCTCGCTTTGTAACATCATTTTATCCGCTTCGAGCTCATGAACACGAAGCATTAGAGCTAAAAGCTCACGTTCTTCGTCTGAATTGATACGTGATGGTAATTCCTAAATATCATCAAAGACAAATCATTCAATAATTGTCATAACTTATAACATAATGATTATCAAAAGATCTACAATAATTAATTATACTTTATAATATAATATAATATTACTAACATCTTCCAATGATGCACTTCGTTGTCTGCAACTTTCTAATTCTCGTTCAGTTATTGCTCGCATTTCTGCATAACGTTCTTGCTCTTTGCTAATCTCCGATAACTCTGTCCATGCCTGCTGTACAGTAATATCATCCACTTCATGTTCTTCTGTCGAATCTAATATAAAATATTCACAATGAAATAAAATATTTTCATCATTTCCAAAGTTATTAAATTAAATCAATTATAAATTATAAAAATCATTTCATTTAATTTTCACTACTATATTTCATCGTCACCTTCAGTCTCAATTTCATCCACTTGACTGTCAGTACTCGACCGTCTTTGAGCTGAATCTTTTGTTACTTTATAAAGTTTATTATTCCTCGATTCCCAATGAGAAATAATAGCATGTTGTTGTTCTGCCGCAATATTTAATCCTAAAAGATGACTATCCAATTCCATAAGTTTTCTCCTTTAAATCAAAATTATAAATCATTTAATAATATTACAACAGCAGTAAAATATAAAATAAAAAATTATTGACAATAAAATATACCTCAATCGCATTTGTTCTTTAAATGCTGAAACAATTTTTTCACGAAGTATTCTCAATTCACTTCCACGTGTTATCGATGATGTTTCTTCATCAGTTGTTCTTCCATGTTCAGAATTACCCATTTTATTTCTCAACCTCGATATTTCATTTTTTAAATCACCAATCATGTCACGATATTGTGACACATGATAATTTACATCCAAAACATTTTGTTCCACCTTATTTGTAACACGATTTGCTCTATCAGCATACATAAGTGTATTTTTACTTTCTTCCCGATGAATAGCCGCAGGTGAAACATGCGCTATCATAACTGTACGACAATTACCACCCAAAGCATCCTTTAATAATCGCGTTAGCTTGGAATCGCGATAATTAACATAACGTGCGCCGCCTGCCAATGCTGTAATACAATTACCAAGAGCTAAAAGTGATCGATTTATGTGTGCACCTTCTTGTAGACGTTTTCCTTGATTCTAAAATTAATAATATAATACAATAATATTATTAATAATAATAGCAATAAATATATTGATTAATTTTTTTAAATTGAATATAAAATAAAAAATTCTCAAGTTAATATTTTTTATAATGATATATAAATGAAATATATTGCTATAATTATATACCTTGGTCTGTTTGGCTCGCTCTGAGCCAGCGAGATCAATCATAAAAAGTTTTCCCTGCTTAATTCTCGCACGTCGTCGAATATCTCGGGCTGATGATCTCATTGTTTGTTTCACTAAGACACTCAATAATGCATGGCTTCTCGATGATGTTTCATTAGCTGCAGTTGGCTCTACAGTTCGTGCTTTATTTCCTTGATGCAATAATTTCATTACCTAATAAAATATAAAATTTAATATACAAATATGATTAAGAATTATTTGTAAATATATATAAACAAAACACATACATATAAAATTATAATTGATTAAATGAATTATTAAAATATATATAAGAGGAAAATTAATTTACAAATAAATTTTATATTCTTATAATTTGATTCATAAAGTAAAAATAATATTTTTAATTATATTTACATACCTCTTCTGTTGAATTTGTGGATACTTCAGTAAGTCCTGTAACTTGTACATTGCGACCTCGCGATTCGTCACGCAACTCCAAATAACCTGTACTTGGACTCAACAGGTCGCGAATATTTTCATTGTATATCTCAAGATATGACATTGTAACCTAAATAAATAAATACAACAAATTAAATTGAAATTAATGATCAGGATATTATTATTAAACATTATATATGTATATTAAGCATTGTTTTATTTTTCTTTGTCTTGTTTTATTTTGTTTTTTATTATTACCTCGACATCAACACTGTCAGATAATTGACGTGCAGCAAGAAAAATATCATTTAACGCTCGTACCATAACACCAGGCTCTTCTGAACTACCAACCATTGTATGAGTTTTTCCTGCACCAGTAGCGCCATACGCAAATACTGTTGCATTATAACCATTTATAATATCTTGTACAAGTGATTTAGATGTTCCTTCATAAACAGATTCTTGCGATGAATCTTCACCCAATACCAAATCATAAAAATATTGACGTGGCGAGCTACGTTTTAATTTATCACTTTCCAAATCATCTAACATAACAATCTAAAACAAAAAAATTAAACATTTCATCATTATATAATTTATAATAATTATTACAATTAATATAATAAATATTATAATAACCTCTAAAGTAATTACAATAAATACTCTACAATATTTATCCATTCACAAAATTTTTACAATTATTATAAAGATATATAAAATAAATTATAATATATTCATTTAAACCTTTTTATTTACAGCATGAAGAGCTCTTGGTCCTGTCTCATCAACATTCAGTGGTCTAATTCGCACAGCAACCTGAAATAAACAAATAATAAATACATATAATAACAAATAAATGAAATAAAAAATTTATATACAGAATATTTAAGTAGCACAAGTGAGAGATAAAATTATTTGATAGAGCCTCGCACTAACAGCACTATGAATATATATGGTCAATCGATTTTTTTCTATTTGACCTCGAAATTGTGGCTTATCAGAAAACATCATTATACACATATATGTGTGCGGTCAATGCGGTCGTAAGTTTAATATTCCTGAGAATTCATTGCGAGCACAACGACCCAATATCGATCAATTCTTTGCGGTTGTCTAGCGTGAATTTATATTTTTTTTTCTCTCCATTTTCATTTTTTATAGATATATAAATTGTAAATATATGCCAGCATGTATGTATAGATAAGAGAAAATGTACCACCCATATAGATATACATAAATATGTACATATATACTTACGCAGGCAATTGATGTATATAAATTGGTATTTATTTTATTATAAATGCTAATTAATTAACGAATATTTAATGTAATTAGAAAAAATGAATAAAATAATCATATGCAAAATATGATTTGTCTTTGTATTTATGTATATGTATGTTTATGTAATAATATTTGAGAATAATATATTTTATATATTTATACCATTAATTTTTCATTGATGGTAGAACGTTCTGAAGTACGATCTTTAAATTCTCTTCGGCTGCTGCAACCACTTGAACTACTTCCACTTCCGCTACCACTACTACCATGTTGCGTCATTTTTATTCATTAAAATAACACTCATTAATAATTATTAATAAAAATTGAAACGTCATTTATAAAGAATATTAAATAACTTTTGTTATTTTGAAATTAAAAACATCACAAATAAAACAATCACAAACACGAATTATAACAATTTTAAATTGTATTTTGTTTATATACTAAAATTTATCTTTCTTTGTACACATATTTATAAATATATACAAACTATAATGCACATTTATACACTCCAATTTAATCAATAGTCAATCGTAATTGCTAAAATAGTTTTTACTTATTTTTTATTTCCAATTCATTCTGAAATATACAAATCAAATTATTGATAAACATTATCGATACTTATAGCTATTAAATTCTTTTTTTTTTTTTTTATTTATTTATCTGCATTATTACTTCATGTATAAATATCTGTTAATAATTTAATATTAAACAAATTGAGTATTACAAAATAAAAAATAAACATTATTAAACAAAGCTATGTCTTTAAGTCAAGGGAAAAATTAAAAGTGTATCAAGATCACTGAGATACACACCTGTGTCCCAGAAATAAATTTCTTTCAAAAGTAACGAGGGTGAAAGGTAAAATAAAACAATAGTTTAAGTATCGTGAATAAGAGGGCCAAGGGCTCGACACGCGACACTGCTTATTATAAAATTTTTAAAAAGCTCGCACGAGTAATATTATACAGTTAAATATTATACGAAGTGTGTGTTTCGGTCGCGCGACAAACGCCAACTGATTCTATGTCCACTCCAATGTTGGCCGCAACATAAAACATGTACTCAACACACTCACACATACATATATTATATACTAAAGGAATGAAAATGCGCGAGCATATTGTTTTTTTTAATTGCCATCCACACACGCACATAAAAAGATTTATCCATAAATTTATATAACTATATAATATATAGGTGAATATAAATTATATTAATAAAAAGCATTGAGCTTAATTTTTTTTTTATATGTTCAAGTATCTGATATTGCACTTTAACATTATTTTAATATTACAATTATTAAACTTTCTTCATTACTTTCATTTTAAAATAACAATGTACATTTATAAACATTAATTTTTCTTACTCAATGGTACATAAAAATTTTTTTATATTTATTCCAAAATGATTAGCATCTCTCTATGTTTATATTAACATAAAATATTTATTTGCGAGCTAATTATAACATTATTTTCTCTCTTGTAAATAAGCCAAGAATTTTTTTTATCACTTTAATAAAGTGAGAATTATAATTTTTATATTTACATTATTTGCTTTACATTTTTTTTTTTTGTGATAATAAATAATATGTATTTTAAACAAAAGAGAGATGATAATGAGTGAATAAATTTCAGGAGAATATATAAAATATCTGTCTGTGATTATGAAGAAAAAAATTAAATTGAATGAAATAAAAAAAAATAATGTAGTCTATTTCATTTTACACCGGAGACATAATATGTACAAGTCTCTGTGCAAGCTTTTATCGGAGCTTATGCACAGCCTGAACGAGAATTGTTGTTGCGTGAGTCACGAAAATTTTCGGTATATGTACTGTACAGTTTATATGTATGTATGAATGTATATGCAATGACCGATAGCCTCCAAGTGACGGCCTTCGTTTGCTTCCTTATGAAGAGGGTGGTGGTGGGCCACCTCTTATTCTTAAACCACTTATATTCACCTACATTTATATTTTCCAGTTTAAAATAGCCCCTTGTGCGTCAGATATATATTTCACATTGTGGCAACCCTCGAATAAGTTACTCTTTGATTTTAAGATTAAAAAAAAAAAAACACCACCGCAACGCAATAGATTAATATCGAAATATTTTTTTGTTTCTTACAATAACACGCAATGTAATAATTGTTGAATGTGCATACAAAATGCATTTATATATAAATTTAATAACTTTACGAAATTTTTAAATTTAAATAAAAATATATGCACATCATAAAAAATTGTTGACATTTTAAATTTGATTTGTAAATTAAAATTATAGACTCTAATATGTTATTATTTGATCATCAGATAGTAGTATTGATATTTCATATACATATTATTAATAAATTATATCCATTTCTGATAGAAGATAGAAAAATGTTCAGTTCCAAAGCTGACTTTATCGTATTTTACGTAAATGTATATAAATTTGTATTAACTCTGCAATGAAAATGATTTTATTGCGATATGTCAATGATCGTGATGGTCAAGGTAAAATATATACGTATGTCTAAGGCATTTTATAAATAAATTATGTATCAAAAAAAAAAATATGTATATGCAAATAGATACATGAATGTCTATAATTATTCTTGAATAAATATATCTATATCCAAATAAATGACCAATAAAGAATATTGAATATAAGAAATGCTGCGGGAAATACAATTCTGCTACGTTTATCAATCCATTGAGCAATTTCTTGCGGTGTCATTGTGGTAAAATTATGAAGTTTAGCAAGTGTTGGACGTCGTGCTAATGATGATTTCATTGGAATTGGTGTTATACTTTCAATTGTTGCAACACTACCACTGGAATAATCGCGTTCACGTTCATCATCAATTCGCACTGTTGGTATAGTAATAGTACTCGGAAAGCTCTGTAAATATATGCACAGATATTAAGTAAATATTAATTGCAGTGTAATAAATAATGTATGTAATAAATTATTGTGTTGTTAATTGATATCGTTTTATATAAGTATATATTATTTTTCTATTTTAAAACAAGTTTGTTGATTAAATATTAATTGGTGAGAAGTGAAAATTTTGATAATAAAACTTACGTGAACTGTAAGATAATTTTGACTTGAATAATCATTTTCCTTAAATTGACCACGATCAAGTGATGACCAAGAACGTGAACGTTCTAAATTCGTTGTATTTTTTTGAAATTGTTTCCTCGCTAAATGCGGTGTTAATGTTGATTTTAAAATATATTTACTATTAACTTTTTTTAATGGAACATTTTTCCTAAAAATAAAATAAAATAAAATCATAAATTAAATAAATATATTTATAATTTTATTAATGTCTATGAATTAATACTTACTTTCGTCGATAAATTGTGTTTACAAAGGCAAATTCAACCATTGCTGCAAATAGAAATATCGTGCAGCCAAGAAACCATATCTCGCTTGCTTTTATGTAGGACACCTTGGGCAAAGAATTTTCCACCTTGGACGCTAGAGTCATGAAGGCTAAAATTGTATTTGTGCCTAATACTATTCTTGGTGGACTTGCGTCAACATGAAGCCAAAATGAAACCCACGAAACCACAACAATTAATATCGATGGTATATAATAATCCATAACAAAAAAGCCCATTTCTCTAGCGAGTTTAAATGTGATACTGATGGTACTAAAATTTCCAGCTGTAATAAAAATAATGAACAAGTAAAACACTTGACTATTATAATAATATACTAAATATTGCCACAACAATAACGTAGCATTTTTTAAGAGTTCCATTTAAGATTTAAACTCTACGTAGCTGTATATTGTAAAAGAAGAACAGAGAAAAAATAAAGGAATCGATTGTTCAATTACCAAAGTGCCCATAGTGTTGTTGTGCTGCAGTGTAAGAAACTTCAGTCTTATTAACCCATTTTTCAACCAGTCGATACTCTGTCAAATGTAATTCTTCAGCAAGGACAATGGGCGACTCGTCCCAATCAAGTTTCATATCCTGCACACTATTAGTCCCTAATGCAATAATAAAAAATAAAATAATATTTATTTTATTTAATATATCAATATAATTGTGTATTAGATATATGAAATATAATTTTATTTTCAACTTACAACTCTCAAATATAAGTGGACATTCTTGAACGTCAAAAGGAAATTTTTCTAAACGAAGAGCACAATTCAAGGTTGCTTCCAGTCTAGAAAAAAATATTTATACATAAACTAATAAAATTTATTTAATTTTATTTATCATGCTTGATGCAAATATAATTTTATTTGAATAATAAAGGAATTATTTTTACCGTGTATTTAAAATTACCATTCCACTTGGATCAATTGAAATTAATAAATCTTTAACGCCATTTCCCATAATAACTGAACTTCGTTCATTAGTCACAAACACTGCTGGTGTCCATATGAGATCGTGGGCTGATTGACCACCATAAATTTGAGTATATTGCGGTGCAATATCTGCATATCTTAAACGTTTATCATGATAACGAAATTGCAGCATCATGTGTACATCAAATTGCTGTAATAATAAATTAATTTATTAATTTAATTCATATCTAAAATTATATCATTAATAAAATTACTACACATTATTATCCAATAATAATTTCAATAATGAAATATTTAAATACATAATAAAAATCTTGAAAAATTACCAATGTCTTTGCCATGTTCGATTTAATTGTGTATATATTAGCTCTGCAGACAACATGAATTGGGTCACTCGCATTGATCTCACCTGGTGGCCTGACCATTTTATCGTAACGACAATCGTTGGTCAATTCATGAAGTAATTCCTTTTGGGTCAATGTATTGGCGATGTTGACAGTTGGACAACTGCCACCGTCCATTGTCCTGTACATCAATAATCCATGAAAAAATAAAAAAACAAAATAAAATAACGTATTAAAATACAAAACATATTCTTTATAAAATTTACAAAAATCATGTATTCATTTATAAAGTCTTTTATCAATTGATAATGTGATAAAAATATGTGAGGATGAATTAATATTCGTGAGAGCATCCGACTAGAATTGTCAATGTTCTGGCATTTGGCGCCAGAACATTGGGGATTACATGTACATGAGACAGGTGTGTTATTTGAATAGATATGATGGAAAAAAAATATATAATAAAACGTACAAGTGACACGTAATAATTTTGTTTTTTTTTTTCATCATTCTATTAATCCAATGAATAATTTAATATTTTATTTATAATTTTTGTTACTGTTATTCCGTTATTTAATCGTGTTCATATAAAATTAATTAATATTGCCGATATCAAATGGGTAAAGAAAAGAGTAGGCAAATATTGTATGTAAATGTTAGTTAGTGCACGTGATTGTAACATTTGTAAAACAAATAGTCCACGTCATAATCAGATAGAGTACATATATGTAAACATGACGATGTTTATATATGTAATATATAATTTATGGATATGTATGGATATATATACAAATTTTTAATGTCTGCCGACGAAAAACAGTCAAACGGCGACAAAAATATTATCATCACGCTAATTATTACAAACATGATTATTATTTTTGATCCATTCATAATAATTTATGGCAATTATATATGTATGTTCAATTCATCATTATTACTTTTTACTATTTTGTTACATATTTTATTTTAATAAATGAACAAACCATCAATTATTTTATGCACGTCAACGCCTGGATTATTATTAATTGATTCATATTAAATATATTTTTAGATCCTATGTAGAATATTATATGTATTTATGTATGTTTATTTAATATCGTAGAGTTTGAGTTTACACAAGTGAATTTATAATTTCGATTTTTTAATAAAGGTAAAAACGCACGAAGCGTGTAATGAGTAAAATTTTTATATTAAAAAATATGTAGGGGAATTTTATGGATTTTTTCCTATTCATAATTGCGTGTTTATAGTTTTGTTAACCTTGAGATTTCAGTTTGAAATATTTGTTACAAATTGCCCTTGAGAAAAAAGAAACATTTAAATTGTTTTATTTTTTCATTAATTCTGCAAAACGATTAACAACCGCAATCGTTTGTCATGGACTAATAATCGCTTGTACAATCTCATTGAAATCAATATAAAATTTTCAGTAATAAATAAAATATTTCACGACAAATTGACATTTTAATCTAAAAAGTTTGGTAAGCCACAATAACCGCAATTTGAGAAGACAAGATGAAAAATAAAAATACTCTATTTTTATACCTCAATAATTCAACTATTGACGGATGGAAATTATCATCATGTAAATGATTGCAATATTAATTTTTATTGTAAATTGATAAAATAAAAATATTTTTTTCATCACTTAAAAAAATTTTTTAAAATTTATTTCATTACAATTTTTTCATTTCCTCAGGTATCGCGATTCAATTTAATAATAACCAGCTACCAAAATACAACAGTAAATTACGAAGAAAAAGAAAAAAGAAACAAATAAATGAATAAATTGTAAATCACAATAAAAAAAAAAAAAAAAAGCGAAATCGATTGACTTACGCGCTTGACACGCTCAATCCACCATGAAGTATATTAATAAATAAAACAAATTGACATAATAAAATAATTCTATTATCTTGACACATTTTTCACGTTCTTTAGCTATCTCTCTCTCGTGTATCCAATGTACAGTGGTTGAACATCAACTGATGTTGCTGTGAGAGGCTTTGCAGTATATGTGAACAGGTAAATTTTGTTGATTAACTTCAAGCGCCAACCAAACGTTTTAATATCCCACTTGTCGGAGTATATATACATTTCATTTGCTTACCAAACGCACACATCACCTTACCATTGTAGATATACATTCAACAATATATAGAACACCGCGCCGATGAGACGGTAGATCATATATATTCAAAGATTAAAATTGATAATTTCTCTTAAATTATACGTTTATGTGTTCACATTGCTGTTCATATATACAATCCATTTTTATTTTTTCATTTGATACTCAAACAGCCTCTAATTAGTATTAGATATCAATATTTTTCATTTCGATTGAGTATAAAATAGAATTTATTTATTTACATATTATAAAAATAATATAGATTGTATATTTAATCGTCATTTTTTTCATCTATAAGCATAGGTTCATTGTGTGGTTTAATACGATTTACTGTGTAATTCATTAAATGAAGATCTTGAAGTAATCGAGTGAGACGTTTGAAATGTCGTTCTGTATATGGTATCAATGCTTCCATAGACGATGATAAATTGTCAACTTGCAAATTGCCACTCCCAATGTCATTCAACAATGCATTAATAACCAACTGAAACATAAAACAAAAAAAATAAATGAAAATTAAATATGAAAAGAAAAATCAACGTTTACAAATCAATAGAAATAAGTGACTCTCAATCGCGTGACATGATTATTATCTCACGCAAATGCACTTGGTGATTACCTGTGCGGCATGGGAATTGCGACTGTTTGTATTCCATGTTGTAGCGCATTTAAGTAATGCAACTTTGTAATCAGTCTTTAATTCGCTAATTGTCTCTTTCAATTCACTCCCGTCTTTATTTAAAATAATATTTTCAATTACTCGTAGAACTTGTCGTGGTTTATCCAATTTCAATGCCAATTTTAATGCAGATATTAATTTATTTGCTTTAAGATAATTTGATAATTTTTGTTCTTCCAATATTAATTGTTCTCTTTCAGCAGTGATTTTTGCACGATTTTCCTCAGTTACATCACGCCATTTTACAATCAAAGAATCACTACCACCACTTATAATATACTTTTCGTTTTTACTAACAGCCAATGTCCATACGCGATTATCATGCTCATCTAATGTTGCTTCACATTCAGATGTTTTGACATTCCATAATTTCAATAACCCATCAGTGCTCGATGTAATTAATTGCATTCCACGTGAGATAAATTCAGCGCGCAACACTGATGATTCATGTCCTTCAAATGTCTTTAAACAATTTAATTCTGACAATGACCAAAGTTTCATTGTACAATCAGCAGATGATGTTAATAATACTTGATCGATTGGTGAAAAACGTACACACCAGACACCACGACGATGACCACGAAGTACACCTAATAATTGTAAATTTTCTGTACTCCACAATTTTGCCGTTTTATCTTCTGATCCAGTTGCCAATAATTTATCATTTGGCGATACTGTAACGGAATTAATATATTTTTGATGCGCTAATACAGTATGTGTAGCATTTAATGTAATATCACGATCAGTTATTGAAAGATCAGTTGGTAAAGTCCATAATTTTAAACATAAATCTTTACTAGCTGATGCGAAAAATTCACATGACGCCTGTGATAATGCTACAGATCCAACTGACGATGTATGACGTATTGCACTTCCGATACAAAACATTTTATATGTCTCTTGGCACATTAACCATACTCGTACACTATTGTCTTTGGCTGATGATACCATCAAATTACGATTTGATAATGATGTAGCTAATGACAATACTAAATCATTATGACCACAGAGCAATTGACAACTCATTGTCGCCAATTCATATAATTTAATATCACAACTATTTGTTGCTACTGCTAAATGATCACCATTTTTACCAATGTAAACAATATCAAGAATTTCATCGGTATAACCAACAAATTGCTTTGAACAATCAAATGTCTCTAATGAATGTATGATAATATTGTGATCAACTGAGGTAACTGCAAACGATTTAAGCTTTTCATTATATAATAAATGAGTTATTGACAATCCACCATCTTCTTTAGCTGGAGCTAATAGTGAATTATTTTGACAATAAATTTCATGCCCAGACTTCATTTCCCATACTTTTACAGTGCCTTTTTCACCGGCACTTATAGCAAATATTTTATCGCTATTTTGAGTATCGACATCAAATGGTAAATTAATATTAGATGGTAATATAAATGTTCCCTCTATTCCTTCGTACACGGGCAATATCCTGATTGAATTTCCTTTTACAATGTCCCAAAGGATCAATACTTTATCACGACCCGAGCTGCAACAATGAATATAATTAAAAATGATTATTTTTATATTAATTTTGCTTTCATAATTATAAATTAATTAATTACCTCAATAAATGTATTCCATTATCGTGAAATGACAATGATGTTACTTTACTAAAGTGTCCCGAGAGTGTGGTTTTTAATTGACCTGTGCTAATATCCCATCCGTAAATTTTTGTATCGTCGCCTGCGGCAAACACTAATTGTTTACTTTCATCTGGATGAAAATGTAATACACTGAAAAATGAATGATAATTATAAATTTATATCTAGTCCAATACTTTTTTGTTTATTGATTTGAATAATAGTCCAAAGATTATACCTAACAACTCCTTGAACGCCCTTCAAATTGTGGGTGCACGAGTGATGCTCCAAATCCCACAATCTTACACTAGAATCGCTTCCACCCGACGCCATAATAAGATTATTTTTGGAAAGAGCAATTCGTGGTACTGGTCCATTGTGAATTGATTTCCATAATTTTTTAACTTTGTTCTCTAATGAAAAGAAATATTGATGATATTAATGATCAAAACGAATAATTGTGAAGAAGTAGATAATTCTATATAATAATATAAATTAGAAGGTTACCTTTATGCAACCATAATTTGAAAAGACCGCTTTTATGATGAGAAACAACATAATCATTATCATGACTTAGCGTGAAACTATTTATTGTATCTTCATCTTCAACATTCTCTGTTTCACCCAAACGTGCTATGACAAGTCCTTTATCAACTGATAATATACACAATGTCCCACCGTTTTGACAAAATAAATATTCACCATCTGAACTCCACTGAAAAAAAAAAAAAGAAAAAAACTGAATACATTAAGAAAATATTCAAATCTTTAAAGGAAAAAAATATAAATGTAATTAATTAAACTAATTGCTATTGGTTGCAACTGTAATTTCATACCTTGACAATTCCGCCAGTATAAAATGCTCCATGCTTTGATTCCACAGTAAAACTATAAATAAATAAAATTATTTAATAAATTTAACCGCCAAATAAGTACATATAGTTCCATGTGTATAACCTCAAATATGAAATAGTTTTTGGGTGCAGTATTGAATTTAAAATATTGTCTTGAATAAAAAAATAAATTATACGTACGCTTCTTTTAAATTACTCATTGTTTGTTGTGTTTAATATACACACTTGTTATTAAAATAATTAATAATCAACTACTTGCATGCTACTCGGTGTTAACCTTTCTTTTTTTGGTCAACACGTGCGATAATGTAGGCTCATATATTTTTTTTTTTATTGTACACATATCTCTACTCCTCCTCTTCTTCTTCTTCTTCTTTTCTTCTCCTTCTTGGCTACTGCAGAGACCTCTACTATTTTAGAACGAGTGCCATATGAAATAATTATTACCCGGCCATTATATATTATACCGGAATAGCCTTTGGTGCGCTCCACGAAATTTCACTTAATTATATTGTAGTCACACGTTATAACTATTATGAAGCCACAGTATTCCACGTCATGGAATATTTCAAAATCATTCGTTAATCATTTCAATAATATTCAAGGAAAAGATCCAAGGATCCAAGGGATCTTGGATCCTTCCTCCGATCCCCCTGATTGGGGAAGTTTACTTGAATTTGGCTTATTACATAACGTGAAATACTGTGGTCTCACAATAGTTATAACTTGTAGGAATAAAGTCGGTAAATACGGTTGCTAGTTCATGATTATTATTTTCCGTAGAATACGAAGATCGATAAGGAAGGAAATAGAAATGATTGCGCTTGCCCTATGTCTTTATCGTGTAATCTGCACCGAAAATGCAGATATTATTTTTATATTATTTCTACTGATTGAAGTAAAATCCTTTTACATAACCTAAAAATCTTTCTTCTTAACATTTAACAATACATAACCTCCATTTAGAGGGGGAAAAAATTATAACGGCGATAAAAATAAATTTTGTATCGCCTCTTGTCTGAATAGTTGTTGGCTAATTACTCAAAAGAGAATATTGTGAACGAGTAATTCATAAACTTAAACCGAAAAGAAAATTTTTTGAATAATAAAAAATAAAAAATGGCTTTATTCATAAATAATTGTAAAAAATTGAGTTTACGCAGTATGCAATTACTCCGTTCATCATCAGCGGCATCACAAATCATTGCTAGACACTCGTCTTATGAATCTAAAATGTTTCCGGGATACAGTGTAATTTACTGTTTAGATCCAATTAGAACTGTCTGCATAATCAATCGAGTGAAACGTAATTCCACTATTGTCGCAGGCGTAATGCTTCCAGCAAGTTATGTTTTAGAAGCGATGAGTATTCTACCATATTCAGTTGCAGCTACTTTCATGTTTTCAGGCAAGTTGAACAATTTTTTCAATCTTTCAAATCATTAAAAAATCTCAATAATCAACAATTATAATATGTCTTTATTTATTTTTATTTTTTATGTTACAGCCTTCTCGATAAGCTTGTTTTTCCATAGTGTTGGATATTTTTGCAATAACGTTGTAGGATTTATATATATAAAGAAGAATACTGATGACTTAATGATTTCATACGTGAGTTTTTGGGGAAAGAGAATAAATGTTGAAACTACAATTTCTGACATGAAATATATTGAGTCAACAAACCTCATGTTTTCACCATTATTCAATAAACTCAAACTTCCTAAACGTAAATTATCATTGAGACTATATTCCAAAGGTAAAATTATTGACGAAGGTGAATTTTATAGAACACTTGGTATTTAAATCTAGACTAATATTGTATAAATAAAAAATAAAAATGATTTGTTTCATCAATTTTATTCATACTCAAATTATTTCATTATTATTAATTACCTATTTTCAAATACATAAAATTATATACATATAAATGTCAGTGCACATATTCATTGGTAAATTAATGTAATATATTTTAAGTCCATCGGAAATGAGCATATGCACGATTAGCTTCACATTGCTTATGAAGATCATGTTTCTTTTTCACAACGCGTCCCTGAATAAAAATAAAAAATATATTAACATTTACAGTGATAATATTTCATTAATGAATAAAGTACCTGATTATTTGCAGCGTCGATGAGTTCTTTAGCCAATACATCATGATAACGAACTTCTCCTGGTTTATCTTGAGCTGCTTGAATAATCCATTTAGCACCCAAAAATTTTTGACGTTTTTCAAGTAAAGGTACAGGTACCTATAAATATAAATGAAAAAAAAAAAAAAAATGCAATAGTCATTATTTTTTCGTAACTTAATATTATAATTTATAAATTATATTGATGATGACATACCTGATAGGTACCGCCACCCCTTTTGATTGGAATAAGTTCCATTACTGGTGATGTATTTTCGATTGCTTTATATAATATCTCTTTAGGATCTAAAATAATTGAATTACGTTCTTCTGGCGATGCTTTATGATAACGCATCAATTGAGTACGTTTTATTTTTTCAAATGTTGCTTCCATTAAGCTTCTAGCCAATTTTTTTTCACCATCTCGCATAATATAATTGGTAAATTTACTGAAAGAAATAAGAAAATTATTATAATCAGATATGATTCTGCATTTGAAAAGAGCTAAACAAAAGATTAGCAGTGTGTTACATACGCAACAACAGGATCATAAAATTCTGATGATGTTTCACTATCTAAAGGTGGTCGAATTGGAACATGTGCAAGTTTTTCAGCTTCACCGGTTTCTTTTAATAACGCTTGCTCATTTTTTCTAAATACCGGCTTTACATGATTAGGTGGAAACACACTGTACGACTTGACAACACCAATATTTGTCGATCTGAAATATTACAAATATAAATAATTAATAAATAATTTGTAAGACAAATAAATAAATATAATAAATACAAAGAAAAATGTAGAGGTTATAATTTCCTATGAGTTTAATTTTCGATAGAGTTCTCGAGGAAATTTGATAAAACTTATAAAATTATACATAATAGGAATTAATAATTCATACCTGATAGGATCGAGGAATTTAATTAACGTTTGTAACCTCATTCTTTGTATTAAAACCATAATTTTCGATTTAGATTAGTCTCGCTGTATAATTACTTCATAAGTAAATAAATATATCCCCTAAATAAATTTCTTCAATTTGGCAGAAATACATATTTCTACTTTTCCTAACCTCAAATAATTTTCTTCCTTACCGACATTTGCTACATGAGTTTTTACCATTAAGTACAATCCACAACTCTCGACAATCGAAATATATTATTATGTTTGTGATTCGTTTTTTGTTAATAACAATTGAATATTAAAATGATTGTTGTTCTTAGAGAATAAAACAAAAAATATAAGTTACTCAAATTCCAAGATATATATTTAAAAAATTGCCAATAATGTAAAATATATTGTAGTTTATGTTGTGAAATGTTTGAAGATAGATTTGAAAATTAAAATATAAATTACATCCGTCGTTGGTTCAATTCTGAGGATATTTCCGGAATTCTGGATCTCAATTTTCGAAGAGTGTTCCGTTGTGTTATTTAGTCATATACTTATGTGACTCATTTCCACTCTTCTACTATCTACGGCATCTATTATCAGAAAATCCAGAAAGAGAAAAAAAAAAAAGCCTCCGAATTTTCTGGAAAAAAATTGTAAACATATTGATCAACAAATAATTGATTATTGAAAAGAAAAAAAAAACTTGTTTTACTAAATGAACTGATTGTATTATTGATTAGATAAATGATGTGGGTTTTGGTAAACGTGTACATTAGCCCAATAAATTCCTGTAGTAAGGTCTAAAAGGAGTGTCTTTACAAGTGATATTTGTCTACAAAATTTTCATTATTTCCTATATTTCAAAATGGCAGAAAGCCAAGGCAATTCTTCGAATCAATTTAATCAAGGTATGTAAAAATTTTACATTTTTCGCGCCTTTCACTTTGAAATCATTATGCTTATGTATGATCCTAACCTACGAGCTTAATTTTACATTTTAGTTTTACCTAATTTATAGCTTAATTGAATATAAATTCAATTTATATTTGATAATTAAAGGATTTTTTCATTTATAGTTCAAGGATCTGGAAGAACATTCAACTTTCAACGTTTGGATTTTCGTTCCAACAATGATATTCAAAAAGAATCTGGTTTGTAACTAATCAAGTATTATTTAAAATTTAATATAAAGATTGAACATAAAGATTAATAGTCAATAATTTATTTTTAATTGAAGTTGAAGCAAGGCATCAGCTCAAGCTTTCTTTCCCGACTCAAAGTGGCAATTTGCCATTTTCAAATTCAACAAATTCAAGCAATTCAAATTCAACCACAACATCAGCAAGTAATTCACCTGTGCCGTAAGTATTCATGAATTTATCCATCACTAAAAACAATGAAAAAAATTTATAAATTGAAATTTATTCTTGATATTTTTAATATTTAATTTTTCTTTTTATCATACCTTTAGATCACGTCCCGTCTTGCCTTTACCACTGACACAAGTGTCAGGAAGATCACGTATAGCATTACCCCAATCGGGAAGTTATTTTCCGGATAAAGCACGAGACAAATTGCGAATGTGCCAGTCAATGCAAAGCACGGGAAAATTGCAATTATCACCTGATACAGTTTATGATTTCACAAGTGAAGATCTTCAGGATTTAGGTGAAATTGGACGTGGTGGTTTTGGTACTGTAAATAAAATGATTCATAGGATAAGCAATACAGTCATGGCTGTGAAGGTAAATAATAATAAACAAATATTATTAAATAAAATTTAATAAAAATATTATTTTCATTTTTACTAATTTATAATTATATTTACAGAGAATTCGTTCTACTGTAGATGAAAGGGAACAAAATCAATTGTTGATGGATTTGGAGGTCGTTATGAAATCAAATGAGTGTCCATGCATCGTGCAATTTTATGGAGCATTATTTAAAGAAGGTGACTGTTGGATTTGTATGGAATTAATGGACACTTCATTAGATAAGTTTTATAAATTTATTTACGAGATATTAAATAAAAGGATACCAGAATGCATACTTGGTAAAATCACAGTAGCAACAGTAAAAGCATTGAATTACCTCAAAGAAAAATTGAGAATAATTCATCGTGATGTTAAACCAAGCAATATTTTATTGGATCGTCGTGGCAATATAAAATTATGTGACTTTGGTATATCGGGTCAACTTGTTGACTCTATTGCGCGTACACGTGATGCAGGTTGTCGACCATATATGGCTGTATGTATTTACAATTAATCAAAAGATATGATTTAAATAATTATATAAAATATATTCATTGATTATTTATTTAAAAAAAAAAATTGTTACATGTTTTACCAGCCGGAACGGATAGATCCGCAACGTGCTCGTGGCTATGATGTAAGAAGTGACGTTTGGTCGTTGGGAATCACGTTGATGGAAGTAGCGACTGGTTATTTTCCATATCCAAAATGGAATTCTGTTTTTGAACAACTTTATCAAGTTGTTCAAGGTGATCCACCGCGATTATCGCCTAATGACAATGGTAATCATTTCACTATGGAATTCGTGAATTTCGTTAACACATGGTAAGAAAAAAAAATATAATTACTTTATTTTTTATATTATTTATTATTCTATTATTTAAATGGAATTTTTTTGATTTCTCATTGTTTTTTTAATTCTTGCAGTTTAATAAAAGAGGAGCATCAGCGCCCAAAATACAATAAGCTTCTAGATCATGCATTTATAAGACGATCTGAGGAGGCACAAATCGATGTGGCTGCTTATATCAGTGGCATTTTAGACAATATGGCGAATAATGGTATTACGCCTTTCACAACCAATCAGCCTTAATGAAGATAAACTTACAATACGAAAAAGAGTATAAAAAAAAAAAAAAGAAATTGATGAATAAGCAGAGTAGAAAAAAGAAATCATGAACAAAAATGTATACAACTGCTATTTTTCAATGTCTAATTTTTTTAGAACTTGAAGAAAAATTTGTACGAATGTAAATTTTGGGAAATCAACTGCGATAATGTAACAACTATGCGTTGTATTAGTAATCCATTTGGTAAATTTATCGCTTAAAAACAGTGTCGCGCGTTATGTCTATAATTAAATGGAATAACAAAGAGAGAAAGAATAAGAAAAAAAAAGAAAGAAATCATGGATAATTTAAATAAGGAATTAATTCATACACATAGAAATTTGGATAGAATCATTGCAATCATTGTGACTTTGTAGAAAATAATAAGAACGAGCGAGCAATACTAATTTCACTAGTGTAATTTCCTACAGACATCACATTACAGAACACTATATTGTAAAGAAGTAAAAAAATGAAAAAAAATATTTTAGCTCACATATACCAATAAATTTTTCCCCACTGCAATATAATCGACAAGTGAATGAATATACATAGACTCCATTTGGCATTTAGAAAAAAATCCAATAATGTTATTGAGACAGAGAAAAAAAAATTGGAAACTTCATAAAAAATATAATAATCTGTCTAATTAATTAAATTATGATGGGATTTATTGCTGAATTTGCTCGTTCGTCTGTCTCGTCACATCTACAAAAACTAGTATTATTTCTGTTAATCAAATTTCATTTCCAAATTAAGAAAGAAAATTTTTTTCGTTTCATAAAGAGTTAATTGATAATAAAACTCTTTTTCTTCATTATTATTAATTTCTTTTTTCTTTTCATTCGCAATTTTATTAGATTTTGTGCTTATTACTGACATTGAAAGAAGTAAAGCAAAGAAAAAAATAATCTACTGTAATGTAAAAGATAATAAAATGCCTGAATAATAATTAAATGGAAAATAGTTATAACATTTATAATAATTATTATTCCTGAAAAAATAAATTCAATATCTAATATTAATCTTTTGTCAAATGGGTAATGGATTTTCTTGCTACAGATAAAACGCATACGAGGGTCGGGATTCATTTACCGTGACGATTGTTTGCATAAACTGCGGGTCCAGGTGCATTTTTAGCACGCACAAACATACGTATGCCTTAAATATATTGCATAAATACATCAATAATAATATAATATTCAAGAGATAAAATAATATCATAAAATTTCGATTAATAAATACAGCAGTAAATTTATCTATTTAATTTATATAAATTATTTGTTGATTTAAAATTATCTACAATTTTAAACTAATGTATGACTGTATATTCATGTATATATATTTGCCTGCCGCTTGAAACATCCCTCAACTTCAGGTGAAAAATATGGCGGCTAACTATAGTTACCACCTCGTCAACGGGGATCGACGTTAGTTCTCTAGGGGATGATGATAGCGACGGACGTTCACAATTTTGTGCTTGTTTTCCACTCGAATCTATCTTAAATATTTATTAATTTTCGCAACGACAATATAAATTGATATATATATATACTATCACAGAATTAATACAAAATATTATTAAACAATACAGAAAGTGTAACGATAAAAAAATCGTGAAAAAAGAGTGAAGAAAGCTTTATTGAAGTAGAGTGAATATTGCTTTAAACAGACAATAGTTTTATCGGCTTTTTTTTTCACAGTACGTCGAAGAAAGGTGACGTATGATGGTGTAATTTATTTATAAATATAAATTTTCTTTTATCATTGTTTAATGCTTCACATAAATTTTAAATTAATTTCTCATTGCAATAGAGAAAAAAAAAATGGAATATTGTCAGAAATTTTCTTATCAATTAATTTATTAATTTTATTCTTGACTATCAAATTATAAATATTAATCTCATGAGTGTAAATATTACAAATTGATTGCAATTTCTTTCATGATAATAATTTTGCGTTAATAAAATTGATTGTAGGAAAAATATGTTTAATTTAAAATGATGCATTACTCAATGGGTGCTGCTGCGTCAAAAGAGAATCAATTCTTCTGAATATTTTATCACACACGCTTCTGTTACCTCACCCCTATAATACCACCGTCCTCTTTGCGACCCTCCATCACATTTATAGTTTATATTCACTATACTGAGAAATACCAAGGCTATATCTGTTTTGCTATATAAATCTTACACATATTATATTCATTTATGTCTCAACCATTTAAATAAGTCCACATCATCCCTAAGTTATGACCTAATATAGTTTTTTACACACACACTTTTTCCATTTTTCTCACATACATAAACACACATTCATCATTATTTCATATTCAAAACTATCCACTGATATTTATCAGATTTATTAAACTCCACAAAATATTATTCAACACTAAAATTAAATAAATTGTTCCCAAAAATAATAAAAAATTTCCTAACAATATATTCTTTTCTCTACTTTTACATTATTATATATATTATTATATACAATTATACATACAAATATATATTTAAATTACTAAATAATAACACCATCACATTAAAACAATCATAATAAAAAAAAAAATTCTCTCATTTCACAATATTTAAAACTAACATAAAATAATTAAAATTATTATCATAATAAATAAAAATAAAAATGATTTAAATTTATTACAACAAAATTAAATTCACCATACTAATTAATCATAAATAAATAATACTTATCATCATCATAAATAGGAAATAAAAATTATTTCAATTTGTTTTATGGAAAATTAAAAATAATAAAATCTTTTTTATTTCTTCATATTAGTATTATACATACACCCCTCTACATATACACACACATAGATATATTTCTACACCTATACACATATATATTAAGCACCTGTATCAGGTAATAGCTGGATCATTGAGTGGTGGTATATGGTGAAAAAAAAGGTGGAGGCTAATGACGTTTTATATAATGGGCTGCCAGTAAACGCGCAGGTTGTCATGTTGATGGTGGGGTGGCATTGGCCGAGTCCGTTTGTACTCTAAATCGTCTCTCTATACATATAATATATAATATACATACATACATATGTATACACATACAGATATATTTATATATATATATAAAAAACTATTTGTAGAGTGTTTTAGTGAGTCACACAACTTGACTGCAGCACAAATGCAAAAATAGGGAAGAATAACTGGCAGGTGTTGGACTTTGGTATATAGAGGTCTGTTTTATTATTGGTGGTACTTGCTGGTGCTGCTGTTTTTAATACCATTCAATGTATGAATGTATGTATATAGATTATATGTATATATCTTGATGGGATGTGACCAAGTCAGGGGGGTCCGACAGTCAGGAGGCAGGGGGTCGGATGTTCCCAGGAGATTATTGATCGGTTGGTGGCAGATACTTCCACTTTGTTGGTAAGAGGACAAGGACGAATAAAGGTTTATGCCAGTATGATTATGATCCATTGAGTTTTTATTTGTTTATTAATATATATTTATTTGTAGATGTTTTAAAATTGTTTTTGTTTGGTAGGTATATTAAAAAGTTTGGATGATATTTTTTATTTTTTATTTTTTTTTTTATTTGTGGGGATGGAGATTAGGTTACTGTTTGGTTTAATACAGCTTTAGATAAAACAATATTTCAAGATATTTTATTTATAATTATAGAAAATAAGTGGAAAAAAAAACTTGTTATCAAATTTTTTTATATTTAATATTAATTAAAATAATTACAGCAAATATTTCATGTGAATTTATATTGGCTATGTTTTCTTCTTTCCTAAATACAACAAAAATAATTCTTAATCCTAACTTCTTTACTGAAAAGTTAGCATTTAGTTTGCTGTGATTATTTTAATTTATCTTAGATACAAAAAAATCTGATTAAACAAAACTTTTTTCATGTTACATTTTATTTATTTCTCATAGATATATTTAAATAAAAATAAATAAAACCAAGTTGAGATTTCTTCATACAGTAAAAAGAATATAATATAATATTATAAAAGAATATAATATAATAATATAATACATAATATTAAACTAAAAGAATATTTAGTTATTTTACTAGAAAAAAAAAAATGGAGAAATGTCAAACCTTTTTCCATTAAAATACATACATATACATATATTTCTACACATAGGGAGAATAGATCTATATATATAACGTGAGCTTGCGACGTATGTGGACGTGGCCAAGCCAAAGTTGATGCTACCAATCCTCAATGGTCGACGACCAATAATAAAGAAGCATCAGCTATCTTAAACGTGATTCGTGTCCTGAATCCAGAGTGGACGGGGCTTTATTTTTCCCCTCTCTAACACTATATAAAATATCATCATTTCACATATGTATACATACATACAATAAGTATACTAAATAAACTACATGCAATATATTTACTTCCATAAAAAAATATATAAATAAATACCTACATATATAATAAACAAAAGATCAATGAAAATTCAATATTAAATTATCTCTCTTCATATATTATTAATAAAAAATTTTTTTTTCTCTTTTCAAAATTTCTCCTCTGACACATTTATTTTTATATTTTCCTTCTGTTATATCTGCACGTGCCACTACTTCCGGTTTTTCTTATATACGTCAAGCTACAGTGAACTTCTTTACTGTACACCTGGAATAAAATACATACATACATCAATATGTATTTTTATTCTTATAATAATATATTGTTTTATTAATAAATAAATGTCATATGTGAAAATGTGAATTTATTAATATATATTTCATGGCCATAAACAAATGATTACATGACTTGTCCAAGTGAATTAGATTAATTATTTTAGAAGGTGCCAATTCAATTTTTATTTTTAGTTTTCTTTACTAGTTTGTATGGCTTACCAATATCGTACTGCAACTACTGGCATATGTACATAGATGTATGTATGGATATATATAATATAACGACACATTTATATATAAATATGTAATGAATTGACCCAGTGTGACGCAGTGGAATTTCAATCGGCTAGACTCATCGTTTGTTGAATAAAATATATTTAATTTATGTGAGAAAATATGATATATTATATATAGAGAATCGATTTTATATATGTATATGATACATAAACAAATATTTCTATATGTGTATGTATGTATAGTGGTAGATGTTTTAGTATATATTGTTTATTTAATTTGATAGAAGAAAAATAGTTGAAATTTAAATTAATTTTTTTATTGATGAAGAAAAATTATTTTTGATTGTGATAATTTTTTTATTTTAATTTGTTGGGTTGTATGTGTATTATTGTGAATGTTTATTTATTTTTATTGGATATTTTTAGTGATGAAAAAATTTAAAATATTAATATATTGAATATAGATTTTTTTTTTTTGTTTTATTTGTGATTATTTATTTTTATATTTGAAATTGAATATTTGATTAATATCACGGATTTTTTATTTCTATTGTGCAATTATAGATTATGAGAGTAAATATTTAATACAAATAAAAAAATGTATGCTTGATTATTTAACGATTATTCTACAAGTTTATTTAAAAATAAATAAATTCATTTAAATTTTATTCGATTATTTTATTCAGGTTGAATAAATTAATTTTCTTATTTATAATTATTATCATCAGTATAGTGTTTGCATTAAATATTACTTTTCATTGAGAACAAAATAATGTATAAAAGTTTTAATATTTCCAACAAAACATTTTTTCAAAATTCTAAAGAAAAAAAAAAATAATTTTAATACACGAAATTTATTTACACAAATTAAATTATTTTCAGTACATAAATAAGAGAACTTAAAAAAAAAATATTGGTTTATTTCTAATAGAATTGAAATAAGTCACAAAAATAAAAATAATAAAGAATAAAATAAATATAAAAAAGATAAAGATAAATAAGAATAATATAAAACAAAATACAAAACAAAACTCCAACATTTTATAATCTATAGGTCAAATAAAAATAAAAAAAGACGTAAAGAAAAATACAAAATAATTTGATATCATACAGATATAGACAGTTGTAGTTATTAGTGGGTAGTCACAAGAGGGTTGTTTTAACACCGGGTGTCGTGTCCAAAGGTCCACCTGTGAAAGGAACCAATGTCTAGCACCTGTCATGTGTATTGTACCACCACACGAGGTGCTCCAACCATATTCAAACCCATAACACAACAGTCATCAGGAGTAATAGAGAAAAGAGAAAAAAAAAAAACAAAAGAGGAAAGAAAAAAATAAAATAAAAGACCACCAGAACTATATATGGATACCGTTCTGCTTACTGGTTGGTGGTGGTGGTTGGTTATAGGACTATCAAGCCCCCACATTGGCCTCTACCAATATATATTATAATATACGCCAGTATATATGTATAACTTGATATATACTTACCACTCATTTAATATTATGTACATATATTCTTGTTCGTTCTGTTTTCGTTCAGTCTTTGCTAGACTTTAATGTGCGAGCTTTATTTTTAATCAACGTTTCATATAACCTACACGTCATTTTTTTATTATTTTATGACATGTAAACGATTGAGATATAAATAAATATTGTTATGTTGTTGGAGGAAATTTTTTTATTTGATAATTAAAAGGAAAACGAATTATAATTTTGTGATATTTAAATTTTTGTTTAGGATTTTTATCAATTTTTTCTTGATTTCGCCTTTGTAAGTTTTTGTTAATTTATTATTTATTTATCCTGGTGTTTATAAATAAATTTTATCAAGTTAATTGAAGGTTTTTAATTTTTGATGGATTAATTTTTTAGTGTAAATACAATTGGAACTGTGGTTATGAGACAATTGGAATGATGAAGAGGGAGACGGTGGTCATTGAGACATTAGTGAATCAAAATGATGATGGCAAGTCTTCCAATATTTCTGACAGGATGGAAACTGATGATGATTGGGGAGTTGAAGCTGAATTAACTAGTTTATCATGGTTACAATCATTGGATATTACAAGTGCATCAAGTTTACCAACTCCACCATGTTCACCATCACCACCGCCTGTGGCTCGACGTCCACCAAAAAAAATGTCACCGTTACTCAAAGCTGAAATTGGTAATTAATTTTAAATAGAATATACATATGTATGTGGATAGTTTTTGAATTCATTTAACGTTTTATATATGTTGTGTTTATTTTTATAAAATTTATACAGACTTTGCGGAAAATGGAGAAAAATATCAGACAGATCCAGATGCAAAACCACCATTTTCATATGCTACTTTGATATGTCTTGCAATGCGTGCTAATAATAATAAACTCACATTATCAAATATTTACGCATGGATACGAGAGAATTTTATGTTTTATCGTCAAGCTGATGCTGCATGGCAGGTAAAATATCTCTTGAAATAGTTCAATTAAACTAAATAATTCTTACATTGAAAAAAACAAAAATATTTGTACTTTATATTCTGCATTAACATTCATTATCAATATTTTGTATCTTATATTAATATTTATTATTAATATTTACATATTATATTGATATTTATAAATAATATTTTATAGGTTATATTTTTATGTCTTATATTAATATTTATTATTTATATTTACATATTATATTGATATTTATAAATAATATTTTATAGGTTATATTTTTATGTTTTATATTAATATTTATTATTTATATTTACATATTATATTGATATTTATAAATAATATTTTATAGGTTAAATCAATGATTAATATAATTTTTGTAATGTTTTATTTTTTTCTCTTAGAATTCAATAAGGCATAATTTATCATTGAATAAATGTTTTGTAAAATTGCCACGATCGAAGAATGAGCCAGGAAAAGGTGGCTTTTGGAAATTAGATTTAGAAAGATTGGAGGAAGGTAAACGTACACGAAGACGTTCATCATCATCACGTTTACATCGAATGCCAACGACAATCAAAACAATGACAACAATGACAACAACAACATCAACAGTTGTCAGTCCACTTGTAAAAAAATCATGTACTGCTTTATATGAAACGCCACCAAGCAGTGTATCACCACCAATCCCTGACTGTTTACCAGAAGTGCCTGAATCAACTCAAGTTAGTCTTACTGAGGATGATTTAACTGGTTTATTAATTGCTACTGTTGGATGGGATGAGAATCAACTTGATTTACTTGATTCTCTACTGGATTCACTTTAGATATTTTGGAATAAGAATGAGAACAAAAAAAAAAACAGGAGGTTGAAAGACAGATTATATAATTTTTTTAATCTATCAAGAGACATTTTTATTGTTAGATATTAAAGAAATTCTGATAATAATATTCTGATTCATTTTAGGGAAATGAAAAAACTTGGAATTTATTTGAAAAATTAATATAAAATAAAATTTATTTTATTTTATATTGACTGGAAGGAATTGTTTATATGAGATCTGAAATTGAAATAATTATTTATCTCACATTTTGAATATTATTATTAGTATATTTATGACAAAATATAGTACAATTGTTTTTGTCTACTTATAATTATATTATAAACTATTTACTATGTGCCTTGAAAATAAGTGACGAGCAATTGAATAATTTGATGAACATTTTATTGTATATTTATTTAATAATTCATATGAAAAATAATATGACAAAGCAAAACAAAATGTGAATGCTAATAATGAAGAGTCAAAGAATATTGTAAATATTATTAAATTATTTTCGCATCATATTTACAGATGACAAAAAAAAAAAAATTGATAAAATTTAATTTTTAATTGATCATCATAAATCCATAAATAATAATTATGTCTCTGTTTATGGAAAGTCTTTATAAAACTAATGATAAATTAAACAAAAAACAAAAAATCATCAATTACAATCACCAAGTGTGAAAAACAAAAAAAAAAAATTATTTAATTACCAAATACGCAATATTTTATGTAACATAACATAATAGAGCAATATAAATTTTTAATTGTGGATTTTACACTCTCAATTAAAATAATGCCTTTAATATACAGATCCGTCCTTTTAATAACTGTATAATTAATTATTTATTCATGTAAATTTATTTTCAAATATATTATGCTGTGCAAGCATACATAGGTGATACAATATTGTAAGTGAATTAATTGCAGAGAAATGAAGTCGATAGATATATTTACTTATCTCTTTAATAATCATACTTATATATACATATTTATAAACATATGTATACGTAGATGAATATTTGAGAATTCGTAATATATATATTAAACACTAAAATCGCGTGTCTGGTGTTCCATTATTGTTATTGCAATTAACTTGTACTATATACAATATGAAAGACATAGAAAATAATTTAATAATGTAATTTGTACTTGTATTTGTGTAGATAGTAGCACATAATAATAACAATACAGTTATCTGAAAATGATATTTGTAAAAAATATTTATTATCCTACATTCCTCAGATAATTGTTGACAACAATAATATATTTATCATATATGTATGAATATATTATTTATTAAACTTTGAATTAAAATTACGTTGGTATTTATTCCATATATCTAATTATTTAAATAAAATGAATGGGCGGTATATAAATAAATAATTCAGGTACATATTGTACGTGTTTATTGATGATCAATTGCATTGAAGCATGAACTCGAGTGTATAGTTGCAATTTACTTGCATAACAAATTGCATACATAACCTCTATATCCATTTCAATTACTATAATGAGTATACTCAACGTATTATATATTTATATAGTTTGATTTATTCACGTATAATTTGTTCAGGATCAATTATGAAATTAATTTCCAGCTTGATTGTGTATAATATTTAAATATTGTATTTGGATTAAAAAATAAAAAATGTGTGTTGTTACTAGCGCTATTTATTTTTCAAAATTGTAGACGATATTCCCGCCATTTTAGCTTGTGAAAAATTTTAGGTTAGGTTATATATTGTACAGAGATGATGACAGTTTATTGACACATAGAACAAAAACAATATTTATCTCGAGGACAGTAAATTATTTTATTTAATAAATTCATAAACATTGAATTTTTATTCCAAAGATAAATTTATCACAATGGATATTAGACGACAGGTTATCAACAAATTCAATGAAATATTTGGCGCAGATTTAAAAAATCTTGACAACATTCAACAGTTTCATGAACAGCTTGAAAATGAAAAGCATGAAATTGAAGAATCGGTATAGATGATACTATTATTAATAATACATTTATAATCTGAATAAAAATTTCATCTTACATTTTTCTTTTAATGAATTAATTGCTAATTATATATTATTTATATTTGTTTTACATTATAGCTATCAATGGCTTCAACTGAAGTGCCTTCAAAGGTCAAAAATGCAGTGGCAAATGTGGAATTAATTCAATGTGACGTGGAACAATCAATTGAAGCAGCTGAAGAATTACGGAAATCAATTGCAAAAGTATTGGAAGAAGATAATAAAACTCCAAAGATTAAAACAGTCATTGATAAAATTGGGGAACTTGAAAAAACTCTTCAATATCTTCAGTTTTTGAAATATATTGAGGAAATTAGGTATATATAAATGAAAAAAAAAAATTATTCAACTATAAATGGAATAATAATATAAAATAATACTTTCAGCAATGAAATGGAAGAATCGATGGCTTCTGGTAATGATGAATCAATGATAACTTTATTCACAAACCTCGCTGAAATTAATTGTCAATTGGAATCATCATCATGCCATAATTTAATAAATTATGCACGTGATACATTGTACTTTTGGCACAATCATCTTAAAGAACGTTTTTCCAAGTATATTATCTAAAGTTAACAATTTACAATCACATGCACATAATTCTATCATTAATTATAATTAACAGTAAAATTTATTATTGACAGAGAATACACAGAGGTATTGAAAACAATGAAATGGCCATTTTGTGGTAATAATCTTAGTACATTGAATACCGCAATGCCTGAAACTATGACAAGATTCAAAATACTTACGGAATATTTGTTGCAATTATATTTACCGTATCCTTTTAAATTTAATATTACATTTAAATGGTTCAATTAAATTTTTATAGTTGACTCTTAACAGTTGATTTAATAGGAAAAATAATGAACCATCAGTTAAATCGAGTTTGTTAACGGATTTTGCACCTGTTTGTTTGCCAATTGCTCTTTTGGTTCGTCCACTGCGTCAAAGATTTGTATATCATTTTACTGGAAATAAACAAACAAACCGACCCGATAAACCAGAATGGTTTTTCACGCAAATACTTACTTGGATTAAAGATCATGAAAAATGGATTGAAAAAAATGTTCAAACTATTGCTGATTCAACTGGATTCACTTACATAAACATGAAGGTTATAGTCGATATTAATAATTAAAAATTACTGATAAATTTGTTGATAATATCTACATATTTATATATTCCACAATATATAAATTAATAGGTAGAATTTATGAGGGCATTGGTTCAATTAGCTGTTGAAAAATTGCATACTGATTTGCCAATAGCTCAATATGACGATACACATTTTGCACATTTAGTCGATGAAGCACTAGGATTTGAGCATGAACTTCGTGATACACTTTTGTATCCAGCAAATCAGCCAGCAACTGTCTTAGTATTAACTCAAGCACAAATTTTCGTTAAATGGATTCATATGGAAAAAAAATGTAAGTAAATCATAAACGAAAATTATTTTTAATTAATTTATTCATTTCATAATTATTTTTTTTTTTTTTAATTTTAGATGCAACTGAAAAGATAGATGTTATATTGAATGCTCAAACTGCATGGGAAAGAGTGAATGGTACTGATTTAGATGATATGAAAATCACCGAGTGTGCTGATGCATTTCTAACATTATTAACAACTATTTCTGATAGATATAGCCATTTACCCCAACCGGGACATCGGTAAAATAATTTTTTTTCTATCTGAAATTTGAAATAAATCATAATCAAAAATTAATTATTAAATTTTTTTTTATTACAATTTCAGATTACAATTCCTCGAATTGCAATTGGAATTGATTGACGATTGGAGAGTTCGGTTATTGCAATTACTTCAACAAGATTGTGAAGATCCACTCAATTCATTAATTCCTCCTATACTAAATTCTTTGTACTACGTATCGAGTGTTTTATCAGAATGGGGAGATACAGTCGTATGAAAATTCTCATTAATTCTATGAAATAATACACCAATCTTTAGACAATGATTTAATTGATATGATTTTTTGTTCTCAGCACTTTTTACAACTTCATTATTTTAAAAAAAAATGTGACGCAGCAGAACTCGCAACTGAGGAAGGCACAGATATATCTGAAAATTATATAGAAGAAAATGGTTCTGTATTTGATGATGCTGTTGCATTATTAAAGCGATTAGAAAAAGAATTGTTGGATGAAATAAGTGATTCAGTTGCGTTAGAGGTGAAAGCCAAAAGTAGACCATACAGAACTGATAAGTAATAATATATTTTTAAACAAATAATAATTATCAAAATAAAAAAAAAAAAGAAAAACTTTTTAAATACACATAATTAACGAAATTAAATTTATATCTTAATATGTACGTGTTTATTTTAGATGGTTTGCTATGCAAAATGAAAAAGAAGTTGCTTCTTTATCAGTAACTCGAACTGGCTGTCCAATGTTTGAAGAACTCACCAAACAACTTCATCGTCTTAATGACGCGTTATCACTTCCATTATTTAATATTGCATGGCGAAATATTGCATCGCAGCTCGATCGTTATTTATATGAAGGTGTAATTCTTGAAAATCAATTTAATACTGGTGGCGCAGCACAATTAAAATACGACATAACTCGAAATCTTTTTCCCTTATTTGGCCTGTATACAGAAAAACCAGAATCATATTTTCCGCTGTATGTATTAATCAAAATTAATTAATTCTACCTAACTTTAAGTAATTGTAATTGCACGCAATACTTTTATTCTGCTTCTTCCGTTCACAGAATGCGTGAATCATGTATATTATTGAATGTACTTTTGGGTTCGGCAATGTTATTAATTGAAGCGCTTGATGGAGACAATGAAGATACAGCTAAAGAAGTATTAGCCGAAATTGGAATTTTTACATTGTCACCAATATCTGCTCTTGCAGTCTTGAAATTACGTACTGACATTGCAATCCAGTAAATAATTTTTTAGATTAACTTTGTTAAATTTGAATAATTTATTAAATAAATAAAAATTGAAAATATTCGAATTCATAATTGAATTATTTCCCATAAACACTAGCTTATTTTACGACAGATAATTTTTGTGAATAAAAACAGCGCTGGAATATTTAATATCATAGTTTAAAAAAAAAATATTAATTTGAATTTATAATTAGATACCAATCAGACCTATATATTATTAATTCAACAGAGTAAACTAATTCCGCCATTATCGGCGCCAAGTAATAGTAATCTGTTTAGTGGCAATACGGTCATGGCAGTAAGTACACCTTTAAATGCATCAGATCTTAATTTTGATGATGAATACAATGCAGCAACATCAACTGATGTGTGTACACCAATTTTATTGGCAGTTGTGCCTGATATGAGTTGATGTTCATAAATTGACATACAATGAACTGGCTCAGTTGCTCCTTTCAAATGAAATTTTAATTTACCATCAATTGCACTCCATACAGCAATTGTTTGATCCAATGACGAGCTTATAATTGTTGTTTCATTAACAGCATCCAGCTGGAGTATTTCACACTCGTGACCTTTCCACGATGCAATTATCAGTCCAGTTCTGATATCTAAAATCGTTAGAAAACCAGATGCTTGTCCCAATGCCACCCAGTGTCCACTTGGCGCAATTGCAATACATCGTATCAAACCCGTAGGATTCATTGATACTTTCATTTCATTAACATATTGAAATGTTCGACAATCAATTACACGCAAAGTAATATCAGTTGTTGCAACTAAAAGAGTTGTGGGAAGTGTTGAGGTTGTTGCCAGTGCATTTACTGGTGCTGCTCGAGATATTTCTGGACATCCAAGCAATGAACCCATGAATGGATCCCAACAATGGATTGTACTATCGCATGTTATTGCATATCTCAATGATTCCAAAAATTTTAGAGCTAATATTGACTTTTTATGACCTGTATATGTATATTGACACGAAGATATTGTATTACCATCACCTTGACTACGTATACTCCATAATTTAACTGTTTTATCACGTGCTCCACTCATAAAACTATTTTCATTGTCCAAAACATGCAAACATTTTACCGTATTTGTGTGTCCAACAAAACTCTGTAATTTTATTTGCTTCATATTGAACGTTAAATCTTTATCCGGTCGTCCAATTTCATGTTCCCAATACGCAAGCCAATTACCACGTAATTGTCTTCCATTTGATATCATCGTGGATTCACGACTTGGGATAGAAATGTTATCAATTAAATTTTCTCCAACTTCAATTCGATTTCCAATTAATGATATATTCCCAAAACTTCCAATACCTTTGACAATCATATCACTGTCGGATAATTTTTCATCTGTTAGTGTGTCACATGTTTCAGATCTATTCATACTCACTGAATCAAATAGTGGAGTTGTAGATTCATATTTCTCACATAAATCACGAATGAAATCATGATTTTTTAATATTTCTTTCATTAGTCCATCGTCGACATTACGATAAAAAAGTAAGTAAGCTTTATGCGCAAGTTCTAAGGTGAATACTGCTTTTAATTCTTCCAAAGCTTGATTTCGCTGTGGATTTGATGTGTCATTATCCACCACTGGTGGTGAATACGATACAGCGACATTAGAAGCCGTTCCTAGAGGCGCATGTACCTCGGATATTGTTGCTGATAATGTTGATTCAATAGCTGTCCGTTTAGGTAAATCATTTGGTTGTTTATCATTAACAAGTGGCCAATTGACTCCTTTTAAATTATCATTTGCCTTTATTTGAGCATCATCCACACAAGTTTGATTAGATAAATCACCAAAGACTTTATCAAATGCGAGGAAAAATCGTTGAATTGGTAAGCTCAAATGACTTTTTGTTATTGAACTTCCAAGACGTATACAAAGTTGTGACAATACTTCCAGACATTTATCAGCCAACGCAGTACGTGCAATCGCCCCACTTGGAAAAAAATATCTTGTTGTTGATAGAATTCTTATGGTTGGTTGCAAAATTGATTTAACAATTGTTTCATGCAATGCGTCAATTAATAAAATATCACTGAGGCATGGTGTAATATATGATAATAATGCCAAACATGAAACCAATCCACCTTCTAAATTTGGTGACAATTTACGTTTACATAATGTCAATAGCTCTGCCATGTGTCCAAAATATTGTAATAAAATCATTTGTTCACCGTATAAATTCGCAATAGCTGTTAATGATTCAAGAACTTTTGTTGCATTTACATCACCAATTAATCGTGTTTTTTTCCAATATAATTGTCTATTACTCCAATGATTATCGTCAATTGATGATAAATTTATTTTTCCAGCATAACACAATGTCAACATTCGCAATAAATTACGTGACAAATATCGAGCGGTTAAAACTGGGCCTAGACGATGTGACAACCAAATCACTGATTCCGCACTCATGTCTGAAACTTTAGATTCATGGGGCGCTGATAAACATTGTCTGTCATTATTTTTATCTGTGGATTCGTTAATGGATTCGTCATCGGACGCAATATCGATAGTGTCAATATTAATTGCTA
Source organism: Microctonus brassicae (assembly GCA_918226075.1). Lineage (NCBI taxonomy): Eukaryota > Metazoa > Arthropoda > Insecta > Hymenoptera > Braconidae > Microctonus > Microctonus brassicae. The sequence continues at coordinate 3,862,671 of OW445484.1, forward strand.
ATTCAGATGGATTCATTTCATTGACAATATAATTACATGATGATACATTGCCTGTGTATGATGTTGATATTGGTATATCCTCACTTGATGTTTTACTTCCTACATGACAACCAATTGTATTAAAATTCGTAACAGATTTTGTTCCACGCGCATCATTAGCTTTTGGAATTGTTATTGTTGGTGATTTAATCATTCCTGGTGGCGAAATTCTTACAACATCGTCAACAAGATCATCAATAATATTTAAATTTAATCCCATATTTGTATCACTAGGATGTTTATTTGTTTCTAATGGTGATAAAATTTCTTCAGTTTCCATTGCAAATACTTCTTCAACGTCATTCTCAATTGTTGGTGTGTCATGTGAGCATTGATTACTACACGTTGCCATAACAGAGTTTAAATTTTGCTCCGAATCAACTGACGAATCTTCATCGAGTGGTGATAAAATTATATCACCCTCGCCACAACTGCCAGTTAAATCGCAGCTCTTTAAATTACCTGTTCGATGACAATTTACATTATTTGATGAATCTTGCGGATAATCACGATAACAACCAACAGCCTCCACCAATGGTGTAATAAAATTTTCAAGAAATCGCCGTAATCCTAAACGGACAATTAATTTTAATAAAAATGTCCGATGATACAAACGCATTGTTCGAAATTTAGCGAGCATTCCTGTTGTTAAATAATCAGCATATATTGCACTATCCATAATCGATCCATTCTCATATAATTTTACAATTGGACTGAGAAATGTTTCAGCTGTATCTTTTGGTCCTAATGCTTTTGCAATAGGATCAAATAATAGCCAAGTGGCTAATACAGCGCTGTAAGGTTCATCTATTATTTGTCGTACATGTGGAACAATTAAATGTAAATTTGATGACTCCATTGGATTGCCAGCGTGCGGTAACATTCGTTCTAATTCACGTGCAACTGCTTTAACTTTACATTCACTAATTTTGCATAAAAATTGTACTCGTGTTTTTGTTGTTGCTTCACACGTGTCATCTTCATGTAAAGTACAATTTAATTCGCGCACAAGATTATTGTATTCTTGTAGCATCTCAACGATATTAAATAAATATTGAAAATATCGTGATGATGGAAATAAAGTATTAGACAATATTGATTGTAAAAATTGATGTGCTGACGGTGGTGGTAATCCCATATGAGTTACAGTTGGATAACGAAATGGAACGTCATCTGTTGTATTACACTGTTCGCTATTAATACCGTAGCTTACAGGAATAATATTAATTTGTAACAATAAACTAACTGCGTTTCTCACGCACTTTGGCAATACATCGGGAAATTGTTTCAAAATATTTATACAAGTTTCTAAACGTCGTGCGAATGAAATTTTTCCAGTATTCCATGTAGCACGAAACTTTCCATGTAAAAATATTTCAACAATTAAACAGCCAAGGATTTGTTGCTCTTTAATTCGTGCACACGCAACAATTTGTCGATAATTGGATAGTCCACTTTGATTAGTTATTCCGGGTTGATACACATGATGCGAGACTTTAGTCATAAATGAATGAGTTGTTTCAGTTTGAATTAATGCTGCAATAGGATTGTAATCTTTAGGTAGTTGTATTGGTTGACTTGTTAATTTTTCTACTCGTGTATTTTCCTCCCCGGCTAATAGCGAGCCACGCGATCGACTTAAAAGCCGACTTAGTGCTAGTGGTGATGATTTTGGGACATTAAGTGTTGTTACGGGTGATTCGACTTCTTCAAACCCAGAACTGTGTCCCTCATCGTCGCTGGTTTTCTCACTTGACCGTTCTGATTCTGTATCAATTATTTCTATTAGAAAATAATTAGATAATTAATTATTATATTTTAATTTTCTACGATGATGAAATACTCACTCGATATTTTTGCTGACAAATTACGTAAACGCGGCGCAGCTTTACTCCAATATGGTGAAGGTACAATTTTTTGTGGATGCGGTTGATTAAACAATTGAACTACACCTGAATTCGTTAATCTCGTGTGATTATCCACAAGTTGTAGACAAACATTTTTCGATTTAATTGCTGCTACACCAGATAATCTGCATCATAATTAAAATAAAATTGTGAAATAATTCATTTAAATATTATAAATAATTCTATAGAAAATAGTTAATTTTGCGTAGGTCTATCGAAAGGTACTTCTTTATCTGGATTACTGCCAGTCAATCCCTAACCATAGCCACGTGGTAAAAGAGCGCTGTCGTACTTGTAGCCAAAAGTTAAGTCTATCCAGTGATGCAATCGTTCAGAGACGTAAAGACTTTCCAATGCCTCGCGATGTTTCACAATGAAATCTTCGGGTGAACGGGCCCAGCTTGGTAACTCCAGGTCCGGTAAATCCTCATGAATAGACTGAAGCAAATACATATATATCAATAAAGCTAATATTTCTTTGTATCACTTATGATTTTTAATTATTCCAGCGAGAAAATTATTGGTTTTTACTTTGAAAACATTTGGATCCGTGAAAAATTGTGGAATACACTCGTCCGGACTCCATTCCTGCAATCGTTGAATTGACGCGGGATATTCCCATGGTACCCAATGAGATCGAACATGCTTGCATAACACAGATCTTGTATATCGTCGTGATAAATAAACATAATATGTTATTTCTGATAAAACATCAGAGACATGATGACTAATCTGAAATAAATTAATCAAATTTTATCACTGATTATATTACTATTCATTAATGAATTTAATTAGTGTTTCATTTAACAAATGGTGAAATTTACTCACATCAGCGATTTGTGAATCAAATGTAAGATCTAATTGTCGATCACCTTTGTTCAATCGAAATTTTGATTTGGTAAAATCACGCCAATTTTTTCCTGATCGTGAAGTAAAATCTGTCACCCATGGCATTACATGATGACAACTAGGATCGCCAAAGCGTCGTCCAGCTAAATTATTTATTGCAGTTAAATAATCAAAATTACTTATTTGTCCATGAATCCACATTTCACAAAGATGTTCAATTTTTTTATCTAATCCAAAATCCGATCCTTTAGTTATTTCATTTAATTTCAACGGTGTAGACACTTTATTTGGATTACTTTGTAATTCATGAGATATTTTATTCTCATGGGTAATAACTTTGTCGATTTGATCGAACTTGATATAAATATTATCATCCAATTTTGGTAATACCTGAATAATAAAATTAATTTTATTATTTTGTAAACATTTTCTTGAAATTAATAATTACAACACTTGTTATATTCACTTGGATTGTGTAATTATCCATTAGTAATATATCGCTGAGCGTTATTTCACCAAGAGCTAATCCCGAATCGTGAAGATCTCTAGATAAACGTAAAAGTTGATAGACAATAAATAGCGGCTTGCTATAACCTGCAGCCAAAGCTGCTGGACTATACATCACACACCTATAAAATTTTTAATCATTCTGTAATTTAATCTACAATTACTAATTATAAAATAAAAATTAATAACACCAACGTGTACTCACTCTTGAACAGAGAATTTTGTCGTTTGTTCATAAAACATAATAAAAGCCGTTGATGTTTCCACAACAAATATTGCTGGTAAAATATTGCAGTGTGAGCGATTATTTGAAAATGATGAAACAGAATTAACTTGACAATTCTTCACATGTACTAATGGACAACCATACAATCTAGACAATACTTCATGCATTACAGCAACATCATTGCTACTTGGTGTTAATAATGACTGTTCTTTTTGCTCTAATAAATTCCATATACCTAAATTAATTCCATAAAAAATGAAATAGAATGACATAAATTAATTTTATAAAATTAATTATACTATCTATTAATAAAATAACATACTGTAATATTTTTTATACGATTCCTTCCATAAATTTCGATAATTTGTTTCGGAAACATAACGTAATAATTGTGAGAATGTAAGATCCGGTTGGACTTTTGAACTTGTGGAATGTTTATCTCTAGGTAATGGTATAGTATTGCTGAATTGTTTTTCATAAACCTGTAAAAATTAATTCCATTATGAATTTTATTATTATTTTTTAATTAAACATAATTAAAAGAAAATTATCAAGTTTTTTTTTCGAGTAAAAAATAATTATAAAAACATTATAATTACCTTTATATATACTTGAGTCCAATTAGATCCCAATTCCTCTAGAGTGGGTTTTGCAGCGATTTCATCAATTGACAATCGATCATGAGCTATGAAATTTATTGGTCCAATGTTAAGTAAACTGGATAAATAATTTTTATGTACACTTATGGATATTCTACCATCAATCATTTGCATATATTTTATTGGTATATTTAGCTCTATGTTTACAATATCCATTTTATTTATTTGTTTATATGATGCTTTAATATTTTATAAAATAAATATTATTGCCACAAATCATGTATAGATATATTCAAAGAATTAATGTGCTATTGTTTCAACAACAATAAAAATAATTGACGAATAGGAAATTGCAACAAAGATGCTTTTATATATTGATAATTATATTTTATTGAACTGGATTTCATTATGATGATAATTATTATTAACGATATGAATCAATTGATGGATGTTATTTATTGCTTTAATCTTTGACTGTAAATTGAAAAAAATGTAAATAATCTATCTGTCAAATTGACTTTCACTGACAGATTGTGACCTATGGCAGATGATATTACGTATTTATTGTTGTGAATAATTAAGGCGGATTTTCATTGTAATATGTCGGTTGTTTAGTGTGCGCACACAAAAGTGAGGGAAAGAATATATATTTGAAAAGGAAATATTGCAGCAGTGATGAATAATAGCTGCAGCCATCTGCATTTCAAACTTGGAAGCAGAAACATTGCTAGTGCGCAGGCGTTATGAATGCTCCATCACATATATCGCTGATACAATATCTTGTTTACCACGTGCCATTTTATATACAATAATTTTTTGATAGTGTACACGAGGTTTTAATAAAATAAATATTTATCTTCTATTAACCACCATTATTTCAATTCATTTCATGTAAAGAAATAAATTCTATATACAATACAATAAAGTAGAAGGGTGGAAGGTGGACATAACCTTCAATTGGAGGAGATAAAAAAATATTGTGAAAAGTATACGTAAGTATAAAGGTATTTTACAAGTGTAATTATGATATATTTATTTAAATAGAATTTGTGAAGAGTTATTTGTATTTTAGATTTGAAAAATGTCATCGTGGAAGAAAGCAGCAAAGACTGGGCAAAAAACTCATCGGGAGCGTCATCAGCCCGAGTCACGAAAACATTTAGGTCTCTTGGAGAAGAAAAAGGATTATGTATTACGTGCTAAGGATTATAATGAAAAACAAGCGATCTTAAAATCTCTAAGGAAGCGTGTTTTAAATAAAAATCCTGATGAATTTCACTTTCATATGATCAATTCAAAAATAAAAGATGGCATTCATCGAGAAAAAGAAAAGAAAGATGAACATACACCAGATCAAATAAAGCTCATGGAGACACAAGATCTTAAATACATAGTATATAAAAAAAATATTGAACGGAAAAAAGTTGATAAACTACAGAGTGAATTGCACATGATTGACGCTGCCAATGATACTCAAAATAAACATATTTTTTTTGCTGATGATGATGAAGAAGTTGATTCATTTGATCTTGCTAAACGTTTAGACACACATCCAGCTCTTCTCAGTCGAAGAACAAACAGACCTAGACTGTCTGATTTGGAAAGAATGAAATTACCTGATATTGATGAGGCAACAATGGCAAAAATCGAACAGCAAAAACACATGGCCTACTCGGAGTTACGCAAAAGAATTGAACGTGAACGTGAATTAACTATTGTTCAACAAAAATTAGAGATACGACGTGCATTAAAAGATAAAACAATGCAGAATCCAAAAGTAATACGTCCGGGTACGAAAACTGCACCACCAATTTATAAATGGAAATTTCAACGCAAACGATAAAATATTTATAATACTTGAAATAAATTCTTTTATATTTTTTATTGCAAAGTGTGTTATTTACATTATAAATAATTATATAATTCCATACTATATAGAATAGAATAAATATGTTATAGATGAAACTGCTGCAACAATATTTTTATATTTTTCAAGAGTACTTTTCAAGCATAAAAAGTGCGTTATTCACATTTTAAATAATTATTATTGTTGTACTGTAGTGAAAAATAAAGATAATTTAGGAGTATATATTAGATGTCAGGCTGCTGCTAATCACATTTCAAAATTATTTTCCAGCCTTATCAGCTTCTTGAAGTAGTAGAGATCTAATGCGCAAGCGCATGGAATTTTTTTATTTTTTAAAGCTAATGAGGATTTTTTTCTTTTGATTTAAATACTAATAATGAATGTCATTCATATCAACTGAATGAAATAAATGATTAAAATTTATCTCAATAATTCCTACATTCTAATGGATATGATGAACGTAGTCGTTATTATGACCACACATAAATTTTAAAAAATTATCAAAAAGGTTAGGTTCACAAGATTCAAGTCTCCATAAATAGTCAAGTTGTTATCTATAATGACTTGAAATGATTATTTTTCAATGAAAAAATGATAACTATCCCATCCAATAATTCTATCCAATTATATTTAATATTGAATTATTTTTTTACTCAATTTATTTAATTGATACATAATATAACAATAATAAATTTAACCCTAAAATAGACGCTCAATGATAACCGTTGAAATTATTCAAGTAGTAGTATCGTGCTGCCGGCTGCGCCGTCTATTGGTTCAAAAGCCGCCTCCAACCTCCTGTATATTTATCTGAATCTGAAGGCGTGCAAGGAGTAACTTAAATTATCAACAAAAAAAAATGGCTAGTACGGGTTGCTCGGCCTTTTCGCCCGATGGACAATATTGGGCTCATTGTGGAAGGGACGGAAAATTAAAAATTTGGGAAACATCCACAAGTCGATTAAAGCAAGAATTTATTCCTGATTTACATTTATCATCGCCATGCAGTGTTCTGGAATGGATAACTGTGGGACAACAATCGGCAAACACCACGGTATACCATGTGCTCACATTTTTTACCATTTATTACAAGTAGAAGTGAACCTATAGGAAATATTTTAATTAACATTGATGCATAATATATTAATAAATTTCAACTTGTTAACAAAATTTTAATTATCGCTGCATTATCATTTTTCATGAGTAAATTCAATTATTTCTTTTTTTGAATTAGATTTTTTTTTTAGAGGTTATGTACCTTTTGAATTTTGTATATAAGTACATGAAATAGAAATTTAATGTTTGAATATTTTTTATTCCAGCCATGGAAAAAGCGCAAAAGAAAATCTGTGGTCGAAGACACAGATCAAAAGCACATAATTGCAATGGGCTCTGTGAATGGAAATGTTACTTTATATGATATATCAACAGCATCGATCAATAAAATATTGGAAAATGGTCATTCAGCAGCGTTGACTGCATTAACGTGGTCATCGTCTGCTGGTCTATTTACAGCGGCTGATGATCATCAGATAGTTGAATGGAATGTTCAAGACAATGGAATTAAATGTAAATGGAAATCTGGCAAGAGTAAAATTACTGCTCTTGCTGTATTACCAGATGGCCAAACAATCATTTCGGCTGATCGATTGATGAAATGGTGGGATTTGAAGACAAAACAAGTGATAGGATCATTTACAGGACATGCTAATCCAATTATTTTTTTGAGGCCTGTTCAAATTGATGCCAATTCATGTTACTTGATCAGTGGTGCAAGTGGAGATTCTTATCTTAGTGTATGGCCTCTGAATGAAGTAAGTGAAAGATATATTTATGTATTTGCCAAAAATATTGATAGTAAAAGAAATAAATTTATGTAATGAATATTTTTATTTTTATTTATTTCAGAGAACGAAAAATCAAACATCCGTCGGTTCATTAACAATGCAAGATGATCCTGTGTCATTACATGCTCAAGTTAATGAAAATTCACAAATAACAATTCTTAGTACAAATAGATCGGGTCAAGCGCACGTTTTTGTTTATCAACCAAATGGAAAATGTAGCAAACCTTTAAAGCCAAGTGTTACAGTTTTGATAGCCTCTGAATCACGACAAAAAGAAGGAATACAATCAATTCCAATTCAATCAGCGTATTTAACGTTGGATAATAAAATGTTGTTGGCATATAGTTCATTGTTAACATTAACATTTGAAAAAATTGAACCGGACTTTTCGGATAAAGTTCAAGCATTGGTGCGATCTGAGATTAAATGGTCAAAAGAGAAAAAAGAAGAGGCTGTGTCAAAAGTTAAATCAGTTGAGACTGAAGGAAATGTTGAATATCTTTCACCAGGTACAACTGGAGCAATAAACACAATTGGTAAACGTATACGTGACGGTGTTGGTTCACAATTGCCTTTAAAAGATAGATTAGAAAATTTGAGTTTAAATCCAGAGATAAATACAACTGGTAATGCTCCTACAAAGGGAGCTAATATGGTACAATTATTGATGCAAGGATTGAATAGTAAAGATAAAAATATTCTTATGACTGTGCTACAAAATCAAGATGAAACAATTATTAAAAATACAATTACTAAATTGCCCATTGCAGCGATATCGCCATTATTAAAAGAACTTACAATAATGTTACAAAGCAAAATGTTTCTCAGTAGAATAGCTGTTATGTGGTTGAAAACGCTTATAGTTACCCATGCAGCACATCTTCTTTCTCTTCCGGATATTGGCGATGCACTGAGTCCAATTTTAGGATTAATTGACGCGAAACTGTTGATTTTAACGGAGTTATCTAGACTTCGGGGTCGTGTGGCTCTTGTCACTGGTCAGATATCACATTTAAATGAAAAACAAAATACCGATATCACTGAAGAATGTCTTCTTGTTTACCAAGATCCTGGTATGTTGATATCTTTTATTTTTTTTTTTTACGTTCGTATCACATGAAATTATATCGACTGACAGCGAATTTTTTTATTAAAATTATTTTCATGGAATTTTTTAGACTCTTCGGATAATGGAACTGATGGGGAAATGGAGGCAGAAAGTGGATCCGATGATAATTGGGAAGAAACTTCAGATCACGAAGAAGGGCAGGAAGAAGTGAATGAAGATATGGAGAATGGACGATCTGATGATGATGATGATGATGATGTATCGATGTGCAGTTGAATATATATTTTCAAATATACGAAATTTTATTTGTGAATTTTAAATAATTTCTGTCAAAAAATTTACAGCCCATTATATTTTTTAAGACTTTGAAAATAATACGTGTACTATTTTATTCTTGTATAGACATCGATTGAGATAGGAATATATATTGTTTTTTTTTTCTTTTTTTAAACTAAGCTAATTTCTCAGGTAAATATCTTTTGACTCCTATGAGTTGTCTATAATAAATGGAGTATTTTCATACTGCTGAAACAGAAGAAAGAAAAAGTTATAAATGTACATTATTGAAACATCGTAATTACGAGTGTTTGTTAATTCATTTGTTTATGAAGTGTCTAATTTCCATGCAAAATTCAAAGTAAATGGTACAATAAATAATTAAAATTGATATTTCTCTTGAATTTCGACAAATCGTTCAACGATTCTTTTTAATGCCACATTTTTTTAAACATGAACTCACAAAAATAAATAAGATTAAAAGTGCTATCGAATTGTAATCATATTTATGTATAAAAAAATTAACGGGTCATTTGACATAAAATTTTTATGTGTATATGTATGATTGAATGATGTTTTAATCACTGACGAGAGTAAAAACAAAAACAAAACAAAAATACATGTATGTATGTTATAGATTTTTAAATTTAATAAATAATTTCAGTTATATTTCTCTCAAACTATTTCTAAAAACCAAATAATTTATCAATATATTTAAACTTTATATATTTTTATATTATTCCAACAATTTAATTAATATATATGATGAAGTCATAATGGTATTGATAATTATAACTGCTTTTTAAATTCCTCAACGTAGTATTAAAATGAAATGAATCCAATATTATCAATGACTAACAAAATTCGATAATTAATTGATATCAAATCGTATTTGGCATGAAAAAAATTCAACATCAAATCACATACTGATTGGCAACATCGTATATATTTTTAATTATGTATATAAGAGTGAGGTCAGAAGTTCGTCGGATAATTGTGATTAAAGTTCCAAAATTTTAGTATAAAAGCCTACACTCAACAATGGAAAAAGTATCATTCTCTGGTTGGTGGTTCAAGCAACATTACCGAAGAAGACAATAGAAAAAAGCATTGAAGATGCTAAAGGAGTTTTTGGTTTTGGCCATCACGGCCTTTTGCTTGGCAAAAGCAACAGAGTCTCATACCGCTGATGTGGATTTCCTCCATAAGCAGAAGCGTGTTTATGAACTCTTCATGTACATTGACCAACCTAAATTGTACGGAAGTGAATTCTACGAAGTTGGACACACTTACGACATCGAGAGCAACATTGACTTTTACAATGACAAGGTAAAAAAATATTCAATCTTTCAATATAATTCATAAAATAAAAAATATCATTTATTAATATGTTATTTCATTTAATTGCAGATGATCGTAAAAGAATTCTTGTACCGATTCAAATTGGGAATGCTCCGTCGTGGTGCTTTATTCTCTGTTTACTACAAGGAACATCGTGAAGAACTTCGTGTTCTCTTCCGTCTGCTCTACAGCGCCAAGGACTTCCAAACATTCTACAAGACCGCATGCTTCTGTCGTCTCTACCTAAACCAAGGAATGTTCATCACCGCCCTTACCACCTCTGTAATGTACCGTCCTGATTGCAAACACATCATTCTACCACCAATGTACGAAATCTACCCTCACTTATTCTTCGACAACGAATACATTCAGGAAGCTCATCACTACAAAATGACCTCAGGTAATTGCAACAATTCAAATGACAAAAAAAACAAATGAAAAAATCAATTAAATTTATAATTATTAAATGAATTTAATAATTTAATTTTTCATAATGCAGGATTCAAGAAGACCGGTTCGTTCGACCACTTCGACACTTACTTCATTGACAAAAACTACACCAGCAGCTTCATGAAGTATTACGTTGACAAAGAATACAGCCTCGACTATTTCACAGACGATGCAGGTCTTAACAATTACTATTACTACATTCGTAATCTCTTCCCCTTCTGGATCACCATCAAGGACCTCGAATTGCCCAAACACATTCGTGGAGAGCTTTACTATTACGTTCATCAACAATTATTGGCTCGTTACTACCTTGAACGTCTCAGCAATGGTCTGGGAGAAATTGAGGACTTTGACTTCTACAAAAACTTTGGACCAGGCTACTTCTCCACCCTCGTTTATAGCAATGGTGTTGCTGTACCAAACCGCGATCGTTACACAGATGTACCAGTATACAAATACAAATATGTCAAGGAAATTGAGAACATTGAAATGCGTATTTTGGCTGCTATTGACAGTGGATACATTATCGATTATGAAGGCAAACAGATTGGATTATACACCCCTGAAGGTTTCAACTATCTTGGTAACTTGATTGAAGGAAATTACGATTCATGCAATATTCGTTTCTACGGCGCTATTGATGCACTTTACCGTGACATTTTTGGATTCAACTATGACTGCAAACACAAACATTGCGTTGTACCAAGCGCTCTTCAAACATTCAGCGCATCTCTTCGCGACCCAGCGTTCTACAGATTGTACAAGAGAATAATTGGATACTTCTTAAGATACAAATGTCACTTGCCAGCATATACCGCCAGTGAACTCGAATTCAGTGGTGTTAAGATTCATGATGTTAAAGTTGACAAGCTTTACACTTACATGGAGCCATACGACTATTTCATCAATAATGCAGTGACCGTAGACAGCTACAAGGATGGTATGGCATTCAATATTAAGGCAAAGAAATACCGTCTTAATTACAAACCATTCACATTCAACTTCAACGTAATGAGCGACAAAGTTACCAAGGGTGCAGTTCGCATTTTCTTGGGACCATCATACGATGATTATTACTTCAAGGAAGAGAACTACATGTATTACAGCTTCTACAATTTCGTTGAACTCGACAACTTCGTGGTTGACTGTAAGAAATATTTTTTAATTATTATTTAGTTGTAATTATTATATTTTTTTTCACGATAATTTGCAAATTTTTTATATTTATTCGTGATGTTTTCAGTGAAACCGGGTACAAACATGATCGAACGTCACAGCACACACTCGATCTTCACTGCTAAAGACTTCGTGGGCGGTGATTACTTCTACAAGAAACTTCTCAAGGCTATTGAAGGCAATGAGCCATTCACTTACACCGACAAAGTCTACGGATTCCCCGACAATTTATACTTACCTAAAGGTAAAGCTGGTGGTATGCCATTCAAATTATACGTCTACATTTCACCAGTAGATGAAAGCAAATTCTCCTACATTGATCTCCCAATATTCGGCAAATACTTCTATGATGGCAAACCATTCGGTTTCCCATTGGACAGACCAATGTTACCATACATGACTGAATTGGGCAACATGTTCATGAAGGACATTTACATCTACTATTCCAAAGACTATGTTGAAGGTGGTCAATATTACCCCAAAGATTACCACAAGGATTATGTATATGGTGAATCTGTAAAGAAATCCGACATTAAAGAGAAGCCTTACTACTTCATGGATTACGATAAAAAAACCATTTTTTAAATGGTTTCAATATGACGAATAATGCTATGTCCCCTCGTGATCTCCAATTATCAAATGTTGGAGGATAATTTTGATTATATGTTCACAATTTGTGCAAACTTTGAAATAAAATAAAAAGTACATTTCAAATCTATTTTTTATTATTAATCAATCCCAAATTATTCCTATATGAGTTTCTTTAATATTTATGAATAATGGAATTATTTATCAATTATTGAATTAATACATTTAAGTAATGAAATTCGGCAATTTGAATTAATTGTTATTCACCAGAAATAGTAAATAATAATATACACATTTCATCGTCACGTTTCACTGGATATAGCATAAATTTACATTAACAATTAGTATCACATGATGGTAGTCTGATTTATAGTTTGAATAGTTATTACGTGTTGAATATATGATGCGATTATACTAATATAATGTTGTTTACTTGATCACAAAACATAAGGACCATACTAAGAAATTCCTAACCTTATCTTTGAGCCATCATTTGAAATATCATCATAAATATTTATTTATTTGACTTGTTATTGTCATTATTCGTGGCTGCTAACATGATTTGAATTAAAATATTCTAAAAAAATGTACATGCATATATTTGTATACTAGTATGTCCAGAAAATAATGAAAATATATATTCATTAGAATTAAATATGTGTATATTAGAATCTAGTGTGAAGATAAATTTTTTTATTCATTAGAATTATTTTTTGCATGTAAAGTTTTTGTGCTGTTAATTAATGAATTGTATTAATACAGAATAAGTTTCTTTGTATATTTTATTGCAAGAAATATTTATCAGAATATTTTGCTATCCGCAAAACCAAAATCATGCTGTTAATTTGAAAACAACAGCCAAATTTAATGTACTGAATGATAAAATACAATCTAATAATACATTGATTTATTATTCCAGGTCCACACAAAGTCAAAGTTCAATTAATCGCATAACAAAAATCAGTGTTACGACATCCCAAATTTTTGATATAAATGATAGCTAAATATATTATATAAAGAAACGATAAAAAATAAGTTTGCATTATATCGATTTTTTTGTTTTTAGATGTCAAAGGTGATTGATATCTATGTCGATGAACTGCTATATAAAGCAACTTTTATTTGGAAGCGATTGTAATTCCCCAAAGGCCATTCAACGTGAATTTATTGTGGTTGTTACTGGTATCAAATAAAAAAATGCAAAGAAATCTCGTTGTATTTGCCACGGCATGTATTTGCCTGGTGGCAGCAACTGTACCACCTGATGTCATGACTGCTGATAAAACTTTTCTAACAAGACAAAAGGTACTTTATTCACTTTTCTGGCATACAGATCAACCAACTACAGTAAATTCAGATTTGTACCAAGTTGCTCGTTCATGGAGCATTGAAGATCACGTTGGATCATTTGCAAATGAGGTAAATAATAATTCTACAAATTTTCTAAAAATATTCCAATAAGTAGTTTATTAATTATATAACAATAGAATAAAATAATTTTGATAAATGATAATCAATTTTAGACTGTTGTTCACGAGTTCGTTGAGCGTTTCAAGCATGGATTGATTCGCCATGATGCTGTATTCAACATATTTTATCCTGAACATCTTGAAGAAGCTGTTGCACTTTTTAAAGTTTTCTATCATGCCAAAGATTTCGATACTTTCTATAACACTGCAGTGTGGGCTCGATTCAATGTCAATGACAAACTGTTTACTTATGCTCTTGCAGTAGCAATTATTCATCGTCCTGACACTAAATATATTCGTTTACCAGCACTTCATGAAATTGCACCACACTTTTTCTTTAACAATGAAGTTTTACAGGCAGCATATCGTGCTAAAATGGGTGATGCTAGTGAGTAAAAATTTAAATTAAAATTAAATTAAAAAAAAAAATAAATAAATAAGTGACAATTGAAAATTAATTTGATCATATAATTTTTTTAACAGGTGTAAAGAAGAGCCTTGGTGTGAAATATCACGAAGGTGGTGATGTAATTATTCATTCAAACTACACCGGATGGTACATATCTCATGCAAATGTTGACGAGGAATTGAATTATTTTACTGAGGATGTCAGTTTGAATACCGCTTACTTTTATTTTATTCACGACTTTCCATTTTGGATGAATAGCAAAGAGTACCATCTTCAAAAGGACGTTCGTGGTGAGAGTTATTATTATGGTCATAAGCAATTATTAACTCGCTACTATCTGGAACGTTTGGCCAATGGATTGGGTGAAATTGATTTTATTGATTGGCGTGAACCCATTATTACTGGATACTATCCATCATTGAATCATCCAAATGGATTACCATTCCCTCAACGTGATTCGTATACTAAAATACCATATCATAAATTTTATTTAGTTCATGATATTGAAGAAGTTGAATCACGTATTCATGATGCAATTGATTTTGGTTATGTATATGATGATAGTCGTCCACCAAAACAAGTTGATATTTTTACACCAGAAGGTTTTAATATTCTTGGTAATCTCATTGAGGGTAATGCAGACTCTTTAAATGCAAAATATTACGGTAGTTTTGATCATTTATGCAGAAAAGTACTTGGTTTTGGTGCAAATTCCATTGATAAACAACATGTTTATCCAAGTGCATTGGAATATTTTACTACAAGCTTAAGAGATCCAGGATTCTATCGTATTTACAAAAAAATTGTTGGTTATTTCCATAATTACAAGGCACAATTGCCAAAATATACACACGATGAATTAGCATTCCCAGGTGTCAAGATTGAATCTGTTGCTGTTGATAAATTATTGACATATTTCGAGCACGTTGATTCTGTTATTAGCAATGGTATACCAGTAAATTCACAACACGATGCTGAGACACTTGTTATCAAAGTTCGTCAACATCGCTTGAATCATAAGCCATTTACTTATCATATCACTGTCAACAGTGAGAAAAATGTTAAAGCTTACGTTCGTGTTTTCTTGGGACCAAAATATGATGAACAAGGTCGTGAATTTAAATTTGTTGACAATTACGTCAATTTCTTTGAGCTTGATCAATGGGTTGTTGATCGTAAGTATTACAAAATGAATAAACAAATGAATTTATTTGTGAATTTATTTAATAATTAATTTTATTTTTTTATTTAATTATTTTAGTTAAAGTGGGTAATAACAAAATTGAACGCAGCAGTCATGAATCTATTTATGTTGTACCTGATGAACAATCGACTATTGTTTTTTGGAATAAACTCAATCATGCAATTGAAAATGGTGAAGCATACACTTATAGTACACGTGTGTCTGCATTCCCTGATCGTTTAGTTTTGCCTAAAGGTAAGAAGGAAGGTCTACCATTAAAACTCTTTGTCTACGTCAGCGAATTTAATGAAGCTCACAGTCTGAATATTGCATCACCTGTATGGGGAACAACTGTTGTTGATGGTAAACCAATGGGATATCCATTGGATCGTCCAGTTGTTCCATACGCTTTCAATGTTCCCAATGTTTACTTCAAAGACGTTTTTGTTTTTCATAAACAAATTGAGGAAATGAATCTCACTGTTTAATTCATCAATATGAAATATATTACTGTAAAAAAAAAAATACAAAATATAATTTTATGTAAAAACAGAAATGTTTTGAATAAAATAATTCAAACTTTGTAATTATTTGTTTTATTTTAAAACATCAGAAAATTTATTATGAATTAAAAATAGAAATATTGAATATATAATTAATTATTTGGAATATTAAAAAATAATGTGATAAAAATTTTGTAAAATTTATATCAATAAATTTCTTGATATTTAAAATTTTATAAAAACTATTTGACCTTTTCGTTAGGAGTCTTGATAATATTATTTAACTTTTTATTGTATAATACATAAGATAAAGGGCAAAATGATATTAAAAAAATATAAACAAATATAAACTTTATCTTTGAGTTACTGATACAACGATATGACTGATGACAAACTGATTAATTAGAAAAAATAAAGGAATAAAAATGTCATATCAATGCAAAGCATAAACAAATGCTTCATTACAAAGACTAATCTTTAGGCTTTTGACCCTCATTAATTATACTCTATAATTATTAATACAATTTTGTAGTATTTTTTCTTATTTACCCTTCGTCTTCAAAACTATCTGCAAAAAATGAATTATATCAATATAATATTTGGTGACTTATGAATAAATATTTACAGTTTATTTGGACTATTCTAGAAAAATAAAAAAATTATCACATTAAATGAATATAAAAATAATAAATATTTTTATCTGAATAGCGACCCTCTATAATAAATTTTGCACTATTATAATCAACAGATATATAATGTCTCGGGTTATATTTTTGACCTATAGTCCGATGATTAAATTCCCATCGAAACACTATAAAATGAAGTGGTAATGTAACAATAGCACGCAGTTTCACCACAAGTTTCAAACGAGAACTTATTATATTGGTGTGAATAATAATAAAAATATTTCCATCCGCTACAAAGGAAGGTAGCTTGCAATAATGCGGTCATTATTATTGTTATTGGCTTTTGTACCGTTATGTTTAGTGACTGCTGAAGCCAGCAGTGGTTATTACTATACAGAATTAACTGCAGATCAAGATTTTCTTATAAAACAAAAAAAAATCTACAATTTATTTTATCATGTCTCTCAGCCACATATTGTTAATCCCGATTTGTACAAAGAGGGTAAAGACTATAGTATTGAAGAAAATATTAACTCCTACACCAATCAGGTATAAATTCACAATCATATAAATCAATTGAATAATTATTAAATATTAAAATAGAATTAAAAAATATATATTAATTAATTTTTATTTTATTAGGATGCTGTAAATAATTTTTTGGAACTTTATAAATTTGGATTTTTACCACGCGGTGAAATTTTTTCTCTTTTGTATCCCAAACTTGTGAGTGAAACTAAGGTACTTTTTAAATTATTTTTCTACGCCAAGGATTTTGAAACATTTTATAAAACTGCTGCGTGGGCAAGAATTCACATCAATGAAGGCCAATTTATTTGTGCACTTTATCAAGCAGTACTTCGACGACCTGACACGATATTTATTCAATTACCACCATCATATGAATTTTATCCACATGCATTCTTTAATTCTGAAGTTATTGAAGCAGCAAAGAATACCAAACTTTACAATAAAATTAGTGAGTATAAATATAAACATGGGATATAACATTAATTTATTTCAATTAATTATTAATTTCTATCAATTTAATGGTGAAAATAATTTTTTAGGTGCTGTCGAGGGTAATTCTTATATTATCCGAGCTAATTATTCCGGTTGGTATTTGAATCGCGATTACGATACTGAGATGACACTTAAATATTTCATTGAAGACATTGGTCTCAATGCCTATTACTTTTTCCTCCGTCAAAATTATCCATTTTGGTTAGAATCTGATGAATTTGGTATTGAAAAATCAACACGAGGTGAAGAATATTTGTATCATCATAAAGGTTTATATAATCGTTATAATTTGGAACGTTTGGCTAATGGACTCGAGAAAGTTGAAGACTTTGATTGGAATAGTGAATTTTATCCTGGTTATTATCCAACAATGGTTTATAAAAATGGTTTGCCATTTCCACAGCGACCACACTGGAGTAAAATTCCCCACTACAAATATAAATTTCTTCACGTAAGTATTTTTGGAAATTTAATATAATTATTAATTAAAAATTTAAAGAACTGTGAAGGAAAATGAAAAATTAATTATCTACAATTCATTTAGGCTGTTCAATCAATTGAAAGACGCATCTCTGATGCAATTGATTCAGGTTATGTGATTGATGGTGATGGTAAACAAATTAAAATTGATACACCAGAAGGTATTAATATACTTGGAAATATTATCGAAGGAAATGCAGATTCATGTAACAAAGACTTTTATGATAGTTATGAAATAATTGCTCGAAGAATTCTTGGTTATAATCTTGAGCCTAAGACACCATATCAAATTATTCCTAGTGCCATGGAATCATATTCCTCTTGCATGAGAGACCCAGCATTTTATCGTCTCTATAAAAGAATAAGTTACTTTTATTATCGATATAAAACTCATTTAAAACCGTATCACAAGGATGAAGTTATTTATCCTGGTTTGAAATTTGAATCAGTTGATGTGGATAAATTAGTAACTTATTTCGATGATTTTGATGCGACAATCAGCAACGGATTACCAGTTACAAGTCAAACGGAGGCTGACACATTACTTGTAAAGGTTCGCCAACCTCGTCTCAATCATAAACCATTTACCGTTCATTTCACACTTAATTCTGATGTTGCTCAAAAAGTTGCTATACAAATATTCCTTGGACCAAAATATGATGCACAACACAATATGTTAGACTTCACCGACAGCTACAAGTATTTTTATGAAATAGACTACTGGATAACTGATGGTAAGTTAATGAAAATCATAATAAAAAAAAAATGATAATTATATACTAAGATAATAACTGATAGTTATTTTTTATTTTATAATTCATAGTGGTTGCTGGCAGCAATAAACTTGAGCGTAACAGTCATGATTTCTTCTTTGTACGTCCTGATGATGAACCCAGTGAAATATTCTACAAGAGAGTTGAAAAAGCTTTAGAGGGCACAGAAAAATTGACTTACAAACAGAATATTTATGGATTCCCAGAGCGTCTACTTTTACCTAAAGGTCATTCAGGTGGATCTCCATATCAACTGTTTATATTTGTCAGTCCAGTGAAAAATCAAATTTTATATCAATCACGACTCTTTGGAAATTATCAATTTGATAATCGTGCTATGGGATATCCATTGGATCGACCAATTTATCGTCCTCACTTTGATGGACCAAACATGTTCTTCAAAGACGTTAACATTTTTTTCAAATCTGATGTTGATCCTAATTCAACTTCTTAATCATTGATGTCCATTGTTTGCTATTTGTATGATGACTTTTGCTGAATTGATTACAAATTATTATTCATAATAAAACCATACATTTTAATAATCGTATTATTTTTATATTAATTATTTTATAATATGTTTTGGTTTGAGAGAATTATATCAGAAAGATTTTCATATTGATACATAAACAAAAATTTGAATATTTGCACAAGTTAAAATGCGCTTTCAACAAATTTTATGAAGGCATATTTTATTCTGGAATGTCTCTGTATAATGCCGTTCATTGATATTTATAATTGTGCTTACGTCATTTTATAACTGTATATCGTGCGAAGAGGTATAACAGTACATCGACAACACGCACGCACATGCTGATTTGAATTTATTAAATGAGTGACTGGATCACGACCAAAATATATAT
This sequence comes from Microctonus brassicae, assembly GCA_918226075.1. NCBI lineage: Eukaryota > Metazoa > Arthropoda > Insecta > Hymenoptera > Braconidae > Microctonus > Microctonus brassicae. The sequence goes on from OW445484.1 coordinate 3,882,741, forward strand.
TTAATCTTGTTTTTACAATTAATATTTTCAAATGGATATTTACTATTTCGCTATTAATATTAGGATAAATAATTATAATAAAATAATTGAGCAATTCTTGATCAATAAATCTATGTAATTTGTGATTAAGTTTATTGAAAGATAAATAAAAATACATCAATTATTAAATATATAATAGTCTGCACATTTTCGATAATAATATATATTCATAAAGGGTGATAAATTCAATTATCTGAACAGATCAAAGCAGTGTTTATCAAAAGAATAATAAGTGAATTAAATATGTAATAATGTTTTCTAATAAATCATGCTAATTATTGGCGATACGTTAATCTTTTATATAATTATACAATAATGATTATAACTAGTGAAGTTACGTATCAATTATTTAACAAATTCAAGTGCATGCATTGGAGAAAGCAAACAATAAAATATTGCATATTTATTCTTGAAACATTGTCAATGCTAAAGCTTTTAGTTGTCGTCTACCGATTTTTCCTGATGCAGTATGTGGTATTTCATCCATAAATTTAATACCAGCACGCAATTTCATTTGATCTGGCAAAGTTTTTCCAACCAATTCATGAACAATATCCTCAGTCACCTAAAATAATTGCCATGTTATTTGTTGAAATAATACGGAATTTTAATTCACGTCAACATTATATAACAAACTTGAATATAATTAATTACTTACATTAGAGTCTGGGGTTTTGACAATGAATGCAAACGGCTGTTCATCGTCTTCCAAGTGTGGAATGGGTACTACAGCAACTTCAGCCACGCCTGGCAATGTCTGTATCAATTGTTCAATCACTGCAGGCGGTACATGATGTCCGCGCCATTTAATTAATTCATTTAATCTCTCGATAATAAACAGTGCACCGTCTTCATCATAATAAGCTAGATCACCGGTATGTAACCATCCTGGAGGGAATTATTTTTTTTTAATAATAAGAAAAATTCGATTTCACATTGAGTCATTTTTTTTTTTGACCAAAATTATTTTTTCTCACCTTCGTCATCAATGGATTTTTTTGTACCCTCTGGATTTCTATAATATTCCGTCATCATGAATGAAGTCTTGAAACACGCTTCGCCTTTTTCATTTGGGCCAAGAATTTTTCCAGTCTCTGGTTCGATAATTTTTAATTGGAAATTTTTTACTAATTTTCCAACAGAATTTACTTTATAATTTTTTGATTGAAATGTTGCAGCTCCACCTAATTCAGTTGTTCCTACACATGAAAATGAAAATATATAAATTAATAACAAATGTACAGTCAGATTATAAATAATGTTCTTTGGTGTTTTTATCAAATTATATTAAATAAATTTACTTACCATAAGCTTGAAATACATTTGAATTTGGAAATGCTTGTCGAATTGATTCCTGCGATTCTTCTTTTAATGGTGCACCACCAATAGTAATTAAATTTATTGATGATACATCAAATCGTGGTATAGCACCTGATTTTAAAAGTCGATTCGCCATACTTGTCCCCATTAATACCCAATTAATCTAATGTAATATAATTAAAATAAAATTCAATAATATTAATTAAATATTTGCTTCAATAAAATTTTACATTCATCAAATAATTTTACTTTGTATTTTTCAATAATTCTGCATGTATCCTCTTCAACAAATGGTCCAGGAATAAATCTTTTGCCAGCCACTTTGATGGTAGCAAATGTACAAAGTATTCCCGAAACCCAACAAAATGTTGAATACCACAGTGCATTATTTTTCTTAACATTATCCATAACATTATTAATATTCCCAAATATTGATTTATGGGAATGAAGAGCACCTTTAGGCATTCCAGTGGTGCCTGATGTATACAATATAAAAGCAGGATGATCAACTGATGATAATTTATCACATTCAAAATTTTTTACTTCTATTGGTCCAGGTTTTCCAATAATTTTATCAAATGACTCGTAACCATTTATTTCACCAAAAATAATTATTTTCAAATTATATTTCATCTCTCTAGCAACATCAATTGCTACTTTAGCACACTCTTCATTCACAAATAACACTTTTGGCTTGGTCAGATTAATAAAGTGTTTTGCCAAATCTATATTAATAATTGTTATTTTTAAATACAATTGTGTTTATACTCAAAATAATTATATATACAAAGGAAAATTATTTTTAACAATACCTGGAGTAAGTCCATAGTCCCACCAGGGATTTAAAATTGCCCCAATGTACATTGATGCAAGAGCTGGTATCACCTGATTCATATGATTGTGTGAACACATTGCAATCACATCATTTGGCCCAATATTTTGATTGCGAAGCCACAATGCACATCTTACACTACGATCTAATATTGAACCATAAGTGTCTTCATTTCCCGTTGTTGCATCTACCTGTTTTAAAAATACCCACTATATAATTTAATATTTCATTCACCTAATTCAACAATAACAATTGGAATAATATTAAACATACCTGTGCGACTAATTTTGAATTTTTTCTCATTTGCTCCATCAATGCTTCTCCATAATTATTTTTTCCATTCTCCAAAAATTCCTCTTCTTCTCCCTTTAATATCCCATCCTCAATCACAAATGATTTTACCTAAGTTTCAATCAAAAATATTTTATTATTTTAATTTAAAATCTTTTCTTTTTTTTTTTCTTTGCAATATTAATAAATAATTGATATAATACTTTTTCTTCGCCAACTTCATCACCATTATATTTTCCTTTATTCATGACGGTGGCGTCAACAATGAAACACTAAACCAACACGAGAGAAATATAACTGAAAAATGAGCTAAGATGTACTAGCGCAATTGAGTAAACCATTAGCTTTTAAAAAGTTTAAGCGTCATTGGTGCATTTTATATTGCTCATAATCTTAATGACCATGACTTGGCATGTTTAACTGATGATAAATATATATATATAATAATTAATCAAATGAAAATAAATGACTTTACGTAATTATACGTATGAAACTATCAATTTCCTACGAGTTTGACAATAAAAGTCTGGTAGCGTGTCTAATTTATTTAATGAACCTCAATATGAAAAAGGAAATTACTTGATGATATAACGTTAAAAAAATGTAGCATGATAGATTTAATATATGACAGACACAAGCATATTTGACTATATATAATTAAAAATGAACAATATTCAATAAAGGCAAAATGTGCACTTTGGCTTTCAATGAGTTATTTATTATTTTTTTTGTTTCGCTATTATACTAACGCTAGTAATTTTTGGATATTGTCTACATTATTTGTGCTACTATTACTGATGAAAACCAACAGCTATTATTGTTAAGAAATAATTACATTATACAATACATAATTGTTGGTATAAAAAAATTTTTTTAAATATAAATAATTAGATATTTTTGTCACAATGCAATTATGATAGCTTCAATCATTATAGAAAATATTATCCAAATAAATATAGTAAGTTAATTTGTATAATTTCGGAATCATTCAGGAAGCAATCATGTGTCCGGTTTTAATATTGGTCAAGGTCAAACGTGTTTAATAAAGATTAATTATTATTGAGTATGGGAACAGGAATGTGGGACATTAACCTGTCGAGATGTGGGGGATACACATAAGGAAATACAGGTGATGCCGCTCATACTAAGTCTCGAGTTCAAGAACATCGCAGTTTTGTTATAACAGTCTTCCAGTAACTAACTAAGCTTCAAGTTGAATTTCATCTGAAGTATAGAAAGCTACATGTATTTTTCATTATTTGTTTTACAATAAATCCTGAATTACTTACAGACATATAAATACTCAATATGGAATTCCGAACGTTTATCGTAAGTAAAATTTACATGTTATAACATTAATTAAAAAACTTAGACAATTCTTTGAATTCATTTGAATTTATAGCGAATAAATAACATAAAAATATCCAAGTCAATTAAATTTATAATAGTCGAATGCGGAAAGATAGTAATAAAAATTGATTTAAATATTTTAATTAGCGCACAAAGATTATATGATTTGTTTATTTGTCATTTAGATATTAAAAAGAATTGACTCAGCATCAAGGATACAATAATACAACATTGGTATATTAGTCATTAGTTCAAATGTAGTGAACTTGTAGTATTCTCAATTATCATCGTATATATTTACAAGCATATATTTAGTAAACAATATTATTATCACATATGTGAAATGAGTTTGTAAAAATAATTTAATTAAATATATACAACAATAAAACAGCATTATAATTTTGAACGTGAACTGATATAAAATTGATATGTGAATAAAGATGTTTAGCTTGATGATTTTTATATTATGCAAATTTAATTAAATATATATATTCACTCACTCATGTTATTTCACATCAATACCAGTTTTAAAACTCATGGTACATGGTAACCGTAACGTGGTTATATCTGTAACACATAACCAAGTAATAACAGTTAATTTATAATTTCTCCTAGGATAATTTTACCTAACGATTATGCTTCTATGTACAATTAAATTGATGGGAATTTAATTTATCAGAGATTGACGTGCGATTTAATATTATATACAGACAAATACACTTTATAATAATATTAGATTTTACCTTTTCGAATAATTCCATTGGCTACCAGTAAGAATTTAGGTCAATTGTCTTCTGCTTCTTTGAAATCTTCATCCGGTTTTCTAACATCAATAAAATCAAATATTCCACAAGAGCTAATAGACAACCACAGTAATTGTCTTTTATAATTCATGTCACTCTAAAAGAATTAATTTCCAGTTTAAATATTTATCATAGATAAATTTTATAACCTTTGTCGGAAAAAATGCGTGTAAATATTTATTTCTCACATGTATATTATACAGAAAAATATAGTAAAATTTTGCTTATCGTACACATCATATATTTCGCAGTGATATTAATATGTTGCTTTGTTTATTTCCACACTATATGACAATTACAAATCAGAAAGTTGAAACAATGAACAATCATAAATGACACGTTCAATTTGAAATAAAGAAAAGACCATTTCATAATATAAATATAAAATTATACAGCATAAGAAATTATATAATGATAAACATTAAGTTTTAATCTTTCTTATTTATATTTTTAATTTTTGTTTGATGTTTACTTTGAAGTGTGAACTGGTTGTGTGAACGTTGTGATTATTATTTTTTCTTCATTGTCAAAAGAGATAATATATAATGATGAAACAAAAGAAAATATAATAAACATACTGGGATATATATTTGTTGATATAGTTTGACTTCTATCGTTTTGTTACGGTGTTTCTATATACACACACAACTGTGCACCGTTGTGAATAAATAGTTGGTGGACCAGGTACCGTTAGGGCCGAACACATACATTGAGCTGTGCATTCTGTAACGGGTTATGCTTTTTGTATGAATCATTCATATACATGTATAGTTAGATTAGCTAGTGTAATTTATTATTACCAGATAGAAAAAAATATAAATGTGCAAAATTTATAATTCTAAAGTTTAAAATTTTATTTAATTATAATCATTCATTTATTTGTTTTTATTTATTTTTTTTTATCTATTTGAAAATTTGTCCTTGATGAATATGTAATTGATTCAAATTAATTTATATTTAAATAGTATTATTTTTATTTTTTAAAATAATTTTAATAAATTGGTGAAATTCTTTCAGATGATTCTCATGAGTGTTTCTGCATTTGCTGAACAAAATATGAATAAATTAGGTTTACAAATGAATGATTCATCGTCTATTAAAGGAGAAGAAGAGGCACCAGAAGGATATTATGCATTTGTAGAATCTCCAAATGCTGAACCACCAAAAGTTCGACCTCCACCTTACATCGACAGTAATAAAGAGTGTTTTGGTAAGTTAAAAATAATTAATCTACAACCAAGAATTAATTGTAATGTTTATAGTGAATAATAAATTTGAATATATTTATTTTTGTTTTGTTTTTTTTTTAGATACTGGCAAACAAGAACAGGGCTTTGTTTCAATTCACAATGTTTGTGGTGATTTAAATAAGGGATATATTCCACGTAATCCAATGAAACAAAATATCGCTGGTTCTTCATATCCATTGTATGTATATTTTTTAAATATATATATTAATAAAAATGTTTGATTTGTCATTACGTTGAATGTAATTATGATTTATTTAATTTGTTTTTTAGCGAGCTGATAAGAAATCATACTCTTAAATTTCTTAGTAAAGCTCTGCCAATACTTAAAGCTGATGATTCATTGCCCAAAGTAGCAAAGGTTCAACCATTTTCCCAAAATTCGTAAGTAAAATTCATTTGTATATATAATTTATAATTAATTTATTGATACAAAAATTTATATTAAATTGTCTTTCCAACTGCAGGGTACACACAAATGAAAAACGAAGCAGGAGCAAACGCGGTGCAGCCAATTCACAATTAAATTCTTCAGATTTAAATCGAAATGGTCGTAAATTTTGCGAAAATGGCGGCGGAGTGTCAGTATAAAATCGTCATTAAAATAAATATTCAAACAAAAACGTAGAATGAAAATAAAAAAATATAAATGAATATATAAACAAATCAATAATGACATTTAATGCTTGCAGTATTTGCATGCTGTACAAAGCAATTCAAGGTGAGCCACTGACAACGTCAGTGGCTGAACGCAGAGATGAGCCAGTACCTGTTGAATATCGTCAACGTACAACAACACAGGAAAAAAGTGAATATTCTGGACCACCAACACCTTGTCCAGCAAAAGTCGAATATGCAACGCCAGTTTTTGCCAAAAATTATCAAGGAGTTTGGCGATATGTCGTTCAAATTCCATACGAAGGTTATTTTACCCAAACAATTGAGTTGACACGATGCATGTATGTATATTAAATAAATAATATATAATTTTAATAATTTAAAAAAATTAATATTGATCAAAAATATATTCACCAAATGATAATTGTGATTTTTTTTTTAAACAGGCAATCAAAGTGTCATTATCTTGATGGTGGTTGTCTTTCATCGCCCAGATGGACAAGTCTTCTTGTTGCTGAAATATTTTATCCAGACACTTTTCTTGAAGAGGATGTAAATAATAAATTACCACGACCCAGAGAACCAGTTGCCGGATCACCACCACCAATTCAGGATTATCAAAATTTCCAAATGTATCTACAAAAAAGAGCTGGAGAAAATGAAGGAAGAAGCAGTGCGACACAAAATCATTGTGATGGAGTGGATGATATGGGATGCTTTCAAGTATTTATATTATCTTTACAAATATATATTTTTTATTTAAAATTTTAATATTGTTGGAAAATGAAGGAAAAACAATTAATAATTTAATGTATATTTTATTGTCAGGTTCGGCTTTATTACGATTGGTTTCTTGTCCCAGGCAGTTGTAAATGCTGGCGGCCCGATTACTTTAACCGTTATGTTCGTCGTACTACAAGTGATTTGTGAATAGCGCAATTATACTCACGTCGTGATAACAGCAGTGTACATTCGTCGATTTTTCATAGAAAATGAAAATATTTATGATGAATAAGTGAGACAACATTCAATATAATTTTTTTTTTTTATTTCAATGAGAAATTTCACGTGTCTGCAAATAAAGCGTCATGAAATATCTGCAAGTTATATATGCATAGATATACGTATTTATATATGTACAGTCAATGGCACAATCGTACTAATTATATAAGCAAATTATGAAAAGAAAAAAAAAAGAACAAACAAAAAATGACTGATGATGACGATTATGAATAGTATTTTTTTATACTAGATTTTATAATATAAAAACATTTTTACTATTTTTCTTATCGTATATCTATTGTTTTTCATATTTATAAATAGAAAATTTATATAAAATTATTAATAATTCGATTATTGACAATGAATTGTGAATGTACAATTTTTTTGTACTTTACGTCAAAGTATTTTTAAGATGAATAATAATATATTAGTGACTGGTTTTTGAATGCTTCAATGAAGTTTTACCTAGTTTTTATTATTTTTTTTTTTCTTTATTTATGTACATTATACTTTAATACTTGTGAGGATAAATTTAAATAACATTTGCCATAGACAATTAATGTGTATGGCATATATTAAAACATTATTATAGACGTTAAATCACTCGTACCAATTTAACATTTTTTTTTTATATTTTGTATATTTTCTACATACCAAGAATTATAATCTGTCTTGTTAATAATTAGCTTGAGCCATGAGTACACACCTCCGATAATAACTTGACTGAAATTAATTGGATTCATTTATATATTTTTATAATTTCAAAGTGTATAACAAAATAATTCATTCAAACTATTTATAATTTTATAATATTTTATATAATTTATATTTCATATACGTATTATATATACTCAAATGAATCTAAAATTTTTCTAATACCATGTAAAATATATTTTCTCCATAACTTTCACAAAAAAAAATCCATTCAAAATTTTCAACTAATTTTTTTTGTGTAATATAAAAATTGACAATTCAATTTTTATATTAAAAATATGCATTAAAAAATATAATAAACATAAACGTATGAATTAATTCGCAATATAAAATTACAATGTACATCACGTGTGATTTTATCCTCAACAATAAAATTTTTATTTTATTTTTGAATTATGATGACGTTATATGTTCAAATATTTTTTGAGTCTTAAGTGTAATCCTTGAATCCTTATTTATATATTGTCTGTATAAAATCAGTTTGAATATATATACGAAATAACGAAAAAGAAGAAAGAAAAAAAAAAACAACAAACTTTCCTCGTGACTGCATGTGGCTTCCTTGGTCACTTATCATGTGACAATTTAATTGGTACCAGTTGACCTTAGAACTTGCGATCTGTATGTTACAAATATTATACATACACACACTCATATATAAATCATCATCGCATATCATGACTTTTCTCGAACTTCTATTATATCACGTGCTTTCAATCTCGTGTAAGTCGTGCAACAATATTTAATTCACCATCGAGCATCAAGTTATGATGTCAATAACCGGCACATTAATATAAGAATTATTTGTTGTTTGAAAATAAATTGTTTTCCTTTATTATACTCTCTGATTCAATAATATTTTACAGCATCAATAATTTTTCAATACCACGGTTTAAATTTTTGAATTCATAATTTATAATTTATAACAATTTGTATTTATTATTGTTAACAAAAGCCATTTCAGATATGATTCATACTCAATGAATTGAGTGTATATTCATGAAATTATTTACTGATGGATACAGTAATTCTTCATGTACTTTTACTGTGTTTATATATTATTTATTGGCTCCACAATGTCTAAAATTATTTAAAGTAATATAAATCATTGTAAACTATAAAGGTATACATGAAATAATTTTATTCATTTTATTTATTTCATTTATTTCATTTCATAGAAATATCTAAATAACCAACTGCTGTAATTTATTGTCTATTTGTGAGGGAAAAATCTATTCAACAGTTCATGACGTCAACTTATTGTTTGAAGATAATATTCCAGGTATATACAAATTAAGTTTAGGAAAATTTGGATAAGTTAACTACCTGAATTAATATTAAAATCAATGGAATTTTTTTGTATAGCAAAAAGTTTTATCTTCAATTTTCTATTTTGATTATATTATTATCCTACTATTATTCTTTATCATAATTGTATCATCAAAATAATTAAACAAATGAAATGAATTACAAAAATGTTTGAGGTAAACAAATCAATCTCTAACAAATTAAATTATATATAATACAACGGTATATTGTTGTTGAAGAAAAAAAACAAAATTACAGCTTTACAATGGAAAGAAATAAATGATTTATTATTTTGAGGTTATAATTTTAAATTATAATATATATATATAAATAAGAGAATTTATAAGCTCTGAATAATCTTGTTTGAGACAATACTTATTAATAGCGAATAATAATTCTATATTGTTAATTGACTATGCAATAAAAATAGTTTTAATATTTGTTTTAAAAATGTTGTTGATTTTTTTTTACAGTCAAAATTAAGTTTACATCAAAAGTAGTATTGAGAAAGTCTTTTATCTCTAAAGTAGAATAATTAATTAATCATATTAGTTGAGGATTCATAGATAATTTTATAATTAACTTTACGAGAAAAATAAATTCTTCATTTTATTCCCGCGTGATTAAATAAAATAAGATTGGTTATGCCAACATAAAATAAATAGACGATAGGAGTTAATTCTTTTGTTTGCCATCACTAACCCATAGATAAACTGTTTTTTTATAATATATATGTGTATATACATTATACATATGTGTATGTATGTACATATAAATAAGTAATGGATGAATTTAAAGCTTCAGCTTCTATAAAATCAGTCACGAGTGAATTTGTTGTTTTGGAATGTGACAAATGAAAATATCTCAAATAGAAACTATTTATTACAGTCACGTATACGGAATTTAGATAATGATAAAAAAAAAATATTAACAAAAATCCAACTGTACAATAAAATTTATTTTAATTTTTTTTATCTTTATAATTTTTTTTGTTTTTTAAATCATGAAACACTTGAAAATGTTTTTACAATTGTTTGAATCTTTTGTGATAAGCTATTCCTCGTGATGTGTCCCAAAATTTAATTAAAACGTGACACAAACACTTGATGACAAAATAAATACACCAATTATAATATTATTTATACTGTTGACAATTTCATTAAATAAATATTTAATATAAAAATTTAATTTTAGTATACTAATAATATTTAGTGGTACAGTAACAATAATTTAAATTATGTTATTCATATAAATTAAGCAATTAAATTATTTTAACCCTCAAAAGAAAAAAGTGTGGAAGTGTTGTAAACTTGAAGGGAATTAATAATTAATAGTTTTACTGATAATATAATTATTTAATTACTGTCATTATGATACATAGACAATTGTATACATAAATAAATAAATGAAAAAAATAAATAAATAAATAAATAATATAAAATAAAGTCTTCTCCAATTGGTATGTTCACCGATGACGTCAAGTATTTCTGTCTAATATATCACCAGGAAGGGGAAAAAGAGTGAGGGGGTTGGAGAGGGGATTTAAAGAAACTCCAAGGGCAGAAAGAGGGAGTTGTTGTCTCATGATACAAGGAAAGACACTTGGAGATCTGCTTCAACCATTTATATATTGTCCAACACACAAGCTTTATACAACTCATCAGTATTTACTCGCACATAATAATAAAAATAAAATATAAAATTATTTACAAATGCGTTGTCAATTATCTATAAGTGAATTTTAATATTTAGTTTTATTTTTTTTTTTTTTTATGTAGTGGATAATATTATTTATGTGCGGTGTAAATAAAAAATATGATTGTGGTTGATTTTTCAATTTTTTATTTAAATTCAAAATATAGAAAATTAAAGTTTGTGCATTAGCTGATGGAGTGAGTGTTATTTATTTTTATTTGAATATAAATAATGAATTTTTGATCATTATATTTTGTGGGATTTTGAATATTGATGATGCAACTTTGAGAGAATTAATTGAATGAGAAAATTGGTGTTAGTTTATCTAGTGCTGCAGTTTGAATTAATTATTAATAGGTAAATAAGAATTTTTATCTATTTTTATTTCTTTTTTTTCCTATTGATATAATTAATGATATTTTAATGTATTCAATTAGTGATTTATTATACATAAATGATATCAGACTACACATTTTATTCCAATTAACCGCATTCCATATTTATTTTTTCTTTTTTATATTATTTCAATAGCAAATGCATTTTTAATTCATTTATAATTAATTTTTTCTTCACATCCACACTAAATTTTATAATTCATAAAATAATAACCTCAACCAATCTGTACAACGCCTGACGAGTGATTGAGTAATTTCACTTGTAATTTAAAAATTTATTTAATAGTATAAAATAATATCCAAAAATTTAAATTTAAATTTATTTTTTATTTCTTCATTTTATTCATTTTCCTCAAAAAAAAAAAAAATATCCAATAAATTTACTTATCAATTATCACTTTTATTAAAACAATAAATAAACTTTAATGTTTTAATAAATTTTATTAAAAGAAAAAATATTTTTTTAACTTTGAAAAATTTATTAAACAATTTATTTTTCACCTATTTCAATAATATCAATTGAAATATATTTTTCAACAATTGTATATCATTGACACATTGTACAATAATAATATTGATCGGTATTATTCAGGCAATATAAGAATTTGAAAGTTACGAAACTCCAAATTGATGTGATCATTGCATAAATAGACAACTGTTTTAGATGAAGATGTCTCGGAGACTATTGTATTATACCCACTCACGTAATCAACATTGAAAATATATCTATGCAATATTAATAATTGTGCAGTTGGAGTTTAAACGTGTACATAACTTATAATATATTACATACAATTTTAAATGATAGTGTATACGATAGATATCCAAGTAAAATTAAATATTCAACGTAGAAAATTAAATAAATAATTCACCTAATAATTAAAATAAATTTGATAAAGTTTATATTTAATAAATTTACGTGTCTAAAAATTTTTTTCATTTGTTTCAACTTTATATTTAAATTTATATTTATATATTTATGAATTAATTATTTTATATCTTTATCATTTATCATAGACTAAAGCCTTGAGGTCTTCGAACTGTCCCTTTTCTCACTTCACATCATAACACGTTTGCTTCATACAATTTTTCTTATCGATAATATAAATCATGTGCTTTTCATTAAACGTCAAATATTTATTCGGCCTAAGGCTGAAGAATATTAGAAGAAAAAAAATAAAAGTATTTTATAGATAATATGACAAATTTTATTGTCACGAGTTTTGAATATATCTGGCAATTTTCTATTATTTATATTATCATATTGTAATATATCAATGATATGAAATGAAAAAATATATATTATTACCATTATAATACTACGAATTTAAATATTGACAAAGTTTACGATATTTACTCAGTTTAAAATTGAAAAATTTGTATAAATATAATAAATCGATAAAATAATATATAAAATTTATTTTCTATTGATAATACTTGTAACAATATCGATAATATTAATTCGAATAATTTACAAATTTATGCAATAATATATTAGTATATAAATACGTTTATTAGAGAATATTTATTGGCTGTATAAATCGACAATTTCACTTGACTCAATAATTGTACACTGCTGTAATGTATGATGAACAATTACTGCAGTTTGTATTTTATTTTTCATTATTTATCAACGGCTTGAATATGTGCTTATCATTGTACTGTGGTGAATGCAAATTATTTGTTAACATATAACTAAATTAAAATAGTTATCCAATGAAACGTTTAAAAAAATAATTAGTTTTCATTTCGTTTTTTAATTCATTGAATTTTTTCTTTTTTTTTTTTTTTTTTTATCTAATATTCAGAATAATTGAAATGGTTTTATTTTATTCTCTTTTTTTATGACAGTGAAACCAGCAAATCCCCAACGCTTGGACGATCGCTATAAATATTTATGTTGAGAAATTGAAGAAGAAAGAAAAAATGAAGAACTTAAATAAGTTCGAAATGAATGGGACAAAACCTATCGATGGATACGTCAATAATGCAATGTTGGATTCAATGACAAGTCTAAATATTTCAAATAATAATGATTCAAACTGTCGTCAACATTCCGAAGTCCAGAGTTCTTTTGATTTTATATGTGAGCTTAATTTATTATAAATATTCCAAGACAATTTACATCAGTTAATTATTTTTATTTATGTATATATAAGTTCATATATATGTATAAATGTATGTGTGTATAGATATATTAATGTAAATGTTTATCAATATCACTTGCATTCAATGAGGATATCCAAAAAGTAAGAATATAAATTGTAGTGGAAATTTTTTTCCAATTATTTATTTTTAATTCTCATCAAACAAATACTCATGTTAAGATAAACAAAAATATATATTACGTTTGATAATAATTAATATTTTTATTTATTTGTAAATTTTTTAGTGGTGGAGGAGGCCGAAGATGATGGAGATAAACAAAAAAATGATATTTTGAAATCAGCATTTCAATATGTAACTCATCGTTTTAAAAGTGCATGCACAAAAAAAACTCTACACAAAAGACTACCAATATTAAATTGGTTACCAAAATACAATGGGGACGATGCACTTGGCGATATTGTTGCAGGTATTACAGTTGGATTAACTGTCATACCACAATCATTGGCATATTCTTACATAGCAGGATTACCACCACAGGTAATAAATAAATTTATATATAAATATATATTAATAAATATTATTAATATTAATGAATTATTTTATTTAGTATGGACTGTATGGAAGCTTTTTGGGTTGCTTTATTTACATATTTTTTGGATCATGTAAGGATACACCATTTGGACCGAGTGCTATTGCATCACTTTTAACTTTTCAAACAGTTGGAAATTTGGATTCGCCAGTGCCACACGCCATTCTTTTGTGTTTTATTTCCGGCATGGTCGAATTATTCATGGGAATTTTTGGTTTGGGTACGTAAATTAATTAATATATATATATTGTAATATTTATTATTAAAATATTTGCGAATTTATTTTCAATTAATTTTTATTATTTAGGATTTTTAATTGACTTTGTTTCTGGACCTGTAAGCTCGGGTTTTACATCCGCTGTTGCCTTGATAATTGTTACTTCACAAATTAAAGATATACTTGGAATAAGTGTTAATGGTGCAACATTTATTGATTTATGGCGAAATATTGCTGCGAAAATTCATGAAACATCGAAATCCGATGCTATTCTTGGTATTGTTTGTATTGCAGTTCTTCTAATACTGAGGGTATATAAGTATAAATATTTGTTTAACCTAGTATTATAGTAGCATGTTATATTAATTTTTTTTTTTAATCGAATAAATGGCTTTGTTATCAGTATGTTGCGACCTTACGCATTGGACCTGCCCAAGAAGAATTACGAACGACAAAACATCGGATATTAACGAAAATAGTTTGGCTAACAGGAACATCAAGAAATGCTATTTTAGTAATAGCTTGTGGTGTCTTGGGATATACTTTTACTACAAATACGCCATTTCAATTGATCGGTAAGTAAACACATTCTGGATAAAGTCAAAATAAATCAATATTTTAATAATAAAGAAATTAATAAATAATAATAATAAAAAGATTAAAATATTTGTATTTAGGAAAATTACCCAGTGGAATGCCAAGTGTACAATTTCCACCTTTTGGATTTACTAAAGAAGATAATACTACAGTTTCGTTTATTGAAATGTGTACAAATTTAGGCAGTGGCCTTTTTGTATTACCACTCATTGCTCTTATGGAAGACGTGGCAATTTGTAAAGCCTTCAGTAAGTTTCCATTTAGAAATATAATTTTATTTATCGTCGTTTGGTTTACATTGTAATTAACACTCAATCATCTTTTTTTTTTTTTTTTAACAGGTAATGGAAAGAGAATTGACGCAACGCAAGAACTAATTGCTATTGGATTATCCAACATTGGAAATTCTTTCGTTCAATCATATCCTGGTACAGGTTCATTGAGCAGAAGTGCTGTAAATAATTCGTCAGGTGTAAGGACTCCGCTAGGTGGACTGTACACTGGTAAAAATAAATATTAAATTATTTTTCAATATTATTTGACATAAATTCAATAATTTATTGTGTTTATTTTTTTAGGAATACTGGTTGTTGTGGCTCTTCTCTTTCTCACGCCCTATTTCTTTTATATACCAAAAGCATGTTTAGCAGCAATAATTGTATCCGCAGTTATATTCATGGTTGAGATCAAAGTAATAAAACCAATGTGGAGAACAAAAAGTGAGTGTCATTATTGTATTTTTTATTTAAAAAAAAAAATATGCGGATATCAAATGAATAATATTAATTTCGAATATATATTAATTGCATCGATCCTACAGAAAAATTTACAAACTATTTTTTTTTTATTGTATTTTTTTTAATTACAGTAAGAAAAAAAAATAAGTTGAAGCAACTGAATTTATTATATTAAATATTTTTATTATATTACTAAATTTTTATATTTTTTTATATTTAGTAAATTTTATTTTATTAAATAAACAAACTATTTGTTCAATGCAATTAATATATATTCGAAAATATAGTTTGTTTATTTAATATAATAAATTCAGTTGATTCAATTTATTTTTTTTTCCTGTAATTAAAAAAATCCAATAAAAAAAATAGTTTGTAAATTTTTCTGTAGCCTTCTATATGATGTAAAATATGTAAAAATATATATTTCATTTTGTACGTATGATAAGTATGAAGTTATGCAACTGTGTGCAGCGATAAAATATTGTGCGACAATTACGTGATGACAAACTCACGAGCTCCAACTCAGGGAATCGCAACAACACGTTCACCTTGAAATCTGCATTGTACATTTTGTCTTTAGCAATTGTTTACATTTATACATTATATTTATGATAAGACGGATGAACAAGAAAAAAAAAAAACAAGACTATGTCAACTAAAACATTTTTTTTTATCACATTTAATTACTGTATTTATCCACATGTTGGAATTCGATTAATGTATAAAATAATTTTTTTTTTTCACAGAGACCGATTTGGTACCAGGCATTGCAACTTTTATTGCATGTTTAGCATTACAATTAGAAGTTGGTATTCTCGTTGGGATTATACTTAATGTCCTGTTCATCCTGTATCACGTGGCAAGACCAAAAATTTCATTACAAAAATTGCGAGTAAGTTACAATAAAAAATAAATTAATCAAACATAAATGAAAACAATTTTTTCTTCTGATTAATTAGAACGATATTGAGTAATAATTACATAATTAATTGAATATTAATTGATGCAATACAGTTGTTATATCCATTAATTTACATTTAATTGAAATACCTTTGCGTGCATTAACGTTTTATTTACAAACAAGTATGTATATTCATCTGGATAATTTATTTATTTTCCTTATAGAGCTGCTGTGGTGTTGAATATCTTATGCTGACACCGGATCGTTGTTTGATATTTCCATCTGTGGATTATGTCAGAAATTTGGTTACTAAATACAGTCATCGTATAGGAAATTCAATTACACCGGTGGTAATTAATTGTTCTCACGTTTATGGTGCAGATTATACAGCTGCTACTATTATTGAAGTTTTAATTAGAGATTTTTCGGCACGTGGTCAACCACTTTTTTTTTATAATCTCAAGCCCTCAGTTTATTCTGTCTTTGAGGGAATTCAATCAACAGATTTTATTGTTTATTACACACCAGATGCTTTAGATAATCTGCTGAGAGAAAGAGGATTTATGAAATCCAATTCATCAATATCATAAAAATGCATACATGAATTATAATTGCGCGATTAAAATTTATTTTACATTCATTTTTTTATCATTTTTTTTTATTTGACGGTAAATTAATTCATTGAATTTATTTTTGATTTATTGTACATAAAGCCAAGTGTGCTTAAAATCATTTTTGAAATGTATATAGATGCTGTTGACTGCCCATAATTTATTATATGGCAAATGTTACGCATTTAGACATTGGTATATTAAAATTAAATGAAAAATCAATTGAATAAACAAAGAGGAATAAAATAAATTGAATAAATACGAAAAATAAAGAAAAGAATATGTAATGAAATATTATACAATGCTAATAGATTATATGCTCATTTAAATAGACAAAGGAATTCTTCAAAATTCCATAAACCCAGTACATCAATTATATAATTTTAATTATTAATTTATAATTTCTGTATTATATTTAAATATTTATTGCAGTATGAAAGATAATTTTATGATAATTTTAATTTGCAGCGATTATAATTATTAACTCACACTTACATTTATTTACATTTTTTTAATTTATTGAAATTATTATTAATTAAAATTTACATCAGGGTAATTTAGTTTTTTTCGTTTTTTAAAAATATTAAGATTTTGTTTACTTAAATAAACGTTAGATACGGTGTTACTTGCATATTTAGTTTGGAAGGAATCTGTGATAATTTTGTAAGAAAACGTGGAAGAAAAAAAAGAGGTATAAAAAGAATAAAATTAGATATGAATGAAAAATATTAAAAAAATTAAACACTTCTTCTCACTAGATAGAAATATATTCGTGTGTATAAATATTATCAAAATTGACATTTGTGAACTGATGTGCAACGTATTTTATCATATAAAAAAAAAACAAATCATTGCTTTTTAATGTAATACCGCTAGTAATTAATATAGAAATGTAATATAAATTTAATTATTGCGATAACAGAATAAACATTAATGATAATAATTAATATTATCGATACACTACTCGAATAACAAAAATCTCAATCTTAAAATTGTACTAATATTCATATATCATTTATACAATTCATGCATTTCACATACATTTACAAATTTACAAGAAATTAATTTTTCTCTTAATCGATATTTATTTTAATAATAATTTTAATTCAATTTCATTTTATTTATTGTAGTTTGAGCAAGAATGTGCAGTATTTCCTTATTACTTAACCTGTCTCTACATTTATTTATTAATTAATTATTCCAAACTGTTTTTTTTTTCTTGGACATGCTGACTTGTTACTTTCCATCACCCTCAACTAGCATTATCTATGAATTTAAAAAAGGCTTCACTATATTGAACTCACTCATCGAATTTGGCTCGAATACGATAAATTATCACTCCGTCTCCTTAAATATAAATATAATCAATTGACTGTGACAACAATTGACGCAATTTTTCGTGACTACGATATGTCTATTTGTCGCGAATTTAATAATTTTTAGCTACAAATATTTAATATTTTATGACCAACTAAAATTCATACGAGTTAATTGATAGAAACGTTGATTAAATGGTCTATAAAAGTCTCGTAAACGTCGAATTGCTGTTGGATCAATGAATGGATGACTTCGACCTTTCGATTTACCTTTAATAAAATTAAAAAAAATATATATTAAAATAAAAATTAAAGAGTAATGAAATATATTGTATTATATAATTTCTCTCAAGTATTTACCGAGACAATGAGGAACAGCGCTCTTTTCCGACTTCATAAGACAGGGAAATCCTTTAGTACTGTTGAAATAAAAATGTTTTTCCATTATAACACGTTTGAGTCCAAGAAAATCTTGAACGCGTGTTATTTCAATTACCGGATCGGCGATCAAACGTTCACCCGATACAAATAAAAATTGTGAGAGTGGAAAATACTCAAGCCATCGCTCTAAATAACGAGAATAAACACCAATTCTCAATGGTGTCCAATTTGTATTTACAATCTGAGAGCCATTTATAAATGCACGATTTTCAAACTTTGGCAATCCTGGATGTTTACTTGTCACTTGGGTATAATCAGAAACAGCACGTGTTACAGGATCTCTCACAACGACAATTAATTTAGTGCCTGGATTCATATGTTGAACTCTTCTTGGTGCTTCAGGTGTTACAAAGTATGATGGAGTTTTTTCCATTGTCAATTGACCTTCCAAAGTCGGTGGCATACGATGTCTGAAAAAAAAAAAAAAAACATAAATAATAAATATAATTCCTTCATTTGATATTGATTTTATTACATTATAAATTCAATCATTATATTATAATAATTTTAAATGAAATTTATTTGATGAATTTTAATTACTAAAAAATTCAATACAATTAATAATATATTTTTATTTACCTATACCAATGAAATCCTTTTAAATAATGATGATCAAAGAAGTGAACTTCTGAGCTAGCAGCACGAATATCTGGATGAAGTCTCAAAAATTCTAAAAGTGCACGAGTACCACCTTTCTTTACTCCAATTATCAATGCACTTGGTAATTGTTTTGCAGGTATTAAATCTTGTTGTCGTAATATTTTGTACTTTGGTGAAACATCCATTGCATTATCTCTTATTATTGAATTATTTGTCCATAAAGGCACCACTTGAACTTTAGTCGTTGCATTTGTAAATACCAAATGTGCATAATTATCTAATGGAATTTCTTCAACTCTTATTTGATCAATATTATTGGTTATGTGTATATTAGACGTTAAACGTATTCTGTGTAATTTAATTTTTTGTGTTAAACGATCAATAATATAAAAATGATCATTGAACATTATCCATAAGAGTGTTAAAACTAAACAAGCGAATAAAACCAGTCGTTTTGTCCACCAATTTCTTCGTAATTCCATTATTAATAATTTCTTTTGATCGCTGTATTTCATACGAACATAATTCAATTTAAATTAAATATTTTACTCGAGCTAATTGACAAATATTCAACACATATTATCAATTGATTATGTATTGCGTTTTGTATTTTATTTTTGGTTTATCCGCAATACAGAATATATTCATCATAAACAATCAGCAATAATCATGGTTAATTTGATTAATGCATCTCATTTGTTGATGAATATAATTTTATTCACAACCATTATATAATAAATATTTAAATTGTGAAATTTAAAAATGAGGAAAATTATAACGAATGTATTTCTGATTTGTGAAGGTATCAAGCAGTAGATTATAAGCACTTGAATGGACTCAGCTGTTCATCAGTACCAATAACTTTGTATTCAACAACAGTAACGATTTACTAATGAAAAGTATTTAGAAAATCCCACGAAAATATATTTTAAAGTCATATATATTGGGGCATTTTCAGGCTAGTGTGTTTACAAATTCAATATGAATTCGCATGTTATATTGACATAATGATGAATATATTGTAATGATATTTACTCTTTAATTTCCGTAAAATATCAACAGAAAAATAATTATGAAATTAATTTTATGGACTTCAATATACCTAATATTAATATAATTATTTGGTGTTTTAAAATGTTTAGAATTGATATCACATGCGTTTTTACACTGTAATAGCTCGAGGCAATCGATACTGTTATGGCGACAGAGTTGAACAAGATCCTGGATAGCGAAAAAATAATAATTAATCACTCGTAACACAATGCACTATCGAAGATGAAATAATAATTAAATTTAATCTGATTCTTAGCAATATTTTATGCCATTTTAAAAATTATGGATAATATTTTACTTCCATGTGAATATTGAGATTAGAAGCAAGAAAAATTAGCCATGATATACGCTTGCGCGAATTTATTGTCATGCGGAAATGTACAATATAAAAATAAAAGAAAAATAAACTTCCATGAGGTGGAAAAAAAAAATATTCCATACACGTACGAAGGACTGCATCGAATTTTATAAATAACTTGTCTACACTAAACAAAACAGAGAAATAAATCAATTATTTCATCAAGAAAATGATAAAAAAAAAAGGATAAAAATATAGATATGTCAAGGTGACTAATAATAATTTGTATTTAAAACTACCAAGAAATAAGTATTCACATATAAATACATATTCATATTATATATTATTCAATAATAAATTTAATATTTTCGAATACTCTGGTTATATTACTATTTACATTATTGATAGATTAAACAATGTCTTATTTAAATAATAAATCGACGTTATTATCCTGCTATA
Source organism: Microctonus brassicae (assembly GCA_918226075.1). Taxonomy (NCBI): domain Eukaryota; kingdom Metazoa; phylum Arthropoda; class Insecta; order Hymenoptera; family Braconidae; genus Microctonus; species Microctonus brassicae. Next base: position 3,904,283 of record OW445484.1, read on the forward strand.
ATTTTTATAATTGAAAATTAAACCAAATATTACCGGAATGTAAAACTAATTTTTTTCCTCTTCTGATCATATTTGTGCGAATTTTCAATAATAGTAAAATTAATTTAAATTATATAGTTATATTATTATTGTATCTTATCTCCCTCCTCTTCCTCTCAAGATGGAATGCAGATTGATGAAAAAAAAAAAAAAATAGTCAACAGTGTAAACGTATTACCTTCTTGGATTAATTAATATGACACATTAAAAGTAAATTATTTAGACAATTAATTGTAAAGCAAATAGACCATAATGAAAGAATATTACATTATTTTTGGTGCTAAATTGCAATAAAAATTACATGAAAGACATAAGTGAGATGACGGTGCTTAAAAAGCTGCCAAATAAATTGAATATAATCAATTCATTAATTTAAAAACTATGAATACGTATAAAAAAATTTCTAAATTAGATAAATGTATTTATATTTCATGATTTAAAAATGATTTTGTTTTATAATTTAAATACGTATGTGAACAATTTGTTACCGTTGTGTAGTGAAGGTGAGTAGTGGGTTATAAAGTTGCTAAAATTCGTGTAAAACCGACACATGCAGCCATAACTGTTTGTCCAATACCCCAGAATAATGCATAAAGTGGGGACATTTGATAATTTGATGCTCGATACACAAAAGCAACAGCCGCTGAACTCAATACACCTGATGTCAATGGTAATAGAAATCCCATTATGAGAATTAACAGCGGAAAAAACCTGAAAAAAGAGAAAAAAAAAAACAAAATAACATTAAATTTCAAACGGAAAAAATATTGAAAATATTTTTTTTTTACAGGGAAAAAAATTTTTTAGAAACACCAAATAAATAATACACATTCTAAATGAATATTAATTATTTGAAATAGATATTCGGTTCAATATAATGAATTTAGTTGATTCAATTAATTTTTTTCTAGAACTATAAATGAAAATTTTCAAACATTCAACTACTCACTTTCCATATTTGTGTTTACGTAAAGTGCCGAAGCATATTGACGCTGCAATTGTGTGTACGAATATTGACGAGAACAGAGCCCATAAAAATATTTGATACCACATTTCTGAAAGAACAAAAATATATACGTGTAAATATAGAAAATGTATTTTAAATTCAACAGAAAAATTGTAGTATAAACAAATAAATTGTAAAATCACACTGAAAATTTTCAGTCTTCTACAATATTTTCTTCTTCAATTATATTTCAAGCATATAATACAACCAAAATACAATAAAAATTAAATAATATAAGATAATTACTTTGAAACGTACCAGCAAATGAAGTGAGTGGTGAATAAAATACACTATCTGGATTTCTTACACTATTTGCAAAATAGGCTACGTTGTTATTTAATTGAACATTGAACATTGCTATGGCTAAATATCACAATGAATTGGCTCATTGAGCCTTGAATTTTCTATTGATACATCCGTCATGTGCCATCCATTGCAAATCCTTCAAATAATAATCACAATAATCATAAAACAAAAAAGAGAAATAATAATATTCATAATACAGATACAAATTCAAATCATTGAATATTTTTTTCAAGCATCAAATAAATAATATAATTAAAAATGTAAATGAAAATCTACATACTAGTTACATGGTAATAATACTTACCATTTTAATAAAATGTACATTTCTACCGGATCAATCAAGTTATTGAATAATTTTAGTTGAGATATATTGTGAATAATCACAATAATTCTTCATTATTCCTTCATAAATAGCCAATAGCAACAAGTCAATCAATTATGACTGCAATTATTATACTGACACAGAAGACAAAAATACGTACTACATAGTATGAAATTTCACCTACTACATAACCTATCTACATACCCCATATATATAACTATATTGAGATAATATGGCAGTATAGTCAGCTGACATACATATATCACATGTATTACGTATTAAAAATTTATTTTCCAACTTCTTATCACTTGTATGTATTACGTTTTTTTTCTAAATATATCTAATATACATTCAATAAACATGATAGTAGACATGTAAGCAATGAAAATACATAAACAAAAAAATTGTGTCTTAATATTTTGTCTCATGATAACTATAATTTCTTCTTTACCAACTGTAATATATATATATATAAGAAACAAATTTTGGCGCTAAAAATATACGGATTGATTGTACGCATGCGCAATAATTAACATCATCACAATGGCGTAAGTAAGAAAAAAAATATATATAATTTTTTTTTTTATATATATATATTTACACATATATGAATGATTTTTTTATATTCTTCTCGCCTTTATTTAATTGTTATGAGGCTATGGCAGCGCCATTGAATACTCAGTGGCAGAAGTTTTTGCTATTTTTTAGTTTTGGCCATTCCAGTTGATAATTCCCCCCTATATTTCCAATGTATCACGTACTAAAGCGATTGGGCGTATTTTCATTATTTCATTTTATGCAGTATTGTGGTTGGCTCATTCTCGGATGATTGTTTGACGTGACATATCTATAATAATAATAATAATAATAATAATAATAACAATAATAATAATAATAATAATAAATAGAATCCTTATATCGTACTATTGTAGCAAAAATTAAAGTAGTATTCATAAATAAGAGACAAAAAAAGCGAAATTAATTACGTGTTAGTACTCAATAATAACACACTTATTATTATGTGCTGTTATAAAATAGTAAATGGTAAATAGTATATCAATTAATAATTATTTAAATAAATAATTATATATACAATATATATTTATTTATCACAATATTAAATAAATATATATGGATTCATTTTGATTTGTGCTCCATCGAGTATTTGTTTAAGAAAAATTTTTAAAATCATAAATGTGGTAGAATTATTATTTTATTTTTCATTTTTATATTTTATGGTATATAGTTTTTTTATTTCATTATTCAAAATATATATTAATATTAGAGAATGTGTGCGTCAATAATGAAAAAGAGTTTAGCGAAATTCTTACAAAGAGGATTTCAGCAAAATTTTTTTGATATCAAATTACAAAATGTGCCACGATACACTGATAAAATGATAAATTTCAACGTTACCAATCAACATTCCTGGTGAGTGTTAATGATACTTAATTGTCCCCTCAGTATTTTATTAGGGGGGGGCAATTGATTTTTACCTGATTGAATATTTCAATAAAAATATAATTGGTTATTTAATCACTACGTTTATTTACTTGTTTGCGCTAAATACAATTCATTAAATTTATAAATAGCAATAATAAAGCTTAGTAATTATGATAATGCATGTATAATAATGTGTATTCATGATTGTTGTTGATAAAATTATTTTTACTTCCTCTAAGATCTTAACGTAAAATATTTTATTATATATTTTTAAAAAATCTGATGAATTTTCAATTTATAGAGTTGTTTGTGTGCAAAAATTTTTTTCTTTATATATTACTGTTTATTTAAATTCTTCATTATTTCACACAATGTTATCAGCGATTTTATTTTATCTATGTTAAACTGCAAATCATTACCATATTATTTATTGCCTGAATTTATTCATAAGAATCCAACGCACATGACAAACGATTATAAATAATTATTCTGTTTATTTTACTCCATTACTATTTTATCTCATTCCATTTACTATTCATCTATTTATATCTTTTGTTGTCAAGTTATAGAAAATAACATTACAAAAGTACCTGTAAATATAATATTTTCTTTAACTTGTATCAGAAGTTTAAAAAAAATTTGGCTTTTCTGCTTATTTTTCTTTGTTGCTATCTCCATTTAATTCAAATAGTAATCTCTTTTGGTACTTTAAAATTCTTTTTATTTTTCCAAATATGCAAACGCACGACATTGTATGAGATTCATTGAGGAAAAATATTTCAGTATAAATATTTATAAATTATACAATACTGTTTTGTAGGTTGTCAGTGTCTTGTCGAAGAGCTCACAGTATGGCTCAAACAAATTGGACTTCCGCAAAAGATGAAAGCAGAGAAATGATGGGTGTGTGGCCTGACATTGTCAGAGATCTTACTGACACTGGTCGACATCTCGACATACCGGAAGCTACAAAATGGATGGCAAAAGTAAATAATGAAAATAGTAAAATTAATACGTGATAAATAATAATTATTAAATTATATTCAATGTTTTAGGTATTACAATATAATGTTCCAGGAGGAAAAAAAAATCGCGGTTTAGCTCTTGTATATTCTTATCGTACTCTTGCACAACCCGATCAATTGACTGAAGATAATTTACGATTAGCACGAATATTAGGATGGTGCACTGAATTGGTTTGTAATTATTAATATTGTAATTTAAATATAATGATTGATTGATTGAGTTTTATTATGCCCTGGTAATTAAACTATGAGGCAATTTTACAAAAATAATAATACATAATTGTGCTTGAAATATTAATAAAATAATTTTTAAATTAATTTAATTTAAAGAATAATTTTCATTCATTTCAATGAATGAAAAGAGAAACGTAGAATGAATTATTTGTTCAATTGCAGCTCCAGGCATTTTTTTTAGTCGAAGATGATGTGATGGATCGTGCAACAATACGTCGTGGACAGCCATGCTGGTATTTACATAATAATATTGGTTTAGCAGCCATAAATGATGGAATTCTCTTGGAACATACTGTCTATCAACTTCTTCGTATGCATTTTCGAAATCATCCGGCTTATTTGGATTTTATTGAGACTTTTCACGATGTAAATAAACAATAGATTATTATTATATATTATAAATTATGAGTCAAATATTTATAATATAATTTTAAATGAATATTTAGACAACTGCTAAAACAATCATTGGCCAAACGTTGGATTTACTATCAACGCAGTTTGGGAAAAAACCAAATTTAAATTTATTTACAATGGATCGTTACAATGCTATTGTAAAATATAAAACAGCATATTATTCATTCGTTATGCCAATTACTTTGGCTATGTATTTTGTAAGTAATAATTCAGTTTAATAATAATGCATTTTTTTTTTTATCATTTTGCTTTATAAAAAATAATGGAATAATTGTGTATAGGCAGGTATTAAAGATCCGGAGGTTCATAGACAAGCTAAAACAATTTTATTAGAAATGGGACACTTTTTCCAAGTACAAGATGATTATTTAGATGCTTATGGCGATCCAAAAGTGACGGGAAAAAATGGTCTTGACATTAAAGAGGGAAAGTGTTCGTGGCTAGCGGTAGTTGCTCTTCAACGCGTCACGCCAACGCAGAGAAAAATGTTTGAGGTGAATAATATAAATAATCTCATGGCGTTGCGTTGTTTACCGATGCGTTGATATTTAAAAAAGAAATTACTTTATTATATTTAGGAGTGTTATGGTGTTGATGACGATGAGAAAGTCGCACGAATCAAGCAGCTCTATGATGACTTGGGTTTACCAACCACTTACGCTGTTTATGAAGAGGAAAGTTATAATCTTATGAACACCCATATTCAACAAATATCACGAGGCCTTCCACATGACCTGTTTTTCAAATTCTTATCGAAGATTTATCGCAGAAATGCTTAAAAAGCATATCTTACGCAAAATTGAATAATTAATTAATTTTTTTCATGTTCATAAATAGTTGAGTATATCAACTACTTGAATTTTTTTTTTGCCCTAATTGAATTAGACAATAATGTGTCAAATGAATGGAATTCACTTATTGATATTAAGATTTATTTTTACATCTGAAATATAATAAGATTATCAATACACTTTTTGGTGACTTGAAGGGGAAATGAAAAATATATCTTTGTAAAACTTACATTATCCAAGTTTATTTTATTATAATACCATCTTTTATTTCTTTCTTTTATTGTATGCTGATGTCGTAGTATAATATCAATATTTATTTTCAAGTTTTAAATTATGAGAAAAAAATATTTTTACTTCGGTTGTGATTTATTTCCTATTTTTTTTTTCCACGGTTGATTTTTTCGTGTATTATTACGTATTTTTGAGCGGACAATTTGCTTTAATTCGCGTCGAACATTTTTAAACGATTCGTTAGACGTCGATGTTGCATGGAAAAATTCTTCAGCTTCTGAAATATTATTTTAGTTAATTAATTAATTAATCAAGCAATAGTGATAATAACGAATAATAATGCATGGATTTTTATTACCTTTGAATCTAGGATCATTTGGAATAAAGAAAAATGAATCGCATCGTTCTAATGGAATATATTTAGGTGTTGATTTAGTAATTGATTTTTCGGCAGGTGATTCACCTTCATGAAAATTATCTTCTTCGTCATCTGATGAATCATATTTAAATGGATTTCTGGTTTTTTGTGTAAATTCAAATTTCCCTTGTTTTTTCGGAATGTCCTCAGTCGCGTAATGTTCATTTTCACCTATCATTAAATTAATATATTATTTTATAATATTTTCGATTCCTTGGGAATTAATTTGTAAATTTAATTCAATTTACCAGACGGAATTGTTGAACCAAACGTTTTTAATAGACTAAATTCTTCTTGTGGCTTTAAACTTTCACTGAATTTATCAGATACCGAATAAAAAACTTCATTGGACACAGGAATCGGTGGTGCTTCTTTTTCTTCAGTTATTATTTCACTATTTTTCTTTCGTTTTTTCTTTGATATAGACACTTCCTCTTTATTTTCAATCTCATAATTACGATGTTTATCTTCATTAGGATCATAACGAATCATTTGATTCTTCCTGCAAGATATAAAAATAAATTTATAATTAAAATTCATTTTATTAAATATTTATCAATTACTTTTTCTCTGGAATATTTTGCTCATTTCTTTTTGCGATTGGTTTTCCCAATACATTTTCCAAAATTTCCATTTGAATTTCCCCGCTCAGTTGCAAATTCATCTTTTTCTTCAACTACTTCATTCTTTTCACTTTTTTCATTGTCGTCATCGAGAAATCGTTCATCAATTTTAAAACGTTCATCACCACCAATAGTTTGAAACTAAACAAATATAATTTAATTAATAAACAAACAATATTAAAAATATATATATTATAAATATTTTATAATACTACCTTTGGTTTATGCTTCACATTGAAACAATCTTCATCTAATTTTACATAATTTCCATCCTCGTCATCGTCATTATTGAATAACGAAAGTTTTTCATTATATTCCTTTTGACCATCACCTTCTCCAAAATCATCATCAAATATTATTTTATTCTTTCGTTTACTATCCACAATATTTAACGCATCTCTAATTATTTGTTCCTTTGCTTTGAAATTTTGTTTTTGTTTTTTCAAAGATGCAAGTCGTTTTATTTCTGATTCACTCAATACTTTATTTTTTTCCGGTATCATGTTGATATCTTTATATTATTATCGACAAACCCAGCTGATTTTTACACTTTTAATATTTTTTCTACACGTGGGAAACAGCTGTATGCCTGCATTAAACTTTACCCATTTTTATTCGGTTATTTTCGATTTATTTTTCCATCTTCGGATTATATTCCTCCGCCATTGGCTGCTGTTCACATTAAACCTAACCTATAAATCTCAATAATGGCGCCACTAGTAGAAATCTCAAAATAAATAACTCTTGCATAAAAGAGCATCACAATTATCAAATAGTATTGCGCAAAATTTGACAATTATTACAAATTTATTTCATCCCTTAATTTTTCATATACAAAATCTAATCAAAAATAACATACAATAATAATTATATTATTAATACATCTATATTATTAATACATCTATATTTTTATGGAAAAATTAAAACATCAATATATACTTGTCATCAACAAAATTTATAAATATTACATTCAATAATATCAAATAGATTCTTTCTATAAAATAACAAAAAAGAAAAAATCTATTCGAATCGAAGTTTCATCGTGAATTCATCAAATTTATGTAGATACACAAAATCTCACCCCAAACAATCATTTTTCATTCTATCATTTATCCTGTATATATATACATACATACATACATACATACATACATACATACATACATACATACATACATACATACATACATACATACATAAATTTATTATTATACATATACGTATGCAAACATGCAATTTTTCTTTACGTCAATGGATCTGGATCGATTTTATTATCAAAAGTTCCATTTATAAAAATGAATCTAAATTTAAGTTTCACATTTTAATAGAATATAATTTTACAGATATATAAATACATATTATAAAAATGTGATTAAAAAAATAAAAATAATAATAATAATAAATCAATAAATAGGTGGTATAGATACATTACTTTTATTCACATATTTACAGTGATATAAAGTCGTCCTGTAATTTTTGCTTTAAATATATACAATTCATAATACATATATATGTATATATGTATAATGTGAATATACATATATACCGTTATATATATAAATAATTATATATATTTATATTTAAATGATAAAACAAATGCAGGAAATTTATTTCAATTTTTAACGAAAATGAATAAAATTTACATCTTTCAACAACTACCTTATTTATATCCATTTCTCATAAATCATTAATTATTTAATTAAAATAAACAATAAAATATTTAAAAATATTTTTATTTATTTATACAAAAAACATTTCAAGTAATAATTTTAATATTTCATATAAATCAATAATTATTTAATTAAAATAAATAACAATAAAATATTCAAAAATATTATTTTTTATTTATACAAAAAAATATTTCAAGTAATAATTTTAATATTTTATATAAATCAATAATTATTTAATTAAAATAAACAACAATAAAATATTCAAAATTATTTTTACTTATTTATACAAAAAACATTTCAAGTAATAATTTTAATATTTCATATAAATCAATAATTATTTAATTAAAATAAACAACAATAAAATATTCAAAAATATTTTTATTTATTTATACAAAAAAATATTTCAAGTATAATAATTTTAATATTTCATATAAATCAATAATTATTTAATTAAAATAAATAATAAAATATTCAAAAATATTATTTTTTATTTATCCAAAAAAATATTCCAGATAATAATTTAAAATTGTCAGCGGTTAACCTGCTGCAATATAATTAAATTAAATGACGTGCAAAAGGTATATAAAATGTCGTGTTATAACTAAAGCTGGTATATCTACACATATGTATATATATTATACATACACATGAATAAAACTATACAATGATTATCTGTATGATGCGTCAATTGCGTCGATTGTAGAATGAAAAATGATTACGTTACTCGTAAACAATACATAAACTCAAGTTAGTTTTTAAATAACATGACGTCAATAAACTGAACCAGCTGTCATAGATATTCTGTCTCTATTGTAAAAATTTTTTTTCTTTATCCCTCGCTCTAGTTCTCTCTTTCTTTATTTATCTATTGGTCACTGGTAACCTTTAACAAACGGTCGATGCCCGTTAGTAGTCGCTAGACACAAACTTCACCACTCGATCTATTATAATTTATAACCTCAATTCTTTCACTATATTCATGCATGTAAATAGTCAATCTTTAGCTTACACTTTTTACTTATAGTTTATCATGAATGAATGTTTGTTTCGTTGTAATTATTTATTTTATATCAACAAGGCATTCAGATAAATACAAATCTCCACAATCATTAATATTACATTAAATATACAATAAATAAATAATATAATATAAATACAAGTACACAAATAAATATGTATATTTATTTAAGTATTATCAAGTTGTAAATTTGTATAATAATAATGAAATAACAATTTGGTTATAGTACAAAAATTTTTAGCACAATTTCTATACACATTTATATACGTAATATATTTTGCATACATATAATATTTTATTATTATTAATATTAAATAATATATATGTAAATAATTCTTGTTAATGACTAAAAATATTTTTATCTTCATCAATATTAAATAGATTTTTTTATTATTATCATTTAATGTAGTCACAACTTTATTATTAAGCTATATAAAATAAATTAAATTACTCATTAATTTCTATGAGACAAAAAATTTAATTAAAAATATATCCCAGTGTATAAATTAAATTTTATATAATATCTATAAATATATTTGTTTATTAAATAGGATGATTAAATAACGTGAAAGTGAATTTGAGATAATAATTAATTAGCATATATTATTTATAAACACTAAAAATTAATTTAAATTATATATTTGCAATATGAAGATATCAACTGTGTTTAATTTTAATTATTTCTCATGTATGAATATGAATAAATAAATTAATTTATTAATAGTATATAGATATCTGTGTGACGCTGTCTCCGGCTGACTATTTATTTGTCGCTTTCCCTTAAAGCAATTGTAAATTTAATTCTAATCACAATTTAATATTTATATTAATCAGTCGTGTTGTAATTAACAAAATCAATTGATACATCAAAAGAATATATTTAATAATTATCATAATCAACTGCGAAATAATTTAATAAAAATTTTCTTTCTTCAAAAATGTAAGAAAATTAATTTGCAAAATGTATAAATATAAAATTGAATTAAATAAATTCATATATTTATAAAAATCAAATTATTTTTTAATGAAAATTCGAGTTATTGAATTAATTGAAAGGGAGACAGTTGGAAATGTACAAAAAAAATAAAAAAAAAATTCTTTTCTCACAGCGAACTATGACGTCACACAATCCTGGTGAAAGAGGCGCGGCCAGCCATATTGATTTGTCTCCCCCCCACTATACCGCGCATGGTTTCATTCCATTCACAAATACGTCGTCCACCTTTTTCTCCCCCAATCCCTCATCCCCTATAACACTAAAGCCACCAGCTTTACAAAACCACCACCACCACCTTTGTCTTCCTTATCTACTGCTGATGCGTTCTCGCTCGTGGTTTTTTTTCTTTCTTTTTATTCTTCTTTCCATTCCTTATACAATACACATTGTACATATCCTTATTTTGTTACTCTCAACAACCAATAGCACTTGGATACGTCACTAAGAGTATTCTTTTATTTTTTTTTTCTCTTCATCTATCTCTTAATTATTTTTCATCTCAATCATATTATCCTGCGTGAATTAAATAACTATTTATATCTAACAACAAAAGTCGAATTTTATTTTAATATAAAAATAAATAAATAATATAGAAAAATTTTCCGCTATCGCATAATATTTCTTGGGGTATTTTTTTTTTTTTTCTTACATTTTCAACACTCAACTAATAGCTTACTCCTACGCTTCTTTTATTTTTTTTTTCCATCGCCACTCAGATTGTGACATAAAAAAAAGTTTGCAAGTTTCAATGACCGTGTATATATATAATTTAGACATTTATATATACATATATATAATACAGAGTGGGATTTAACGAGTTCACAAGATGTACCATGAGGAAGTCCTTGGAAAAACTTTGCGACGTCCATTTCGTAAATGTATACGTACATATATGTTTATAAAAAAAAAATTTCTCTTAAGAATTAAGACTTGATTGAAATGTATGTTTATTTTTGTTTATATACTTACTTGTAGAGGGGATATATAGTCTCAAATATTTGAGTATAAAATATAAAGTGTAAAGAAAAGAGAAAAAATAAAATAAAAAAATAAACGATACTATTTTTTATAATAGTTTGTGTGAATAAATATAAATGATGAGGTTGAAATATCTGATGTGATTAAATATCTGTATATATAAACTGCATGATTTATTTTAATTTATTATATTTTTATAATCCTGATTGACTCTTCATGTTGCTAGTACGATTTATCAATGTACATTGTAATGATACTGATATTTTCATTGGATTATTTCTACTATTTTTCTTACGTCACTCATGAAGATGTAGGATGAATAATTTAACGATTTATTTTTCAATTTAATACTTTCATTCGATGCAATTTATGAAATGGTATTTGTAAATAATATATATATGTGTATATGTGTGTATGAAAGTAATTCACTGTAAAATTATTGTATTATTCGATTGTAAAATTATTACTTTGAGAAAAATCATTTTACAAAGTTGTATAAAATTATGTACTGTAGTTGATTTTAAATAGAATTATAATAAATTTATTTATAATATTTATTTTACATATTATATTACACTCAATAAATGAATTATCTTAATTAACATGGAAAATTTTTCAATATAATATTAAATAATTCACTGCTATAAATATAAAATAATTGAATGACTAAATAATTTATTTATTATCAACGTTATAATTTTATTTATCTAATTGAGTTCGACAATTATTATTTATTTATGTATACACTTGTTTAAATAATACTCAATTAATATATATATTATTAAAATTTATTGCACAAACAAATAATAACAATACTTTATATAAAAACATACAAATAAATTGGTATAAAAAATTGAAATAAAATGAAAAAATATATTATAACTTATTGATATATTTTTTTATCATATGACAAAAATAAAAATTCAACAGGATAGGTATCCTGTCAATTTCTCAAGGACATTTTCACCACAACAGCTGTAGCTTTTCAATAGATATTTTTTTAGACCGTCCTACGTCAAAGAAACATATTTGTATTTATTTTTCTTTTGTCAATGAGAAAAAAGAAAAAAAAAAAGTTTAAACAGTGAGACGATAAAATAAGAAAAAGGACGAAGGTAAAGGATTAATAAAAGACAGAAAATAAGTGAGAGAATGAAAGGGATAATATATATATATGTAGAATTGCGGAAGGGGTTGATGTTGAGTCTGTTGCCGAAGGATGAATGAAGTCCCGGGTTTTGGCGTTGCTCCAGCCAAACCCTCTGTGGGTGTGCCAGCGGGTGGTTGTGAGAGGGACAGATATAGGGTGCGAGGATTCGGGCGAGACTTGCCGGGGCTTGGCGAGGTTGGCGGACAGCAGGGAGCGGGATTTGCTCGACTGGGAGCTCTTTAGTTTTGACGTCATCGTTCAAGGCCGTGTACGATCGTTACTATGACTGCTGCGGCGGCAAGAGCGCAACCCGCTTACCCCCGTCATCATCCTCGTCGTTGTCGTCGTTGTCGTCGTCGTCGTCGACGCTTATTGTTGACGTCTTCCTTATACGTTAATTCTCCTCTCGTTCGCAAAGTTCGTTTTGTATTCTACTACTGATGTATCTTTACTTTGGTTGCTAAATTTCATTATTTATTCAGGCCAATGAATAATTTTATTTTATTTTATTATTTTTTTTTTTCTTTTTCTATTGTTTGCTAATTATTTTTGTTGGTAATAGTTCAAAATATTTTTTTTTTTTGGTCTTTATTATTTTTATAAATCGTTATCTAATTACTTTATTTTATCGAAATTCAAATTATATTTTATTATTAAAATTAAAATAAAAATTTAAATTTGAATTAAAAAATTTTTTTTTTCTATTGTCTGCTAATTTGTTTTGTTAATAATAGTTCAAAATATTTTTTTTGTTGCTTTTTATTATATTCATAAGTCGTTATCTATTTACTTTATTTAATCAAAATTCAAATTATATTTTATTATTAATATTAATATTAAAATTGAAATTAAAATTAAAATTAAAATTTAAAAAAATTTTTTTTTCTATTGTTTGCTAATTATTTTTGTTAATAATAGTTCAAAATATTTTTTTTGTTGCTTTTTATCATATTCATAAGTCGTTATCTATTTACTTTACTTAATCAAAATTCAAATTATATTTTATTATTAATATTAATATTAAAATTAAAATTAAAATTAAAATTAAAAAAAAAGTTTTTTTTTCTATTGTTTGTTAATTATTTTTATTAATAATAGTTCAAAATATTTTTTTTGTTGCTTTTTATTATATTCATAAGTCATTATTTATTTACTTTATTTCATCAAAATTCAAATTATATTTTATTATTAATATTAAAATTAAAATTAAAATTAAAAAAAAAGTTTTTTTTTTTCTATTGTTTCCTAATTATTTTTATTAATAATAGTTCAAAATATTTTTTTTGTTGCTTTTTATTATATTCATAAATCATTTGTTTACTTTATTTTATCAAAATTAAAATTTAATTTTATTATTAATATTAAAATTAAAATTAAAATTAAAATAAAAATAAAAATTCTTGATTTTATTGTTTTTTCAAGTGGTTTTATTATTTAATTATTATGAAGTTATTTTGAGAAGTAAATAAATAGATGATGACTCATGAATATAATTGATTATATTCATGTTACATTTTTCTAAGCACGCTTGACATTTGTATGTGTATGTGTCTGTCTGTGTGTGAGAGTTCTGAAGGACAAATGGAATTTTTGTTAAACACATAAATATATATGTATAAATATATATTTTAACATTGTATGTATTTATTCAGCAGGGAATCCTCAAGGCAATGCGTAGACAAATATTTCTTGAAACAATTCATGAGTCTCTTGTGTATATGTGTGTACAATATGTGATAATATTAGAGGAAAAAGCAAATGGTGCTGGATATTATTTTGAAAATTAAATTTGATTGATAATGATGACTAGTGAATATTTAATTTTTATCATAATTATTTATATTTATTTTGATAATAATATTCTGAGAATATTATATCACAATATGAAATGCCATCAAATGATTATATTTTATACAATAAAATGAGAGAAAGAAAAAAATCTTAATGGAATGAACCAAGTTGAGAAAGAATTAAGTGAGAAAATGTGGGATGAAGAAAAAGAGCAAAAATGAAAATAAGAAAATGATGAACTATAAAATATGAAAATATGATAAACTATAATATAAAAATATAAAAAAATTTTCTAAATTCTTCACTATAATTATTATTTATACATTATACTTTTATTTATTATTTATTTATTTATCATTTATACATTATGTTGCTGAAATTATTATAAGTTATAAAAATATTAAAAACTGTAATATAAAAATATAAAAAATTTCTTAAATTTTTCACTATAAAAAATTATTAATATTTATTTATAGATTATTTGTTTAATTATTCTTTTAATTATTATTACTTCTTCAGTATTATTCATAAATTATGATTTTACAATATAATATTAAATAATATACTGCTCAAATTATTATTAAACATAAAAATAGAAAAAATTTCCTAAATTTTTCACTATAAAAAAATTATTAATATTTATTTATAGATTATTCTTTTAATTATTATTACTTCTCATTATTCATAAATTATGCTTTTACAATATAATATTATATAATATACTGCTCAAATTATTATAAAACATAAAAATATAAAAAATTTCCTAAATTTTTCACTATAAAAAAATTATTAATATTTATTTATACATTACATTATTATTTATTATTACTTCTTCATTATTATTCATAACTTATGCTTTTACAATATAATATTAAATAATATACTGCTCAAATTATTATAAAACATAAAAATATAAAAAATATCCTAAATTTTTCACTTTAAAAAAATCATAAATATTTATTTATACATTACACTATTATTTATTATTACTTCTTCATTATTATCCATTCATTATTTACACATTACACTTTTACAATATAATATTAAATAATATGCCGTTCAAATTATTATAAAATAGTCATAAAAAATTTTTCAAGGGGAGATAACGATAATAATAATGAAGTGTTTTATTTAAATGAGAAAGCCATATCAGATGTGAAGGCGATTGCTAGTATTTGCTTGAGCCAGGGATAGCGATACGTGAGGGATCAGACGCGAGCAGGATGCTCATATATGTACATATACATATACATATGTATATTTATTCTATATGTATATAGATATTCACACGTTACATCTCCCGGCCAAGTAGTAGGCGGTGGCTCGGTCAGCCAGCAGCAAGAAAGAGCTTGGCACTTTTTGTCGTGTTAAACCGAGCGTCTCACTATACATATACCACCACCACTAGCTATTATAATCTTCCAGACGTTTGCCGAAATTATATTACTCGTCGTTTTATACATTGTTCGTGACAATATTACCTAAAATGGGAGCAAAATTAATGTTCGTGAAGAATTAGCAATGAGAAAGAGATGAATAAAATGTACACACATAGGACGATAGAATAAAAATGAAAAAGAAATGAACTAAGATGCAAAAAAAAAAAATAAAATAAACAAAAATTCTGAAAGAAGAAACAAAAAAAAATTTTTTTTCATCAAAATGTTCTTTTTATTTTATTTATTTATTTTTTTTTTAATGTCTTTTATATAACGGTGCTAATAAGTATTCAACACATGTTGTTTGACCAAGTGTCATATTTTTTTCAGGGGATGAATGTTTACTTTAGTATTATTATTAATCCTACTGCGTGATAAATCGTCTGACAGGTGTATTTATGATAAAGCAGAAGAAAATTTGAAAATAAATGATACTTTGATCCTTGAGATTTTCTCGGTCAATCTTTTGTATGAATTTTTCTTCCTTTTGTTGTATAATGTGAGGAGCGGAGGGTGCAGGAGGAAAATCAGAAGGAGAATAAACACAAGTGTAAAGAGAGAATGTATAATATATTATCAATAGTAGAGAATTTTTTTTTTTAAATTTTATTTATTCCATTGATATTAATGTAAATATTATTTTTTTGTATTTACCTACAGTTTTGCGTATGTATATATGTTTGTATTTTATAAATAAATATATTATTCATTATTGTACGTATATATGTTGACAATTTGGTATAATAAAACGATCGTTGGTGAGCGGAAATTGTTTTGAACGTGGGTGCAAAATATTTGACACTTGGCCTGAAGAAATAAAAAAGAAAAAACGAATGAATTAATTTTGTTTATTTAATATATGAATAAGTTATAATTAAATATTTATTGTGGATGATTGAATTGTATTTTATTGGGCCATGGGAGATCGCTGTGACCTCTTTTCAATGAGTAAACAAAATTATTTGATGTAATGTGTAAATTTGGCAAACATTTAAATTTATTCATAAATCATCTGCGATTTTTTTTTGAATATACATTTTCTCATTAAATATATATTTCACACATTTATACACAAATGTTGACTTGACTTTTTCCTTACATTGACACAGTAAACTTGAATTAAAAAATAACGTAAACAATCGGATTACAAAATAAAAAATACACCAGCATAAATATCGTTGGAAGATACTTTTCTTTATAACTCTGAAAATATTTATCTTTCCACAAGTTATAAAGACTAATCCGTAGTGAAAAAAAAGCTCCATTTTTCGCTTTAAAACCCGCGGCTATGATGATAAACAAAAGCAAATATAACCAAGGATAGTTAATTAAATTTCAGAGGAGAAAAATAAATAAATATAAAGAATATATTTATAAAAAGAATAAAGAGAAAAAAAAAAAAATAATACAGCAAAGCTTTTACACGCGGTTTGATTGATTTACTTTCAAGACCGTTACGCGTTTTGGCTTGATTGGTAATCCTGTTAAAGCTTACACGATCTCGCTTTCATTCGTATAGAAAAATGAGAGAAACACAGAATAAAATAATAAAAAAGAAAAAAAAAAAAAAAGAAAAGATAATATAAAATAGGTGCGGCAAAGATTCTTATAATATTCGAAGAAAACAATGGTATTTGTCATTGGGATTACCAGTATGAGTGGGAGTAAAACAATAGAGATAACATAAAGATATCTATACATACATACATGCATGTACACATATTTAAACATTTATTTATAAGGCCAATCGTTAATATGGAATAATATTTGACGAGACATAAATTCGAAATGGATAAATGAGGTCATACTGCAAATGTATTTTAACATATGTACACGTGCAAATTACGTACCTACGCATTTCCATCAAATACAGTATTGTAGTTGTCATCTCTATCAAGAGTCAAACGTTGCAACATGTCACAATACCACACTGAATAATTAAACAATGTTACAGAAATTGTAATAATATTGCATTATAAATTTATAGTAAAATAATTTATTGGCATCGCATAAATTGAAGTATAATTCTACAAATTATTTAAACTTATATTATTATACATATGTATATTAGGGTGTGCCATTTTTGGGCAACTTTTTTTTTTCATCGATTACGAAAGCTGAAAACTTACTGGACGGTGAAAAAATAACTCTGTTAAAAGCGGAGCTCTTAATTTTGATATTTAGAGGTGCCGCATCGTAACTAATTATTTGCCTTTAAATAACATAGAAAAAAATTTTTTTTTTCTTCGATTTTTGTAACTCGGTATTTACGCAATATAGAGACGAGCCGATAACGTAATTTGTACGAAATCGAACGCTCTACAAAAAAGGTCTCTTGCACTTTTTTCATAGAGACAACCGTTCTGAAGATATTCGGACCCAAAGTTACAAATGTATGAAAATTTGATTTTTTTTGTCATTATATTGATACTAATCACTTTATTATTGTCTCAAAAATTATTTTTGGTCGGAGAACTAGTTTTAGTGTGCTAACATTCTCCTAAAGCTGAAAAAAATACTCACATGTCAGATATATTTTTTTTTATTTTATTTACTATGAAAAAAATTATTCATAACTTTTGTTACACCAATTTTATCATCATTTTAATGCAATATAAATTATGCGGTCTAAATAAAATTAAGTAATGTAGCTACAATTATTGTAGTGTTTTTTTATTAAAATCTGGATATTTTTGTCGATGATTTTTTACTACTTGTAATAAAAATTGGAATTGCTCTTCATCGTTTCAAAATTTCCGTACAGTAATAAATAAATAATTCCTCAAAACTTTGAAATAATAATAAAAATCGTTTAAGATAAGTTATAAATAACTTTCTTTACAGTAAATAAAATTTGAAAAAAATATATGTCACATATATTTTTTTTAAATTTTATCGTCACACATCATGTCACATGTGAGTATTTTTTTCAGCTTTAGGAGAATGTTAGCACATTAAAACTAGTTCTCGGACCAAAAATAATTTTTGAGACAATAATGAAGTGATTAGTATCAATATAATGACAAAAAAAATCAAATTTTCATACATTTGTAACTTTGGGTCCGAATATCTTCAGAACGGTTGTCTCTATGAAAAAAGTGCAAGAGACCTTTTTTGTAGAGCGTTCGATTTCGTACAAATTACGTTATCAGCTCATCTCTATATTGCGTAAATACCGAGCTACAAAAATCGAAGAAAAAAAAAATTTTTTTCTATGTTATTTAAAGGCAAATAATTAGTTACGATGCGGCACCTCTAAATATCAGAATTAAGAGCTCCGCTTTTAACAGGGTTATTTTTTCACCGTCCAGTAAGTTTTCAGCTTCCGTAATCGATGAAAAAAAAAAGTTGCCCAAAAATGGCACACCCTAATGTATATGTAATAAGTATGAAACAAAAAACAAAAAAATAAATAAAACAAACAACTCGTATAATTATTTTTTGAAATATAACCTTACAAAAAATGCAAGATTAAATTTGTTGGAAACGAAAAAAAAATTATACTGTGTACGTATTTATATTGAATTTTATCATTTATTGTTATCTGACGCCACTTTGTCTCCATCTAAAATCACCCACGCATATTCTATAACTAAATGTCATGTTTTATGAAAACTACACACGTTTTATCATCTGTAGACTCTTTTTTTTTTTAGCTATGTCACTCACAAACAAATTATTATTTTAACATACACAAATAATCCATCTAATTTTTGTTTATAAAAACAATTCTTTGAGTTGTAATTTTCCATTATTTCTGCATCACTTTTTCATACATATATTTATTTATTGTATATTAAATCACAGTAGTATGTATAAATTAATTCCACTTGAATAATACCTCTTCAATATAATTATAATATTAAATGTATTTTTTTACGTGGGTTTAATACAACTTTGTATAAATATTTTATATTAATTTCAAATTGTTTATATTTATTGTCTATAATTTATATAAACCTGAATTCAAATAATGTTGGTAATGTCAAAGAATTGAAGTATTTGAGATAAATGTTGACATAAAAAAAATTAATAAATGAATGAATAATTCCGATAACTTTTTTTTTTTTTCTTTCTTCATCGATATAATATTTTTTTTTTCTTTCTTTCTTCTTTTTGTGAAGGTTCACTACGATAATGTTCAATCTATTAAATAGCTTGTCATATATTGTATGAGATATATGCACAAATAATACTTGAGAAAGTTTGCCATGTCGTGTAGGATGAAATATAATACGGTCATTGAGTGTAGTAGTTGGTCATATATATCGATGTCGATACAAACTGTGACAGCTTTACAATAATGTTTTCCTTATATCGACGTCATACCTTATAATATTGAAATACTTATGATCAATACCTGTATGATGATAATTATTACATCTCACACTATAAATAGTTATATACATGCAAGAGATAAATATTATTTATAATTGCAAAAAAATAAAAAAATGAAACAAATAAAATAATTATATATTGGAGAATTGATTTTGACATTGAATTATTAAATTATATATTTGTATTTTATAAAATAAAAAAAAATATAATTTCTTTATGTATGTGTATATATTATAATTAAATATATTCTGTTGATTAATTGTCACACTGTGATAGCGCAATTTTACAATGAAATTTCTAAAAATAACTATTTTGACGAATTATTAATTATACAGTAGGTATAATATAACATTGGAATTTTGTTGCGTGACATTCCGTAACTTATTATATAAAATAATAATACAGACCTACAAAATTTATATATCATGAACTATCAAAAATTTTATCTTATATTCTAAAAATATAATTTTTTATAATTATCAAAACTAATAATAAATCTAAACTAAACGAAAATAAATAAATGATAATAATTATAAATTAAATATCTGTATATTTCGTATATAAATATAAAAAATATTAAAATATAAATTTACATACGATGATAACAAGAAAAAGAAATTTAAATTGTTGACAAAAAAAAAAAAAAAAAAATGAATTATAAAAATATATAACCAAAAGAATTGTTTATAAATGTATTATGTAGAGGGTTGATTTACATGACACACAATAATTAATAACAATGTCTAGAAAAGTGCGAATGTGTAAAGTGAAGAGAAAAAATACAATACAATATTTCACGATGTGTATTGATACATACATGGATGAAGAAGGGTGAAAAATAATGTTGTAAAGGGGGTTGGCAGTAAAGTATCGTCGGGGCAGCCTTAGAGTCGCGGCGCAACAGAGAAGGGAAACTGTCAAGTATTTGTAATACATATATGTATAGATTTATAAAGCTGTGTGGAATTGCGAGCCGTAAGGGGGATGCGCAACGCATTAAAATGATGATACGCGTCGCGCAGCGTGGGTGTTAGTTCTGGTGAGGGCGCCAGCCGGCTCGCTCGCTGGCTAAACTGGAAAACCCACCACCATCCCTAAACCCGCAGCCCTGGCGGTGTATCCTCCGTGCGCTAAAGTATAACTAAAACGGCCATCAGCCGCCAAGCTCTCTTTGCCGGCTGTTGCGATCCACAGCTTATAATACAATCAGCTTCAATCGCTCCGGCAATAGTTAAACGCTCTGCTAATACACGACGGTTTTATCTTTTTTTCATTTATTTTAGATAATTGCAATATTCCGAGGTGATATATTAATTGCAAGCTCGCGTCGCGATAGTTCAAATTAATTTATTGAAAGAAATAAAAAGAAGAAGAAATCAAAGAAAAAAAAAAGGAGGAAGGAAAAAGAAATTTAAACATAGGAGGATTTATTCACCGGCTTGGTGAATTTTGTTTTATTGTAAAAGGAATAATTGTACGAGGGAGGAAGAGATAAAGAGAGAGAATAGAAAGGAAAAAATAAAAGAAGAAGAAGAAGGAAGATAAGAGAAGAAAGAGTAAATGAAGACGAGGAAGTAACGAAGGGTGAATTAAATACTGCAAAGAATAAAATAATTAAATAAATAAATAAATAAATAAACAAAGAAGCTGGAATATAATTTATTGTTGTCTTTAAATAAATACGATAATTTAAGAGACAATTAATATTTCTTAATTATAGTTTTACTGTCTTGTATTGCATTATACAGATGAGTTTATTTATTCTTCGTTTTATTATTGTATTTTATTATAAAGTCTGTATGTTGGGGTGAATCTATAATTTTATAATTGATATGTTACACGCCCATATACAGAAAATTTCTTCGTTCATCGGTGAAAGTGCTTGAAGAACATTTCGCGGTGATAATATCAATCAAAGTGATTAACAGCATTATATTTACCCGTCCGTCAGGTACTTTTGATGCAAAGCCTAACGTTATTTTACGCCTAAATAATTGTTTAATCACAAATGAGCTTGCATTCAACATCAAGTTGAGTGGCAGCGTGCGTGCCTATGTGTGCTCATTCCAAAATTTAACCAACAAGAATAATAATAAAAGGAAAATTAAACGATAAATAATAGCTAAATATATTCGTTTATTAATTTTTTTGAATTGGACAAATTCACCAGTTGTGATATTACAATTTTTAACACGGTGAAAAATTATATATGTATTGTTTAAATGTGAAATATCTCGTGAAGCTATAATATGCAATAGTGTTACAGTGTAAGTGTAATTTATTTATTCAATGAAAGTAGATGAATGAATAAATAAATTCAGAGAATAAAATTTTTTCATTCAAATTTATGTCAGAGCAATTAAGAGCGCGTGAAACAGGTAAATAAATTTTAATTCCGACGTGAGTGAAGTGAAAAGTGAGATATAAAGTGGTTGAGCTGAGTATCGTAACGGGATTTATGTGAAAAAATAGAAATAAAAAACATACACTGAAGACGAAAAAAAAATAACGAAAAGGCAAACGAGAAAAGTGAAAAAAAAAACAGAACAAAACAGAGAGCGTGGAAGATCAAGAAAGATAGAGGACAAACGGGGAGGGAGAGAGAGAGAGAGAGAGATAGAACGGGGGAAAAAAAAAAACAAAAACAGAAAAAAGAAAATAAAAAGGGTGAGGGTGAATGTGAATAATAATATAAAAAATCGGAACGTGCGAGTGAGAGAGGAAAGCGCAAAAAAAAAACAAGAAAATAAAAATAAAATTAGGTTAAAGTGAAAATAAAAAAGGGTCCGTCGTGCAGGAGTAAATCGCAAGGTGCTAATTATCAAGAGTATTTGAAATAATATTTTATGGCAATGTCAATACGCTGCAAGCTATACTAATTGATTGATTGATTGATTGATTGATTGATGAACGAATAATTGAAGAATAAATACGCCTAGAGAAACGATAAATTATTTATCAATTCCAGCAGTGTGGTTTGATTATTTTATTAAATCTTGGCGACAATTGGGACGCCAAATAATAAAGCAAAAGACGCGGCAGAGGAAACGAATCCAAGGGATCAAAAGGAAGAAGAAAAAAATCGAGAAGAAGAAGAAGAAGAAAAAGAAGATAAAGAAAAAAAAAGAAGAGGAAGACATAAAGAGTCATTTAGATTCAGAGGTGGATAAATTTGATGGAGTACAACAACGTTTATCTTTAAATATAGAAAAGAAATAATAAAAAAGAAAAAAAAAAAAAGACAATTACTAAATGGTACGTCAATGTTCACTTTAACATCAACGTCACTCTGCAATCAAACGGACAAACAGTTTATTTCACGACATCAACTAAATTTTCAACGGGAATTTACGCTTTGCCGTTTATGAAGAGAAAAATATAAGAGAAAATAAATATAATAAGAGTAAAATCAAAAGCACCAAATTGAAATATACAAAAAAGTATATTGAATAAATATAAAGTGTAGATTGTTACACTCGATGATTTTTTTCACCACTCGTCGCCATATTTTTTATGCACTTTTAAGACACCTGTTGATTACGCCAAAGCACACGCGGCCCTTTTTCAACGTAACCTCAGGTAGTTTGGAGCGTTGGAAAACCCTGAGGCCGTCGGCTTATCACAGCCGACAAATTAATCATCAATAAATCAACACTCTCTCGCTCGTGCGCCTCCAAAAATTTACAATTTTTGTCTGCTGCACAATCGCACAATTTAATTATCAATTTATCTTCTTCATTGTCTTCATTTCTTTTCTTTATTAATCTTCCTAATCACATTTCACAAAAAGCACTGGTATCTTATTTACAATTAATTCGTTTAACCAATTATAATCATTTATCCAAGCGCACAATGTGAAATAATAATAGCACCAAAAGCTTAACAATAATATAATAAAAAACAAAAAAAGAAACTATTTATTGAAAACAATATTCTATAAAATTATTTTATACAACAAAACTATACTTTTAATTATACAAATAATTTGTAACTCATTGGTTAATATATTTTTTTTTTTTTCTTTCTTATACATTATATTCCCACTATATATTTCCGCATTGAATCGACGTGAAACCACCAGCACATTTTACATATGTACACATTCACTATGCATATAAATTGTCATAAATATGACATTTGCAACGATAAATGACGCACCATGAGCCTTAGCATGTAAAACGGACATATTTATTACATATGTCCATAGCATATGTATACATAGATGTACCATACATATATATTTATAAGCACCATTTTTTTTTTTCACTCACGTAGCCTTACAATTATTGCACATACATATAACAAATAAAATTAAATATACAAGAAGAGAACCAGAAGAAAAGAAAAAATACCGAAAAGAAAATATTTCTTCATATACACGCACACAAAAAAATAAACAAATAATAATTATTAATAATAAATCAGCATATATATTAGTATATATATATACACATATACATATGTATATATACATAAGAATATTATATGCGTAGATACCGTCCAATGAGATGTCTATAGAGAAAATATTTAAATAGTACCTTATTCGTCGCGAAAAACGCGCGTTGTTATGTTGCATTGTTGATTATACATAGAGAATATTTATATATTTAAATATATTTAGATATATTATATATACATAGAGAAATATACTACACATAGATTCATATATATATATATTCCATATATAGATTTATATCAAGAGTAAATTCATATAATATATTTAGTGATAGATTTATAGTGACGTGAATTATACAAATTAAATTTTAAAAATGTCGAGGACTTTTAATGTTTATATGGAGTGATGGTTTGAGTGTGAAATTAAATACGGGGTGAATAGATGTAACGAAGGGTGGGTCGACGAGAAATAGTGTTGATGAGTGAGAGTATGTGTGTGAGGATAAAATAAAAAAATAATAATGAGAAAGGAATAAAAAGAAAAATCGCGCAATAAAGAACAAAAAGTGTAGCTGGATGAATAATATATAAAAGAAAATAAAATCACGCGAAAATTAATCATTTGTATGAGATAATAGATATAATAATATTGATATTAATAAGAAATATTAATAATAATAGCATGCAGCAGTAGTAGTGATAATAAAAATGATGAGTGAATAAAATTATAGAAGAAAAAAAAAATAGAATGAGTGAAAAGAATATTTATGTTAATTGAGAAAAGGTTTTATGAATAATTATTATATAATGAATGTAAATTTATATGTATAAGTTGAGCACTTAAAAATTATTTGCACCGCACAACAGCAATAACACCATAAAATTGCACTTGTAATATTTCTGCATTGATGCACGCCAATCACAATATGGCCATCGTCAACTTCATTGCTGATGAAATCAGCATATTTATCACACGGCCGCACGTCTATTTGCACTTGTCCAGATTACAGTGTCCAAAACAACAAAGACATATTCATGAAATAACAACCTGATTTCAGGAGACCAACATCATTTCAACAACAATCAACACGGACACACGTATGAAAATATTCACACTTCAATATTGATTATATTAGTTTGGAGATAATTGAATATACTGGAATAAATTGAAAATATTTGATTGAAATTTCATAATAATATATACATACAAGTGATTGAATTGGAAAAATAATAAGTTTTATTAACAAGGAGACAAAAAAACAAGACAAAGAAAGAAAAAAAAAGGAATAAATAAAAAACAGGGAAAGAAAGAAAGAATTGGGAACTGAGTACGCTTGATTCATTATAAGAATTATTTTCCTTACCTTTGTCTGCTGTCTCTCTCTCTCTCTCTCCCTCTCTGTCTGTGTGTCTCGCATTTTATCGTTCCCTCGGATTTGTTCCGATATTAAAGTCTTCCTATCCTCACATCCGCTGCGTTTCTATTCATCTTGGTCTTCTATTTTTCTTCTCTGATCTTATCTCCTATCATCGCTCGAATCCTTCCTGTTTTTCAAAAACTTCTCTATAAATCCACCTCATTGAATTTCTCATATTTTCCTCATTTTCTTTTCTTTAGATTCATTCCTTTTTCTTCCTCGTTTTTATACTTGAATCACGTACAAAGTCCACATGTCGACGACCGTCGAAGACGAAAGAAGAAAAAAATAAATAAAACAAAAAAGAAACGTAAGAGTGAAAACGTAGCGACGATCGATTTTGCGGTTAACCTGGACAAGTTTTGTCCCCTTGGCATAGGTGAAAGTTATATATTAAGGCAAGAGAAATCCGCACAAGCACAAGAGAGCAATCTTGATATCCGACAAGAAATTGCAGAATATAAATTGAAAGATTACAATTTACGTCATTGTAATCAATTGCTAGATCAATATTGCAGCAGTGGCACCATCAATATTAAAAAACTTAGCTTCCACTTTGATAAAAATATCAACGAAAAATCAAATAATTATTCATTATTTACGTTATATAAAAAAGTGGAAAAAAACAATACACAAAAATTTTAAAAATATGGCAAGTCAAATGATTTGGTTGTTCAGCTACGTTAGCCTGGGGCTTGCTCTAACATTGGGTAATCGTCCGGGTGTTCACAATCAACGCGGACAATTTAGATCACGATATGATCACAGACTGAAAACATTTGATCGGCCAATTGGCGGTAGTGGATCAACTGCCACATCAATTGGTAAAAAAGAATCAACAAGTGAATCCGATTCGTCGTATCGATACACACAAGAACCCGAACCCTATGATTTACCACCCGATTGGAATGTATATAACGATGAAAATACAAGGGATCCACCGGACAATGAGCTTGATAATTTACATGGCGGAATGAATAACTTTTTATTGGATCAATTTACAAGTGCAATGTTGAATACCTTAAATTCAAATCGGCATATTATGCCAAATAGTGAAAGAAATATTATTCACAATGATGAAATTAATTCATTGAGCAAACATTTAATACAACAACGACAAAAACAATATAATAATAATAATAATAATAATAATAATAATAATAATAATAATAATAATAATAATAATAAATTGTCACGTTCAATAGATATTAATAATAATGATGATTTAACATCAGTTAAAAATCATTATTATAATTTAAATGGTGAATTAAATGACGAAGAAAATGAATTGACAACGGGATCTCATAAGAGTTCATCGTCATTGTGGTCTATGGAGGATAAAGATTATCCATTTAGAGTGGACACAATGGACGAGATGAGATATCCTAGCAGGACTATTAGAGCACACGCAAGAACAATTGGTAAAAGAAATCAGGCCACAGCAGGACGAAGACGTATGATTGATTCGCGTTCATCAACATCGACGTCAACGACGCAACATCAGCAGCAGCAGCAGCAGCAATCTGGTGGACAATCATCGTCGCCGTCATCTGGTCCAGGTGTCTCATCACCTGGTGGTATTGCATCGCAATTTATGCTGAGAGCTGCTCGTGGAAATCGACAGTATGACGTTCCGCAAATAGGTGAGTTTGTTTCATGTATTTTTTTTTTGTATTACTTTCCTAATCGAAATTTTACATCTTCAATTTTATCGCTAGTGTATACAGGTTGGAATAGTAATGGAGGTTCTATTCTAATGATTATTTTAACCAGTTCTTAATGCGTTACCTATGCACAAATCTCAGATTCAGGGGTTGGATTAGTAAAAGACAATTTCCCCATGGTCAAGAAGAGTTGAACATGTAAAAGAATAGTTAAATACACGTTGGATATGCTATATGAATCGGTTAAATTTCGATCTACAATTGTAGGTTTAATTATTTATTGAGATGAATTTTTAAATTAAAATATACGTTGTTGGATTTTAATGAAATACACTAGGTCTGTATATAAATGTAGGTATTTTGATATTATTGTATATATGAAGAGAGCGAGGTATATTCACAATTTCCCTTGAGCTTTTGTCATTTTATCTCGACCCTTGGTATATTACTATTACTATATTGGTGAATTTTCAAGGGGAAAAAAAAATAAAATTATAGTTGACACATGACCGGGTTCTCATTTGATATCGTTTCAAGGTGGCTTATGTCGGCCATGGAATATATCCAACAGTCATAAAGGTCTTCTGACAAGCAGCGTCCTATAAAATAGAGCAAGATAGAAAGACACACGTAAAATAAGAGAAAATGAGCTCTTCTTCCCTTCCCGGATGAATCTCTCGTTGGGTAAACGGATCTTCAACCCACGAGTTCTCATCTAAGTATAGTAAGGGTGTATAAGTATATATTAGCATGGCGTGTAAAACGTTACGAGAATATACGAGGAGAAAGAACAATACTGATATGCAGACAAAGTACTTGGGTTTTTGTTGTAAATTTTTTATTAATATTTAATGCCATAAAACAGCTAACATTCTATAGGAATATATTTTTATATAATTCACTAAAATTCAACGACTCTATTATTTTTTATCGCCCATTTTTACTTCTTCAGTTTTCTTTTTCTTACTTCTTACATGAATATTATATTCCTTTTATTTTTTTTTTTCTTTATATTTTCATTTTCTTAAGACGTATTGACATCTCAATTATTTCTGATATTTTTACGTCGACATAAAATTCTCCTTGCTTTTATATACATACATATATTCTTTTTTTTTCCCTTTCTGGATTTTGTTTTACGATAAACAATGGGATCTCAATGTCGATATGAATGATAGGCCGATAATGGATCAAGAATAAAGACACACATGTTATGATTTATTGCTTTTATACACGTACATATACACGTATATGTATAAATATAATTATTAATATACATGGATATATAAATAAAAAATATGACAATATTATCTTCATCCTTCTTCGAGGCTGTTTGTAGTAAAAAAAAAAAAATATCATTCATCATCATATAATATTTCATTAATTATGTGGTGATGGCAATAACAATATGAAGAAATTAAATATATATTTATCAAGATAAAAATATTCAGTTTAAATAAATGACTAGAGTATAGATGTATAAATAATTATCATCAGTAATATATATTTAATAAATTGATGAATAATTATTATAGGTTAAAGCATAATATTTACAGGTGATTTTTATCACGTTGATGAACTGGTAATAATAATTTTAGAATACATTGTCATCATGATAGATAGATAATTAATTTATTTTATATAAATAAAGAATAAGGTATATAATTAATTCAAAATATTTCTTCATTACATTACTTATAAATTCATACTGGTAAAGATAACATTTTTATTTTTTATTGCATGTATATTTTTTTTTTAAGAAGTCAATTACTTACAAAGTAATTTTATTAGGATTGTTGACACAAACACCTGTTGCTTTTCATATCATATACTTATCACGAAAAAAAAAAAAAAAATCTCTTCAATTTACGCATCGTATTACCAGTGTCAATAATAATAATCATCGTTTTAAATTGTGCTTTGATATTCAAAGACATTAAAGAAATAAAAAAAAAAAAGATACACAAGAAAAAAAGTGGTGATGTTAAAAGGAAAGTTAACAGAATCGTGGGTAGATACATTTAAGAATATACTAGAGCAACAAAAAAAAAAAAAAATAGATATGAGAAAGAAAAAAAAAAATATGCAACGTTGATATTTTATGATATCGTTAAAGCTTTCCTTTGTTTTTCTTGTGGAGAGAAAAAAATATATAAAAATAACAATAAGTAGGCGTGACATTTTTACTTGCGTATTAATTAAACCACGTGAGATATAACTATGAAGAAAAAAAAAAAAAAAGGAAATAAATAAAATAACAAAGAAATAATTTCAACAGTAATGACAAGAAAGAAAAAAATGTACTTTGTATAATACGCGATAAAATATGGAAATCAGTGTTAAATAAATATGAAACAATGTTGTATATGTTATGTATATATATAACTTTATAGCTCCTGGATGAATAACAAAACTTTTTCAAAAGAATATATCATAATAGTGGTGTACTGTCATGACTGTAAGTGTCACAGGACGTAGATATATTGTGAGAAAACGAATGAGAAATATTTTATTTTCATACTCACAGAACTATAGAAATATATACAGAGGAAAAGTATTGAACATTTAAATGTGTTGAATAAATAGTAGAAACCACAGGAATAGTAACTTGACAGTAAAGCTCCTTCCCTCAGGATAAGTATTTTATTTTGTAATTTATATTTCAAAACATTGTTTCAAGTATAGATCAATAAAATATATTTATATTTCAATATCTCATTATTAAAACTAAAAGAAAAATTCGAATTTTGAACATAGAGATAAATAAATTTATATTTATATTTTTTATATTTGTATTTATATATTTATATTTATATAAATTCAAGTAAAACTATTGTGTATGTATGTAGCAATGTATTATCATTGGATTTTCTTTATGAATAATATTCCTTAGGTATTTTTCATAATATTCTTTGCAGACATTTTCATTGGGAAATTTTCTTACATCTCTTTATTGATTTCAATGACTCACAGGGGGGTATTAACATAATATTTCATATACGATTCATGTTTATTTATTTTCTACACTGTCTCGTATGGAAGTGAAATAGTAAAATGAATAAAAAAAAATTTTATTTATACGTATAAATATAAGTACATAAAAAAATGAAAGATAAAAAAAAAATAATAAAGACACAGGCGTGAGATAATGTTGGACATAATTAATGACTGTCGAGAGCAATGAGGTTCAAATGAATATTTCATTTCTTTCATGAAAGATAGAAAAATGTACAGTGAAATGAAGAAGAAAGAAAAAAAAAAAATGACAGAAAAAAAAATAATGAGTGAAAGAAAAATTAGATAAAAGGTTATACAGATTAAAAAATACAATAGTTTAATTGTTTACTTAATATATAAATAAAAAATGACAACATATTGTATACATAAATGGATATGTATATATATATTGAATTTTATTTATTTATTAAGACATATATATGTTATACGTATTTTCTGTTAGTAATTTAATGTTAAATTCTTGACGATTTTTTTCTTGTTTAATACTTTTTATAGTCGCCCACGTTGTCACCCTTTGACCCACTTTATGACAACCAAGAGTATTACATTTAAATACTTTTAGAACTACTGCGTGCGTTTGTATGTAAAGAGTTTGGGCAAACTTTGAATTTGTAACTGAACAACTGAGTTTAATTCCATATATAATGTAGACAAATAAAATACCTTATTAAAATAAATCAGACAATACATTTAAGTAAATAATTCCACATAATCCAATAGTAAATTTATTCAATTAAATAGTATAAGTAAGTAAATAAATAAATTGAATTCCTTTACAAAATCACATTATAGACAAAAAGTTTTCATTCATTAAACAAATAATAATAATTAACTCAAATAAATTTCTCACAGTCAATAGTAGAAAGGGGATGAAAATACATATATTAATCAAATATTATTTGAATTTAAATTCACTAATCAAATAAACATACAATAATGTTGAATATTAATTATATAAATTAAAATTATTTCATATAAATTATATCTCAACTTCAATAATGAATTTTATTCATCTTTAATTTATTTATTATGATGAGTATATCATTAAACAAATTAATAATAATTCGTTGCATAAATATAAAAATGAAAATAGAAAAAAAAAGTCAGCATATAAAATTATATTAGAAAAGAGAGAAGAGAATTCTCAGACGGATTGTATAAAATCATTGAGTTTTGAATTAGTTTGATATACAAGTATTGGAAGGGAATATATAAAGACAAGGGAGGAGAAAGCATATATATAAGGGTGATGTACACATATGTACATACTTGTATGTATTATATATGCTCTTAAGCGACCGTTGCACCCGTGAGGTAACCCCAGTCGACTGCCAACAAAAAGCTCACTGCATTCATTATATTATTTTTTTCTTCTTCGTCCAATGTCCCACGTGTGTTCTTCATGTTTCTTTTTTTTTTTTTTTTTCTTCTTCTTCTTTCCATAGGTACACACACTTTTCTATTCAAACCCCCTTCTGCCTTTAGACAGTTTAGATAGTGCTTGAACTTGTGTGTGTACATAAGTGCCAGACTACTACGGTTTATCGAGAATGTAAATTTTTTTTTTTTTTCCTCGCATTTTACACATTATTTTTTTTTCTTTGACTGCGAATATTTATATTTGAATTATTTATGGATTTAAAAATGTATGGAGAGTTGGTAGAAAATGAGTATAAATTTTTTTTATTTGGATTTATTCAATTGATTTTATTATTTGTTTTATTATTTTCGGCGATTTTTAATAGAGCTATGTGAATTTTTGTAATATAATTTATTATCTTTTATTGAGATAGTTTGAATTGTTACTTGCTTGTGACCTGTATCACGCATATATTCATTGATGTGTGTGTGTGTGTGAGTGAGTACGTGTCATAGCCAGCTGATGAAGCTAACGTATAGGTCATAGTTCATGGATTGTTAGTTCAAATGGAAACTGGAGTATGTTTGTTCTATTATCATGAGTGTATGTCGATATCAACCGTGTTCTCAATGTTTATGAAATCCTGAATCATGATTATGTATAAATATATATATAAATGATAGGTATATATATATAAATGATGTTGGAAAATATTTCATGACTGAAAAAAAAAAAAAAAAAGGGAAACTAAAGAAAACAAAATTTAAATATAAAAACATTTATTAAATTTAGTAAAATATAAATTTTTGCGCAGTTCAATTGACCTATATTTCCATTGTATTGGTATGTAAATAAATAAGTATATATACATGTGTATCGTATATATATATATATTTGAATCATTTTCTCGTGGCATTTTTATTGTCAATATTTAAACTTGATTTGAATAAAATTCAATACAAAGTCGTTAAATTAATGTTTTGCTGAAGACTAAATAATTTAAATCGTTACATTCAATGAATGATATCCTGTGATAAATATAAAAGTCTTGTGAAAGGAAAAAATATAAAAGAAAAAAAAAATTTTAATGAAGATAATTTTAACGAGAAAATCAATTTGATTCCAATAATGAATGAAGTTAAAATTAAATTCATCATATTGATTTGCATAATTTCCCTGACATTTTTATTAATAAATTGTGAACGATATAAATAGTTATTTAAATTTATCCATTTTTATATTTAGTATCAATAATAATTCATGTGAAAAAATTGATTTTATATTTCTGTAACGTATTAAATAATAATTATTTCCATCGTTAAGAAATAATAATACTTCATTATTTTTTACAAATAAAATTCACAATAAAATTGAACTTTAGTATATATAATCCAAAGAGAAAATACCGTTGATTAAATTAAATTAATTACACAATTATTAAATTCTTAAATTAGCTTTGTAACTTTTTATCAATCTATACTATTATTAATTAATTAATTAATCCATTTGTTCATACACGCGTAATAATAAATTAAAAGAAACTATTCGTATATAATTAAGACGAATAAAATTCCTTTGTGTTTATACTGACGTGTTAAAATTTTATATAATTTCTAAACCTCAAATCGTTCATGTAATTTTATCTAAATAATACGTTTCAATGCTAAAATTACAGATAATTAACTCATATGAAAGCGCACCAATGTTATATATATATTACAGCATGTAGTGATAATATTTAAATATATTCACGATCAATATATAAATATACACAATCGCGTTTGTGTATAATAAACACAAAGGAAAAAAAAAAAAAAGTTTAAAAAATATAATTCATATATATATTATTGTATAATAATATTTCACCGATTCTTGCATTATTTATTATACCTACATATGTATGTAATAAACATTCTTCCTGTGTCATATATATTAAAGGTGTACACGATGCGAAAAAACAAAAAAGAAAATGCTTTCTTAGAGGGTGCCTTTGCCTTTGCCAGAGGCACTCTTTTGCTATAGGACAAAGTAATCTCGGGGAGTCTCAACGATAACGTCGAGGTCACAGTGGCGTCTTGCAGGCTACTATACTACGTGAAAGACGAGCTGGGCGGCGGAAACGCCCGGGAATTTTCTTAAAACTAGAGCACTATCCCATTGAGAAAGAGCTTTTATTATCAACGATAGCGTCTACATTTTTATATTTTTTATTTTATTTTTACCTCACTTTCCAATTTGATTTTTCATTTGTTTTCACTCCCTCTTATTTCTTCTTCTTGATATATACATATATACTAAACAAATATATACTTATACATAGATTAAATAAATATAATGTATAAATTACTTTGGCTCAACTGTAAAAGAATTTTCAGGAAATTTCTTACGATGAAAAATTATCGCTATAAATTTTTAATCTTGCACAAAAGTTCAATGAAATATTGAGGAAATATTTTTATATTAGAAGAGGGATTGTATAATAAATTTTAATTGGAAAAATGAGGAAAATCGAAATTTTTAATTTGGAGAGAAATTCATTAATTACAAATTAATTCGTATTTTAATTTGAATTTTGATGTTACATTTTGTAATATTAATATATTAATTTTAGTACTGTTATGTTGAAAGAAGAGTATGTGGATATGAAATAATGTTTTGTTTATATTTTTATTTTTTGAATGAAATGGTGCATTTTTAATATTTTTTTTCTACGAAAGGTTTTATGGATTTTTTTTCTTTTTTTTTACAACCTAAAACTTCTTTTCTCTTCGTGTTGCTGTAGACGAAACACGCGAGCAATTTTATGGATCATTATAAACATATTTATAAACACAAAACCAGTGAACATAAAATAATAAAATTGAAGTGAATTTTTTTTTTCTGTTGGTTTATAATGCTATTATTAGTTCGATAGGGAATATTTAATTTGAAAATATTCACTGGAATAATATAAAGTAAAATATAAAATAATAAAGAAAAAAAAAAATTACGTGATATTAAAATGTAATTTTTGTAATTTTTGAATGAAAAAGTCAACGTTAATTAATTTCAAGCCGATTTAAAAACATATTACATAAAAGTTATTTATAAATGTAGTCACGCAACATTCCACAGTAACTAACAATCAAAAAAACAAAACAGGTGTCACTTCCTTATAATATAAAAATATAAAATAAATAAATTTTACCTATTTCAGTGGCTTCAAATAAAAATAAAAAAACAGAAGAAAATACGAATGCAAAAGTGGCTAAATAAATTTACACTCATGCCTAAATAGAAAATGTTGAAATGTTTCAATCCAAGGTGATTCCAATTGTTCAATATTGCATATAAACTTTAAGATTGAAGAATTTTCTAACAAACTTTATTCGTACGTAATCCAACATAAGCTCTTTCTATATTTTCTCTTCGCTTTTCAATCATATTAAATTCATTTACTTACCTCAGACTTTTCCTTCTTGTATTTTTATTTTTCCTCATTGAGTAAGTTGTCCAATTGTATATAAAAATCTCGTAAAAATTTCATTATTACATATAAAATATATATTAATTTTATATTCATAAAAATACATATTTAAACATAGTTTTGCAGAGATCAATTTGAGATTTTGTATTTTGTAGTTAATGAAAGTGATATATAGCAGGAGGTGACGAAATAGAATGAATAGCAGTCTAAATATAGAGAATATCGACCAGTCAAAAAGCTCACCACCTACCTGTGGCATGGACAATTCATTTAACGTCATACCTGTAGAAATGTACCATGCAATTTTGAGTAAAATTAATGGCATAGTGCCATTGTACAATGTATATAATTGTCCATATGACTTACAACCATTTCCTTATTTTTTTATTTTTTTTTGTATTAATATATCCATGTATTATATGTATATACATAGAAATACATACGTACATATGTATTTAGGTGAGAGATGAATTGGTTATCGATATTCGATGTTATAAATACGAGTGAGAAAATGGAGATTAAAAATAATTAAAAGCCATTTCATTTATTTAATTCTTTTTTTTTTTTTTTATATTTTGTTAGAATGGAAATTATTTCTTCATCATATCCGGCTTTATCGTTCATTCAAATACAAATAAACCAAAGAATTTTTTACATTAAAGAAACGTAGGATGAATAGTGTTAAAAATAAATGGGAAAAGAGTGAGGAGAAAAAAATCTTTATATTATTTCAGATGCTTTTGATATTTACTCTGAGAATTTTTCTCTATTTTCTTTCTGTTATTTACTCTGTGTGATTTTTTTATTTGTCTTTATTTTTTTTATTTTTGTTAAACGACTGAAAATATAAAATAAAAAATTAGTTAGTAAAATAAATAGAAATGAGTTCGTGTATAAATAATATAAAATTAGTAAGTGCACTTTCACTGAATTGTGAGAGAGCTTTAGACGAAGCGACGACTATTTCTATTCGTGTAAAGCTTTTATCATTCATTGCGTGACTATTAGCTATTTTAAGGTTACCAATTATTATCCACTCCTGTAGAAAATGCAATTTAGTTTCATATTTTCGTGTATTATCTGCACATTTATGTTATCGAATTTAATAAATATAGAATCTTCACGTAACAATAAATAATGTCTAATCAATAATGAAATTATAGTTGATAGTATTAAATCGTATAGCAAATGATTGAAATAACCTCGATTATTTCTTTCTCACATTAAAAATAAAAAAAAACGTTTATCAATTATTTCTACTTCTCAAAATGCTTCAGTAGAATATTAATTAAACTCTTACGAAGTATATAAAAATTGTACAAAATATTTTTTTTTATTAATCAATGATAATAATTCAATTAAAATACTTTTACATTTTTATATGAATCATAAAAGAAAAAATAAATAAATAAATAAAAGTGTATTACGATTTAATAAAAATTTATAAATTTGTGATAATTATAATTAATAACACTTGGGGAAAAACAAATAAATTCTGACTATATAGAGAGGTGTTGTATACGCATACATATGTAACGTGTAAAATAATGTTGATAATTACGTTAATGGAAATTTACGCGCGAATAATGATCCCCAAACGATACCCACAGGAATTATTTTAATCTTGTTAATGAACCATTGCTGGCATATCATTCAAAATATTTTCCACTATAAAATTGTTCATTATATCTTCGTGTGAAATACTTGCTTTTTTTTTTTGTTCTTCTTCATCCCCTTGAATTACAAACTCAAATTACATTTCTCCGCAACGAAACATAAAATAAATAATGATAATTAAAATTGCCTGGATTATAAATTGGATTTTTTTTTTTTTTGTTATTAAAATTATAAAGTAATAATTAATTAGAAAATTACATATACATATACATATACATATACATATGTATATAAATAAAAAATATCGAAATATTTTAATTTTACATTGGGATAATTAAATAATAATAATTGCAAAATTGATTTAATGATTTTATAAATGAAAAAGAGATGACAGGGGGGTTACAAAATAGATTGATAGTTAAATTGCTCTTTCCCTCACCTGTTGCCTTTTGTATGACATATATATATGTACAGTAATAAATGTGATAACAGGTGAAAAATTAATAACGAGTGAAAAATAAATAAAAAAACAAAAATAAAAAATAAAAATACCAAATT
Source organism: Microctonus brassicae (assembly GCA_918226075.1). Taxonomy (NCBI): domain Eukaryota; kingdom Metazoa; phylum Arthropoda; class Insecta; order Hymenoptera; family Braconidae; genus Microctonus; species Microctonus brassicae. The sequence goes on from OW445484.1 coordinate 3,942,012, forward strand.
CTTCTATTTATATTTAATTCGAATTTAAATTTATAAATTATTAAATAAATTGAATAATTGTATTGAAAATAATTTGTAAAATAATTCACTGTGTAATTGAAAAGTTTGTAAATTTTTCAGAGTGTCCACCGTCTGAGGATGGAATGGAAAGATTTGCCTGTCCAACACCTGATCGAATGGGCAGATATCGTTGCATTGATGATCACGTATTGTGCAATGGATTTTTTGATTGTCCATTGGGTGAGGATGAAGATCGGCAGTCGTGTATGTTCTACAAAACCGTGAGTAATTATACCATGTCTGATTATTATCTAAACCATTTTCACTTATTTTTCATTTGTTTTCAATCTTTCATCCATGCATTTACTTCAACTTGTCAGGGAATTTTAAATATATACTCTTGTCAAGTTGTCACGTAATAATCGTACTAGAGTATAAAATAAAAAAATAAAAATTCACTTTAAATTTATGCATATTTTAATATTTTTTATCAATGATAAATTGAAATAGATATGAAAAAAAATAACAATGTTATTTATATTAGAATTATCCAAATATTAAATATGTGATTAAATAATGTCATTGTTTCAGACGAAGGCGCATCTGGATGTGCTTGCAGAAGCTTTATTGCGGTGGGTCAGAGCTCGCTAAATATATTATGTGCATATATATATAAATATATATCAATGTATATACACACACACTACTTTATATTCGACTACAACTTCATTTTATCATATTGAAATGATGAGCAGATAAAATTGAATTTAAATTATCTATGAAAATGAAACAACAAATGCAACATTTAAAAACGTAATCAACGTAATGACATATAAAAATATCTTTTAATGTGAAAAAAACAAGCATATTTTTTCGCTTGCAAGTTGACGATGATTTATTCCACAGTCTCTTTTTATCTCAACTTTAACATATAGCTCAAAGAAAAAATAAAAAAAGGAAAAAACAAAAAAAAACAAAAATAAGTAAACAAAAAATTAATTAATCTAATTTTCATTCGAAATAATTCATATATGAATGAATAATTTATGACGATGAATAATGAAATAATTATCATTCAATTGAAAATGTAATTATAAATATTTCTTTGATGTGTGTTTCCAATTATTGTTAAAATTATATACAAATTAATCTCTTGCGAAATTCCCATCTGACATTTATGGATTTGATATATTATTCAATATAGGATTTATTTTAATTCTGTTATTAATAATAATCTCAACTCGATCAATGTCGAAATTACGTGTATATTACGTAATTTAATGATAATTAAAATATTGGAGGGGAGTAAAGGAGACAGGAGAGGGGAATGATAATAAAATATTAAATTGTTTACTGATAAAATACATAGGAACAAGATGAAGAGAATAAAATTTCGTAATTAACGATAAAAGTTTACATGAATGTCCGTTCTCAAAAGTAATCGTTGATTTTACATGATTAACGATAAACTTTATATTTAATCAAGAAATTAAATAAGTTCAGTCAACTTATGCGCGCATGTATATAAAATTAAGTCCTCGAAATTTGCCCTGGTGGCAAACGCATATATATATATTTCGTTTCAACGAAACATTTCAACCCCAGTCTGAACTTTATAGTCGAAAAAAAAAAGAAGAAAACAATGAGGGGGTTTGTATGAGGCAGTAAAATTTGTTAAAATACATTATTATATATCTTTGTGTAATATTTTTTTTTTTTCTCTTATTTTCCTTTTATTTATTCGTGGAAAAGATAATTAGATTTAGCGAGTATTTTTAGATAAATTGGTTGGTAATCAAACGTTGATTAAATTATGAATATCACGTCGGATATATTTTTTTTTATTTCTTCTATTGATTTGTTATAAAGTCTCGAAAAACAATACGATTTACATTCTCGCTTTTCATTGCGATTAAATTTATTCTCAAATCACGAACGATGAAACAATTAAAGAAAATGAATAAATAAATTCGTAATAAAAGTGAATTGAAAACAAAATTATTGACATTAATTAAAATATAATAATGGAGAAAAATAATTTACAAAGCTCAATTAAAATTTCTTTTTAATAGAAAAATAATTATTACCATCAATAAAATATCTTTCAATTACAATGCAGATGAATTATCAAAAATTATCTGTAAATAACAACAGCATAATTAATAATTAAACAATGGATTGAGCAAACGAGTAATGAAAAATAAAAAAGTACACAGAGTTAAAATTGAAAATTCATAATTTAAATTATTCTCAAGCACAAATATTGAATTCAATCGACTCGTTAGACCTGACAGTTTGAAAAAATTATCACGTTTTGCTCTAATAGTTCTGCAAGTGTATACATCTGTATGAATGAATACATATAGATTTATACATAAATTCAGAAAATTGAAAATTGGCAAACTACCAAACCTCTTTTCGGTCCATAATATTCGTGAATCTCACAACGAACGCATTGGGAACACTACGGAATAAAAATATATATATATGAATAATGAATAAAGAAAGGGATGAGGATGGTTTGAAAACGCGCGAGTACCCTATCAATTTATTTCTTCGTTACTTTTATGTAACTGCATTTTTCCCTCCCTTAACAGTTACAGAAGGCAACGACCCGGGATCCGTACTTTCGATCGTGTTCCCCTCTTTATACATATGTATATATACATATACTTCTTCTTATTCTGATTCGTCCTCACTCCCACTTTTATATTTTTTTTTTTTCTTCTCTTTTTTTCATACATGACAATCACCCTTTCCAACCATCGACGCAGCCATTCCTTCTTTGCTCATATATTACAAACAAATATATGTAATATGTATGTATAATTTTTTTTATGTATACAGGGATGTTTGTGTGTATGTGTATGTGTATATATGTATTTTCGTTTTGCCATTCGACACGACAATCCACACGAAATGGCAGTTTAGCCCATTGGCAAATACAATTTCATCGATCGCGACAATCTCAATTTCAATTTGGAACCAAACTCATAAACCAAAGAAGATATATATATATATATATATATATACATATATATATGTATGTATGTATATGTATATATGCATATATAATAATGGAACCCGTTGGTGCACTTGGACATCAATTTTTATTCCTTTATTTTATAACCTAAATGCAATTTAGATTTTTTATTTTTTCTTTTTTTAGTTTTATTTATTACCAATATTTTTTTTCTTTTCAGTTTCTTTTGCCAAACATTTGTCATGGGTCATTGAACTCACTCGGTAATATTTTACAAATAACTTTGATTCATTTCGTTACGTTACAAAGAAAAAAAAACTACAAAAAAAAAAATAATAAATTCAAATTTTATGACGATTATTTATTTAAATTTTTTTTTCTTTTCTCAAAATTATTTTATGTATGAATTAATTTTGACAATTACAAATGAAGTGTTTTATTCATAACAAATATTAGCTATAACTTATAAATATGAATATAGCATTTATTTATTTTTTGTCTGTTTTTTTATTTTTTTATTATTTTCTTTTTTTTTTTTTTTTCCAGTATTTGTTTGTCTTATTTATTTTTGTCTATACGTAAAATGATTCAGAATGCCGATTGACACTCTTGTATACTAAAAAAAAAAAGTTATCTATAGATAATACATCAATTGAGTAAATATCCTGGGACTTACGTAGACAGCTTAAATAAATTATTAACATTGCGTGCTTGCAAATATGAAGTGAGCAGTCGCGCGCCATGTCCAGACTGTTTATATGTAATATATAGGCACAAGTGGATCTAGTAATGACATTTAGAAGTGAAAATAATGAAAGAAGGTTGATAAAAAAAGAAATTGTCAATCGATGAAAGCTATAGTTTGAAACAATCGGGTCGGCGACCGAACTTTTTGTGTTTGCATATTCTTTTTTTTCTCTCTCCTCTATTATACTCTTTTCTATCATTCTCACATCAATTATATACAAACATATATGCAGTATATATATGCTCATAGATTTTTCGGATTTTTTTTTCGTTATGTTTATCGCAAATGCGCAAAAGTCTTGTATAAATATATAAGCAATACAATTAAATAATCGTCGTTATAATAATTTAACAAATGACTTGAGCAATGCAAGGAAAAAAAAAGTAAAATCCAATACAACTTTTTTTCTCATGGCCTACTGTTCCATATATTCAATCGACTCGTCATACAGTCGTTACGTCAATTCTATGTTAAAGGTCACTTTCAATGCACGTTGTAGCCGTAAAGTCGCCGATCAATTAAAGAAGGCCGAAGCTAATTCCGTCCATAAATGCGATCACTTCGATCAGCATTGGGCAACATTTATAGAAACTAAACATCATTTTTATTATGAAAAGATTTTTTAACATTAATTTCTTATTGATATTCCAAAATAATTAATTCTACAATCTTATATTTTGATAAATAAATAAATAATCATATATTGACAATGATTGTGACAAATAAATTGAAATTTTTCGTGAGATTATATTTTTTTATTTCAACGAATTTTAACAAACATAAAAAATTCAAATAATTACAACAATTATACTTAACATTATTGTTATTCCCGTAATTATAATATAATTATCATATTCATATATATAAAATAATTGTGGATATAATAATAATATAATTAATAAAATTTATTTTGATTAATTTTTTTTTCTCAGTATTAATATAAAATTTTTTCTTATTAATTTTTGATAAAATTATCATAAATAAAAAAATATTTTATTTAATATATATTTAATATTGATAATAATAAGTTAATAATGGCAGGGTGGATTGTTAGTGCAGATGATTTTAATGAAGGAAATTTATTCGATGAATTTTCGTTTGAAATTTGTAGTTATTAAAGAAAAAATAATTGGACCATGAATTTATTGCGATTGAATGTAAATTTAAAAATTAAAAATAAATATGAAAAGGCAATTAAATGAGTCTCCAGTAACGAAGTACAGGTGATGAACAAAATAGATAATTTTATAAATAGTAAACGAGTGAGAGGGAAAAAAAAAAAAAATACAATCAAGAGAATTTTTTCATCCTGAGCCACTCGGATTTGTGATTAAATTTTTTATTTAAATAAAATTTACATGTGTTACTGTAGGTTTGATTTGTTAAATCTACACTGACGATACTATTAATCCGTAAATGGTTTATGTATTGTTAAATAATCAAGTTTAATTAATTAATTAATTATAGAAGAAAAGAAAAAGATTATTTAATAATATTTATGATAAATTCTCTTAGCGTGTATTCTAAATTATAATTATCTCTTGTGTCACGTTTAGTATGTGACATTATTTGAGAAAGAGATATTATATTTTTTTCGTGTGTTTAAAAATTTTAAATTTCAATTATATATTTGCCACAATTATTGCGAGTTTTGATAATTTTATTAATATTTTATTTTTAAATTAAATTTATAAAATTCATTGATTATTTCAAATATTTTTATTTTTTTGATTCTACTTTTGAATAGTTGTCATTATTAAATACGCTTGTGCTTTATGGTGAAACATAAAAAAAAAAGAAAAAGAAGAAAAAAAAAACTGAGCTTTTATCAAAAAACAATTTTAATCAAATAAAAAAATATCACTCGATTATTTCGGCTGTGTTGACAGGAAAATAGTGATATGAGAAAAAAATAATATGAGAGAGAAAAAGAGAGAGAGAGAGAGAGAGAGAGAAAAAAAAATTTTTGAAAATTAAATAAAAATTTTTTTTTTATTTTATTTTATTTTTTTATTTTTTTCGTAATTTATAAAATTTTGAATAAAGATGTCATGAAACAAAATGAATGATTGAAATAAGGAGAAGTATATATTATAAAATATAAATTTCAAAAATGTTTTATTTATATTGAAGTGCACATTTGAGATTATTAAATTTCAGTATAATTAAAGCGAATTATAATTAGCAAAACAACTTTAATCCATGTGGAAATGAGAGAACGAGGTTGTTTTCTAACGAGTTGATATAAATATAAAAATTGAAACAGTGAAAACTACTTGAATTAATAAATAATAAATAAAAAAGAAAATAATACACATAATAAATTGAAATATAAATAAAAATGCATTTTGCTGCTGCGTAAAGTGAAATAAATAACGAAAAAAATTTTAATTCGATTGAAACTCGACAGTTCGATACTACTATTAGTTCAAGTCAATTGTTGACTTAAACAATAGCATAAAGTGTAGGTTTACAATACCTAAAATCAAGTTCGATCAAGTGATAGTAGCACACAAAAAAATCAGGGTTTGTTCAGGCTTTCCATTAATAAATGACAGTTGTTTATATTAATTTTTGTTTTTCCATTTAAAAAATTCCAATTAGTGACAAAAATTGTTCGATTGATTTTTTAATTAGTCAAAAAATTAGAATAATCACCAAAATTTGATGAGAAAAAAATAAAATAAAATATAGACTCGGTTTGACAAGTGGTGTGTGTAATTAATACGAAGAAAGTAAAAATATTTAATTATCCAATATAATTTAAATTAAATTAAATTCTCGAGAAATAAAAAAAAAAAAAATATTATAAATTCTTTAAAAAATTCAATTCATTCATAAAACATTGAATTATATCACATATTTATTACTTAATAAATCCCAACGATTGATTGAAAATATAAACAAAAATAATTCAACCCTCATAAACAATAAAAAAAAAAAATAATAGCATTTATACATTACTGATAATTAATTATTTATTTCCGCCATTAATTTGCCATTTATTATAATTTAAAATTAATTATTACAACGCTATATAATGTAATTGAAATTCCTAAATATGCTTGATAAAAAAAATATTGGATGGGTAAATTGTTGACTGCATTTTAATTAAATATATATTAGAATTGTTATTGAGTTAGATTTGTTATAACTTAGCTATTTATCTGCCGTGTCATTGACAAACTGTATTGCAACTCTTATTAATAACAAATATAAAATCCCGAAATATATTCATATAAACATAAAAAAAAAAAAATAAATAAATAAATAAATAAATAAAACATTAATATGTTTTGAAACCTTTCGAGAAATCAATCAAAGATAATAAACAAATAATATATAATTGCAAATATTTGTGAATTATCGTTGCGAATTAAATGAAAATAAATTAAATTATAAAAATTTTATTAAAGTGTATATAAATAATAATTCTATACACATATCTGCGCAACGTTATATTTAATTTTCGATAATTAATATTATCGATAATATAAATACAAATATGAGTATCAGATAGTTTGCAATCGACACGGCGCTATCTTCTGACTGATTATACAGACTGACACACCGAGTGTACGCGGTATGTGCATACACATTCTTATTATATACATACGACAATACATTATGTCCTTTACACCAATCCCCATTGTAACATCTTCATTAAATAAATGAGTTTTCACATTATTGTGCAAGTGTTAGAAGAAAAAAACAATTTTAAAAATACAATAGAGAGTGCGAAACTAATTTTCTTTTATTATTTTATTTATAATTTCAATCAGTATATTATTTATTTTTTTTTTATTTTTATTTTTTAATATATATATTAAATTATTATTTAATAACTCAACAGATAAAATATTAATCAAATCGTACGATTGTTAGAAGAAGAAAGAAAAATTATTTGTTTCGCCTCTCTTATTTTATTAAATATTATTAATAAAGTAATACCGATGATTTATTTATTTAATGATTGATTGAAATATTGAAGATACATTTTTTGGATAGAGAGTTCAATGGATTAAGAAGCTGGAAATATTAATGCATATAATATATACATATTGCATAATATAAATATGAATGATAAATATATATAATGAATATAAAAAATAAAAAAAAAATTAATTTTCACTTCGCCATCTTGGTGAATGTAGCGGATTTGATTCTATCTCTGGATCCCTCACCTTGACTCACTTTACTATTTCTCATTTTATTATTTTTGCTATTATTTATATTATTAAATATTCTCCGGTTTAATTGATTTTGTTGCGAGAATATTTAATTTTAAGTGCAATTTATATTCGTGAATAAAATTCAACTTTTTTGTGATGTTTTCCGTTAATATAATAATATATATCTAAACCAAATGGCAAAACGCAAGTAAAATAATATAACTGTCCAATTAAACAAATAAATAAATGTGCAAATAATGAAAGAAAAAAAAAAAAAAAAAGAAAAAGGAAATAAATAAATAGATAATATAAATAGAATTATTTTTCTCTCGAGCGACCAATCGTACGTTATTATTGCAACAACATGTAATATCCAATGACAAAAAATGATGTGAAACAAAAAGAAATCGGTGCCTAATATAAAGATGAAGAAAAAAAAACAAATACTTTCCCATTTGAGAGTAATTTTTACGAGACTTTTGTGCATTTGTCAAAATTCTCTCAATCAAAATCCTCGTCATGTAAATTAAATGCCACACTAATTTATTTTGTTAAAATTTTTAACTCATACGACATCAAAACACTGTCAATTAATGAATATATTAATTAATTTCCTGATATGTGCTTTTATAATAATGAAAAAAAAAAAAAAATAATAAGGCCTGAGTAAAAATAAAATTGGTGTGATATGAAATAAAAAAATACTTGAATAATTTTACGTTATCCCAACTCTAAGAAATAAATTAATTAATCCATTCGCATTAAATTAATCACACTCAATTAATAAAGAAATTAAAAATAAATTGTACAAAAACAATTTAAAATTATTTAATTTATAATAAAGATAAAAAAAAAAAAAATCTTTTGAAAGTATGCAAAATTATTTTCAACATATAAAATAAATATATGGAATTAAAATTAAAATAAACAAATGACAGTGCATGTATATATGTGAATATATATGTATGTATTTATATTTATATATATGTATATATAAAATAAATATACATATACATACATATATATTTATATATTTAATAATATATGGGTGACAAAATGGATAGATATTATTTTGGATACGAAAAGCACAAGTTTATTTTCGATAACATCATTCACACTGAGAGATTATTAATACACATCACCATTGTCATTTGTAACATGGATAAATAAATCTCTCGGTTGTTTATTAAAGAAAAAAAAAAAAAAAACTTTTAATTCATATTTAAACAAAAGAAAAAAAAAACTCTAGTTCTATGTATAGTATTTATTATAGATTGGTGGCCTATCTTGACAGGGTGTTTCAGAACACACGTTCGATCATTCTTAATACCTATTACCGTTCGCAATGAAAAAAAATAAAATGAGATAAAATAATAATCAACAAAATAAAATACTGTTCTTAATAAATGTTAATAATGTTATGGGGAAAGAGGAAAAAAATACCAAATGAAATAATAAAATGAGGAAAATAAATTAAAGTATTTGCATTGATTATTTGGATTTTTCGGGATTATAAAATATTTACTCGAAAATTAAAACACAAAACTGATGAATTATGTAGAAATAAAATTTAAGAAACAAGGGGAATAACAAGTTATATAGCAAATAAATAAAAATTTGCAACAGTAGTTATATGTATAAACTGAATGTGAATAAGCTCAAGATGAAAAATGAAAAAAATTAAAAAAAAAATTTTTAAAATTAATAATTATGCTCATTTAAATTATATTAAAGATTATTTATTTCAGGGGAATTAATTCTTGAATATTATTTATCATTAATAAATTTTTAATTCGTTTGTATTAAATAAATTAAAATTTTTAATTCCTGTGAAAATTAATTTTTCAATTAGAAAATTATCTGAATAAAATACATTCCGAAGACCTGTCTCTATATGTACCTGCTTATTTAGATTTAAGGAATACAGGGATTGTGTGGGGAAAGATAATGAAAAAAAAAAAAAAATGACAGTTGGTCGCCTCGAATGAAAATAAAAAAAATGTTTAAGCAAATTAATTACACAATAGTCAATAAAAATTTTAAAACAAATAATATTATTCATCTGGTTTATATGTTTATTACACTATCCGGAGAACAAATAATACAAGATATTTATTTATTAATTTTCATTACAAAATTATCCCAGCAAAAAACAAAAAAAAAAATTTTTAAAAACACAAGAAATATTTTTTTTTTTTATTACTAATTAACGAAACAATATTTTATATTTCTCATTATCCGATAAATTATTATGTTTAATGTATGTATTCGTTTAAAACAAGCGAATAGAATAGAATTGATTTATGTAAACGATTTTTTATATAAATATATTTATATATATATTTATTTCCATTGTATATATATATATTTATATTTATGTCAATCAATCACACTTATATTTAAATTTTAAGATATGATGATAGCAATTAATTGTCGATTACGAAGAATGTGGAAAAGGACAAATTGGAAATAAAAACAAAAATGCACGAGAATAATAAAAGAAAATCTTTTCATCATCTGCCCTTAATATTTAATACCTTGCAACAATCAATAAACCAACATTTAATCTATCAATATTATTTACTGTAAAATTGTGTCGTCAATTATTAATAATTTTCATAAAATGTCAAAGCAAAAAATACAAACTTGCAAGCTTTTAAATAAATATTAAACATGTTTTTTTTTTTAAATATTAATAATTTATTTAATTAATTTTCAAAATTATTTTCAAATAATCATGAATTGAAATTAATATTGAGTTTATAAAACTCAATAAAAAAATAAATGATAATTTTTTCTTTGCTAATATAAATATAATATTGACAGTATTTTTATTATTTTTATTTTTTTGTTCATTTCGATAATTTATTGTTTAAATTTATAATTAACTAGTTCATCTAAAGACTGCTCACTAAATTGCTACAAATCCGCTGCAATGTCAGAGTCACTCTTAACAAAAAAAAATTAATAATAATTAATATATTACAAGAAAACAAAAAAATTAAAATTAACAACAAGTTGATTGAACATTTAAAAAGAAAAAATAATAAATTGAAAATGATTACACTGAACTACTTATTAATTATGATAATAATAATGATGATGATGAAGATGAATATGCTAAAAATTAAACAAATGAAAAAAAAAAAAAAAAAAAAGATTAAATATTCAAATTAAAAATGTATACAATAATTGTCTGCAAAGTGTACAATGATACAATCAACTGAACTCACAAGTTCAAGAGTTAACATGTCAATCGATCCCTATTCCCACTAAATAAAAAATTTTTGAGATAAACTACCCATGAATAAAAAAAAAGAAAAAAAAGAAACAGAAATTATATAAAATATTGAAAGATCCTTTATTTAATTAGTTCCATAAAAATTAAATCATCACTATAATAACTATAATTCAATATTTAATTATAATGATACAACATTTTATTAATTAATTAAAAAAAATTACACAACAACAATCATGAAATGGAATTTAAATAGATAAAATTGAAATTAAAATTCCAGCTTCAAAATAATTTATTATAAATTCCAAATATCTTTATTAATTTATTTATTTCTAAATTTTATCTATTTGTTGATATTCCCATTGTTAATAATAATATACTATTTAAATAAAGGATCTTAAGCGTATGGTACTATTATTGTAGTTAACTTGAATTGTTGATATTTAAATCGATATATTATATCAATACGATATTATACATTAATTATAATATGATAAATATAAATTATGTGTATATTTTACTATAATGAATAATGAAAAAGAAAAAAAAAAAATACCATTATACCTTACCTAACCAATAACCCAATGAATGATTGATGTAATGCCATTCAAAATATAACGATATAACAAAAAAAAATTATCATAAAACGTTATTGTGAAAAATTCGACATGAAATCTGTAAAATGTGACTCGATTTAACAAGGAGTAAAAACATATGTGACATAACCTCAGATTTCTGATAAAAATGATCAGTGTATATGTATATATAAGGAAAAGAAAAAAAAAAAAGAAAAAAAGAAAAACAATAAATGCCTCAACCGATCAATATGACATTTATGTATGTATTTGATATTGTTATTATTTATGACCTTTTCTCGAACTGAAACAATAATTTAGCAGGTAAATGCAATGATATATGAACGAATTATTTTATCAAAGAATAGATATTTTGAATAACGCGCGTTTGCATAAATTAAAATGGCGAACGTACTTTATATTTATGACTTTATGTAATGATGATGATTGATAAAGCTCATCCGGCTGTGTGGTCCAATGTGTTTTACTATTTTATGATTTCTATTATATTCTGAAGGAATAATTATTATTTATTATTGATATTGTGATATTGATATTATATTTTATATGTATAATAATATTGAATAATGTCGGAGGAAAAATTGATACGCGAAATTGATGCATTACGTATAATTTTAAAGGCTAAAGAAGATAACCTACAAAATTTAAGACAACAAAGACAAATATTACAGAAGAATGGTTTAAATAATGATGAAATATCACAATATAGTCGACAAATTCTTGTTCCAGAAATCGGCGTTCGAGGTTTTTTTTTTTATTGTTACTTAGGTTTATTATTTAATATTTGAATAATTCATGATTTTATAGAGATGAAATATATATATTTCTAGGTCAGTTGAAAATAAAGAATTCATCGGTGCTGATTGTTGGCGCTGGTGGATTAGGTTGTCCTGCTGCATTATATTTAGCTGGTGCTGGTATTGGACACATTGGTATTGTTGATTATGATATTGTTGAAATAAATAATCTTCATCGACAATTATTATATACTATTAATGATATTGGAGTAACTAAAGTTGATGCTGCAACAGAGCGTCTGAAGAAGTAGGTTTAAAAACAAAATCTATTCATACTTATCAGTTTATAGGAATAGAAAAAAAAAAGATTGTAATGAAATTAATTTATGAAATTATTTCAGACTTAATAATAATATTCGAATTACACCATATAAAATTCAACTTGATAGCAAAAATGCTTCGGATATAATTAAACAATATGATGTAATAATTGATGCCACTGATAATGTTCCAACGCGATATTTATTAAATGACTCGTGTGTATTTAATAATAAACCATTGATATCAGGATCAGCTTTAAAAATGGAAGGACAATTGACTGTTTATAATTTTAATAATGGACCGTGTTATAGATGTATTTTTCCAGTACCTCCACCGCCAGAAACAGTAACTAATTGTGGTGATGGTGGTGTTTTAGGCGCAGGTAAATTATAGCTTGAATAATAAATAAATTTTATACATATTGAATATTATGTAATTTATATTATTACAGCGGTTGGAACAATTGGAGTTCTCCAAGCATTGGAGGCAATTAAAATAATTTTAAATATGCCCGGCGTTCTTGCTGGTAGATTGATGCTTTTTGATGGTCTAGAAGCGACGTTCCGAACTGTGCGTTTACGTCAGAAGAAAATTAATTGTGATATTTGTGGCGATAATCCTACTATAAATGAATTGTTAGATTATGAACAATTCTGTGGAAGCAAAGCAAATGATAAGAATCCAAATTTAAATATTCTCAAAAATGACGAACGAATTACGGTTGAAGAATATCGAGATATTAAAGATTCTTCCGAACCGCATTTGTTAATTGACGTGAGATCATCTGAAGAATTTGAAATTTGTCATTTGGAAAATTCAAAAAATATACCATATGTTGAAATAACAAAACAAGGAGGCCTAGAAATAACCAAGAAATTTATATCTGAAAAATTAGAAGAAAATAATGATACCAATGGTGAGTGAACTATTTCATTCAGAATTTTTATATAATAAATAATAAAATAATAATTTAATTTGTCAATAATTCTAATATTAATTATTTTTAGTCTATATATTATGCCGTCGTGGAAATGACTCGCAAAGAGTGGCGAAATTGCTGAAAGAATCATTGAATGACACTTCAAGCAGAATAAAAGATATCGTTGGGGGAATTCACTCATGGACTAAAAAAATTGATTCTACATTCCCAATTTATTAACAATATTTTCAGCGATCTGATATACAAATATATATTTTTTATTTAGAAATGACTAGTCTGTAGCACATCATTCTAAATATTTATTATCCTTATTCATTAATAATTATTGTAATTTGGCTTTTGACTAGTTATATTTGGCAATTAAATCAGATACCAAACTTGTCTCAGGATGTCGATAATGTAAATCAGAGAGACTTCGTAATTTTTCTGCTGCCTGTTCAGGCGTCAAATCTCTCTGGGCTTGTGCCAGTAATTCATAACCAACCATATGCTTTTTAATTGTTGCTGAACGAAGCAACGGCGGTAGATAAATTCCATGAAATGTCCAATGTTGTGTATCATTATTAATCATTGGCCCAGTTGGTGCGCCATGCCAACCCATTGAATATGGAAATGAACAGAGAAATAAATTATCATATTTTGTACATAACCTTTTCATTATAACTGCAAGTGACTCCTGTTGATTGGCCGTAAGATCTTGGATTCTTGACACCTGTGATTTTGGTAGGACCATTGTTTCATACGGCCACACTGCCCAGAAAGGTACAACAACAACCCAATCACGATTTTCAATTACAATTCGTTCCTGCAAAATTACAAAATCATAAAACAAAAAATTCCATGATTTGTTTATATTTATTAATTTAAATATATAAATACTTTTTTTGATAATTCTTTCTCTACATAATCAATCAACAGCGGACGTTTATGCTTGGAATAATATTCTAAAAGATGTTGTTCTTTTCTCTTAGCTTCAAAAGGTAAAAATGAACTAGCCCATATTTGGCAATGTGGATGTGCATTACTGCAACCCATTAAAGCTCCACGATTTTCAAATATTTGCACCCACGTCCATTTCTTTCCTAATTCAATCATTTCATTGATCCATCTAAACACAAATATAAATATACCATCAGAAATTAGCATAACGCTCTATGATATCATTATATTATTGAGAATATTATTACTCACTGTTTGATTACTTCTGAAATCTCTTTAATTGTCATTAAAGCAATTGTTACATTTGATTTTGGATGAAAACACATTACTTTACAAGTTCCTCGTGCAGCATCCATTTGAAATAATTCATCAGTTGAACTGGGTGGACTTGGTACTTTCTCCAACAGTCCAGGAAAGTCATTAACAAACGAATAAGTGTGTTCATATTTTGGTGTTATCTAAAATATTAATTTTTAAAACAATGAAAAGAAGAAAATAGATTTAAATATCAATATAATATACATTGTATCCTACTTTTCCATTAGCTCGGGAATTTCCTGGACATAATGGATTTTGTGGGTCATATTCTGGCAATTCTTCATCGTTTGTTGATTCCATTTGACCTCCCCAAGGTCGTTTCATACGATGTGGTGATACTAAAACCCATTCTCCTTTCAATGGATTGTATCGAATATGTTGATGATCTTTTATTGGAACAATAAATATATTAATGAATTGCGTTTCATATCATGAAATTAAATTTGTTAATATGTATATACCTGTTGGATTGAATATTTCAATGCCTTCTGCGACTGATTCCATCATTATTCAAGATACAAATTGTTATTTATTCAGAGTAAATCCCAAAGAAAAAAATTATTTGTTATCGTGACATTAAAATTTTTCTAATTGAATGCATTATCTAACCTTAATTTACAACATAATATAAACTTTATATTCCATATATATATTTCATATTCTTTCGCATGAAGATTTTGATTTGATACATTTCAATAATAAATGAGCACACAAATAATAATTATATCAACATTTATCATAAATAAAAAATTCTATTGTTAGTACCAATTCTATAATCAATAATTGTTCTTCAATTTTTCGACTTGACAAATTAGAAAATTTTTAATGACGTGTAAAATTTCGTGGAATATTGTTTAAATTCACCGCCATTAAAAACGAACATTTTTTTGTTGTTACACAGAGAAAAAAAAATTTGTATTGATAAAATCCACCGCAAGAGCGCGATAAGCAAAAAGCTGACACCGCCATCTTTTCCCCATTTTACAATACAATTAAATTATTGAACACAATATATACTATATTATTCGGCAAAAATGTCGCGAGGAAGTAGTGCAGGTTTTGACAGGCATATTACTATTTTTTCGCCAGAAGGACGACTCTATCAAGTAGGCAAGTAACAAATAACAATATCTATTTCATTAATTTACTAATATCAATTAAGTTTTATAATCAAATGTCAAATATTTTTGAAGTATAACCTAGATGATTTGTGTATAGGATGACATAGCGTGATCTGCACTTTTGAACTTATTCACCCAAGTAATACTTAATTATTTTTTTCATTCATTTCCCAACAGAATATGCTTTTAAAGCAATCAATCAAGGTGGTCTTACATCTGTTGCTGTAAAGGGTGTTGATACTGCGGTTTTTGCCACACAAAAGAAAGTACCTGTATGTATAACCTTAAATATAAGAAAATTTAAACAAAAATATTTTTATATTAATGCTGAGGTTTTATTAATTGTACTATTTCTTTTTTGTTAATCAGGATAAGTTACTCGATGCCTCCAGCGTTACGCATATATTCCAACTTACTGAAAATATTGGATGTGTCATGACTGGCATGATTGGTAACTAAAATAATACATTTAAATAAGCAACAATCAAAGAAATATCCTCTGATTTAATTGTTTTCTATTTATTTTAGCGGACAGCAAATCGCAAGTCCAACGTGCACGTTATGAGGCAGCTAATTTTAAATACAAATTTGGATACGAAATTCCAGTTGATACATTGTGTCGTCGAGTTGCCGATATAAGTCAAGTTTATACGCAAAATGCTGAAATGAGACCATTAGGTTGTTCAATGATGTTGATTGCATATGATGAAGAGAAAGGTCCATCTATTTACAAAGCTGATCCAGCTGGTTATTTCTGTGGATATAAAGCGATATCTGTTGGTGCAAGACAAACCGAAGCCAATTCGTATTTAGAGAAGAAATTGAAAAAGAAACAAAATTATAATTACGAAGAAACTATTCAGTTGGCAATAACTTGTTTGTCCACAGTTTTATCAGTGGATTTTAAACCGTCAGAAATTGAAGTCGGTGTTGTGTCCGAGAAGCATCCTAAATTCCGGTAAATATTTTTATTTAAGATATTAATTTAATTAATGTTTATATTAATGATTATTTTCTATTTTAATTTATTTTAGTGTGTTGACGGAAACTGAAATTGATAAACATCTTACTGCCATCGCTGAGAAAGATTAATTCATCACTTGTAACGTGAATAATAAATACATAAAGTTGTACTCCAACAATTTTTTTTAAATATTCTGCTTTCATTAATAAAAGAATTCAATACTGTGAATAAAAGAATCATTTTGGTGGGAATAAAATACACATTTGTGAATTAAATTATATAGATTAAATTTATTTTAATTTTTAAAAAAAAGACACAAGTATAAATATTCTATGAAAATTATTTTCCTGATGCAGTTGCCAATGGATTTCGTAGGACTAAAATAACCGAGTCACCACGAAGGAACATTTTTGTGATGAATCTATCTTTGTTTACTGGCTTTGCCTGTAAATTAATTCGTTTAAATTATATATTTATTAATATGCTGTACAAAAAAAAAAGTACAGACTTTAAAAATAATTTTATTAGTACTCACTTTCTTCTTTCCTTTTCCAGTGCGAGGAAGTTCCGTCCACATTTCTTTAACATTTTCCAATACCATGTTACAATGCCGGTCAAAAGCTTTAACTCTACCAAGTAGTTTTTTATTATTTCGACAATTGATTAATACTTGAGTATTATTTTTCACGGATTGTGTTAAAACAGAAAGTGGTCCTGTATTAAATTCTTCTTCTTCACGTTTTGCTAACTCCTCTGGAGTCATTTCAGACTTTGGCTTAGCGAGAGATGCCCTAAAATTATTGAAAATATTAAAAAAATATCGATAAATAGGTTATGTTATCGAGAAAAAAATTCTCTATAAATACTACACTATCTCCATGATATATTTTGAATTATAATATACATAAGAAATTAATTAACTAATTACTACTTACATTATTGTTTCTACTGATTAGTTATTGTGCGATATTATTTATATAAAAATAAGAAAGAAATTCACAGCGTCAAACAAACAACCGGGAATTGTTTTTACATTTAAGTGAACATAGCCACATTTCATATATAGGAAGATTAATCAAAATATGTACAGGAAGTTATTCCCTCTTTTTGCGGTTATGTCGAAAATAGTGCCATCTACAATTTGAAATATATATTTATTTTACGCCATTGGAAACTATAAAAATTTTTTTATGAAATGAAGTATTATTGTTCATCATAAACAATTAAAAATTATTAATTAATGTACTAGGAGGAAAATTGTAATTGCAAACAACAATTTAACCACGATGTAACTTGGCTACAATCGTTTTCTATAACAACGTACTGCTTTTATATTTTACAAATAGATAAAAATAATTGTTTTTTTTTAAATTACTAAAAAGTAAAGGATCAAGGAAAAGTTAATTCACCATAAGACTACCTTAAAAGGCTTTATTATCGTCATACACTTAATTATAACCAAAACTATTGATGACGTTGGTATATGGAGTCGCGATTCTCGCGACCTTTTCACCGGCTTCCTTGGTAAGTTTCTGAAAATAAAATTTATATTTATTTAGTAAACAATACGAATTATTTAAAAATATCCCATATATTATTAATAAAAATAATTCAATCCTTACCTTGAGTTTATCTCTCTTTTGGACTTCGAGAATAGATTTGACCTTCCTCTTATTCTCCAAGGTACGCACAACAGCTTTGTATTTCCAGCCAACTTCATGGGACAGACGACCCACATGGCAATACTAAAAAATAATATATATTCTCATGATGATATACAATATTAAAATAAACAATTGTGATATATAACAATTTCTAGAAAATAACTCAGTTAAAAAAATTATCAACATTATTGAATGAAAATTCATATTTCAGGCGCAAATTACCATACCATCATAGTAAAGAAAAAAAAAACATTTGGATTAATGGAATAACAAATAATAATTGAATTAATATTGTTATATTACCTTTCTGCCAGGTTTCAGGCATATGATTCTCATACAACCAGGAACGACAAGACGTTTTCTACGATCATAAGGTGGTGGACATCCTTCATAAACCTTCAATCTCCTCAATGCATCCTTGCCTCGTTGCGTTTTGTGTGGAATCATTCCTAATATAAAATTTAAATAATTATAAAATTCAGTCTTTATAAAAAAAGATCATTAAAAGTTGAAAGAATATTCAGAAGATAATTTTTCTCATAGAATTCAATTAATGTAGGTAATTTTTTTATACATCATATGAATAATAACAATTAAATAAGAATAAATTCGCATTAGAATTTACCTCTAACAGTTTTCCAGAGGATTTTGCTGGGAGCCCGAAAATGAAAAGGTCCACGAGCTGGATTTACATTACATCGTTTACGAAGAAATGACATAAACTTCAATTTGTTTCTGAAATCAAAAATTCATAAAGATATTATCTAATGCCAACAGATTGAAGTGAAATAAATATAAAAAAAAAATATCTCATTAAATAGTTAAATTTCATCATTAATTACATCAAATAATGTAGGTAATGTTTAATCATTCTGTGTCATATGTATATAAATTATTTTTCATCAATATATTTTAGTTAAACATAAGTTTCAGACATTTTCATACCTGAAAAAGTTTCCAGAGATATTCAATTGTTCACTACGAACAACAATGACGCGGTTACCTTGCAAAATTGTTTTGGCGATAACAGCCGCTAAACGACCGAGTAAATGACCACGGCCATCGATCAAGATGGGCTGAAAAATATAATACACGATTAATATTCCAATCATCATTAAAAAATTCCTACGAATAATTTTTCATTACTTATTCATAACCTCAAAAAAATTTTTAAAAACATAAAAAACCCATTGTGAATGACATTTATATAAAAATAAGTGGCATATATACGTAGTCCATCATGTCATGTATCAATATAACTAAATCAAACAGAAATTTTATGTGAAAAATTTTGGCAATAATAATTTATATAAAAAAAAAAATAGTTGACTATTCAAACACGTGCATGGCGGCAGTGTGAACCGCATGGTACAACGAATTTTTCTTCATTACATTAATTGATACAGAGTAAATTGTTTGAAGAAAGTAAAAACTATGAATAATATATATAAAAAAACAGTGGTACAATATTATATAGAGATATTTAGATTAAAAAAATGCGTGAATATTTGATACAAACCTTTTCACTAAAGCCCGTCATAATTCCGGTGGTAAAACCAATAAAGGTCAGGTACAAATGGACTACTGCTTGTATTGGAGCGTCAGTTACGACCGAGACACGACAGCAGAGCGCGCATAAAATGGCGGACACAATTCCTAAATACTTTATACAGTGTCTCTATGATCGGTAAAACAGAACGCGGCAGTAGCATTGAACATAACCTCTAAAAAAGTTCTAAATGCAAATTGTATTTTCTCACAGATAAACGAAGTAGATTTTTCATTGTTGAAAGTTATAAAAACACACGTGGTCGGCATTGTTGAGAATATTTAATTAATTTAATGCATATATGTGATTGGGAATTAAATCATTGTGATATATGAATATATAATAATAACGTAAAAATGAAAATGAAGAAATCCAAATCGAAAATTATTAAAAAACTTGATGTTTTAAGAAATGAAGTTAATAACAAAACAATAATTACGATTGGCCCACCTATCACTCCAGAAACTATTGGTTCTAAAGAAACAATTCAAAAGTCTTCGAGGTTGACTGAAATTAAAGTCACTAATGAAATAAATGAGTTAATGGATGTGGATGAAAATAATCATGTTGAATCTCTTAAAAATTGTATTATATCAGAGAAAAAAGATTTGAATTCATTGCCACATTTCTACAGTTTAAGAAACAAAGTTATTTGCATAATGAAACCGCAGTGTACATTTGCATTTCATGGAAAATTAAAAATTAAAGTACTGTATGGTGGTGTAACAATTTATGGAACAACTTTATTAAAGTCAAATACAATAAAACCAATAGATGTTTATTCACCAAGTGGCAGTAATTTTATCAATATTCAAGTAATAACATTGGAAAATTCTTCTGACAATTCATCAGATGTTTGGAATGAATTAAAAACAGATAATGTTGATTGCAATGTGACAAATGCATTGCAATCCGATATAAATAATCTTCAAGCAGGTTGGGCTGTAATAATAATGCAAAATTTTGAGAATAATCTAACGACATTTTTTGAAATGAATTGTAATTATAAACTCTTTCCAAAAATTGATGATGTATCAAATTATTCTTGGTCAGATATAAAAAGAGCAGAAATTGTTCTACAAACATATATTTACTGCAATAGTTTGGAGAAACAAACTATGAATTTTACTGGCATAGACGAAACGACCAATAAAATTTTGATTAAAGACCCAACAAATAATAAAAATCTACGAGTTATAATGGCTGGGGGTAAAAGTGTTGGTAAATCTACGACAACACGTTACTTTGTAAATCGAATATTGGAAAAATTCGATAATGTTATTGTGCTCGATCTTGATCCTGGTCAATCGGAATTTACACCTCCTGGTTGTATTTCATTGAATATAATAAAACGTCCATTGTTAGGACCAAATTTCACTCATCTCCAAAAACCATACCATCAGATTTATATAGGCAGTACCGACGTAGTTCGTTCTTTATCAATGTACATTAATGGACTTAAAAAATTGATAAGAATTTTAAACACATATTTAAGCACAAAACAAATGCCAGTAATTGTAAATACAATAGGTTTTGTTCGTGGTGTTGGTTGGGATATTATTATTTCAATTATCAAAAGTATTCAACCTACAGACGTAATACAAATTGTTTCTGAACGTACAAAAAATAATTTTGATCAATTATTGAACCCTGAAATTATAAATAATCAGGTAAGATAAGAAAAATTGACAAATATAAAATAATTTTTTATTCTTCTTCAATAGATTCCATGGATGATAATTATTTATATTGGAAATTTTTGTTGATTTTCAGAATGATACTTGGGCAGCGTGGGAGGATTCATCAGAAAATGTTGAGGCAACTGCTGTTAATTATAAACTCCACATTGTAAATAGTCAAGCTGAAATTAAGAGTGCTCTCGGAGAAATGTGGAACATTGAACCGCATCAAAAACGTGAAATCGCCATGCTTGCTTATCTGAGTGAAGTAAATAAACATCGAAAATATACCACGTTATGTAGCGATAATATTCAAATGAATATTAACGGTATTGTACCATATCAAGTGCCTTTCTCAGCAGTTAAATTATCATTGGGACACACTACGACACCACACGCTTTATCAGTAATGAATGGAAATATCATTGCATTATGCGGAATCGATTCAGATAATGAGCAAGAACAATCGATTGAAGAGAGCGAGCCGTCTTATCCAGAAATTTTAATACGATTACCATTAACAACGTGTTATGGTTTCGGTGAGTTATATTAAATCACTATAAATTTGAAATATAAAAAAAAATAATAAATATATAAAAGTCAAATGTGATTTATTTTTTGTGATTTTAGGAATTTTACGAGGTGTAGATATGGATCAAAAAACTATATACATAAATACTCCGTTATCAATTAATGAATTGAAATATGTTAATTGTTTGATCGGATGTATGCCAGTTCCCTCGGGTTTATTGCAGTTAAATAGAACCGGTTTGCCATATATCGGTGGTGATTGCAATTTACCTACTAGTCGTGATCCACGAAGAGGATATTTCCGTATGAAATATCGTAATGACACATAATTGAATTCAATTTGTGAAAGTAAATAAAAACGATGAAATCAGTGGATTATTTTTCAATTCTGAAATAAAATAAATTTCAATATTTATCAAGACCTCGAATACTAATTCAATTTCATAAATGGTAAATATAAATTATATACTAATGAGAAATATAATTATAAAAAAATTTTTGTCACTTGTTAATATCGAAAAACATATTGTCGCATATGTTGTTGACAATTGAACGATTTTAAAAACACGTGAGACGAACTCGCAGCACACTACATATAGCGCAAGTGACAAATGGGTAAAAAGAGAATGGGAAGGGGGATACTGAGAACAAAAAGAGACAGATATGAAACGGGGGCGAAAAAATAAAACGAGAAAAACTGATGAATGAAAACGCGAGCGCGTTTGTCTGGTTATAATGGCATATACATAGAAGGGGGCGACACAGAGAGGGAATTTACTTTTTCGCTCACACTTGGCTCGGAAATATTCATTCATAAAAGTTTGTCGGTAGCTCGAACGATTCCGAATATGAACACAACGGCAGAGTAAGGGAGAGAAAAAGGTAGAAAAAATAGTGTAAAAAAAAAAAAAAAGAAAAAAAAAAGAGGGCAGCGACCCCTGAGGGGGTAGAAAAGTGCCAGAATGGAGAGAGAAATGCGCGTTGGGCAAATAAAAAAGGGGCTCGTGCCGCCCCACGATGTGATGAACTCGATAGTACCCAACGACAGGTGTCTTTCTCTTTCGTACCATCAAGAAAAATAACCGCGACGAATAAAAAGAGTGGGGAGGATTTAAAACGCCTTCCCTCTTTTCTTTTGAGTATTCGCGCGAGCCGACAAACAACTTATACTCGTCTATTTTTTATTATGATTTTTTTTTTTCCCCTACTTATTACAAACACCCACTGTGCCACACAGGTTGTTAAAGTTTTTTGACATGTCATTAACCACTCAAATGTGCAATCAAAAAATGTATGGAAAGAAAAAAAATTAAATGAAACAAAAGCAATTTTTTATTTTACATACCGTCACATTGAAAAATTAGCACGCTTCACTTGTTTCATGACTGTATCAACATTGTTTGTGGGGTGAAATGTATTGTTCAACCACGTGACATTATTTTCGTATAAATTTCAATGAAACAAGTGGGAAAAAATGGTAGAGGGAAAGAGCAGTAAAAAAAAAATGATGCGATAGAGATAGTGATTGAATAATAGTGAAAAAAAAAAACAGGGGAGATGAAAGAAATATATATAAATGTATATGTATATAAACATACACAAACACTACACAGTTTGAATGATGGTTTTGGGAAGGAAATAAAGAGAGAGTGAGGCAGGCCATGGGGAGTTGAAAGAAATATTTATGGGAAAATAGTCGGGTCAGTTTCGGTTTTTTAACTTTGATTGAGGAGGCGTTGACTGGTAGTTACAAATATGACACTAACCTGGGTCATTTAAAGGGGGGAAAAAAATAAATAAACACATGTAGTGTTTGAATAGAAATTTATAGGATATTTAAATATTTTTTTTTCTATTCATTTAATATATCTATACATATAATACAAAAATAATATAATAATATAACCATAAATTCATATATATATATTCTATGTATGATCTCTTCGTTGTGTTTGACTATTATTTATCATGAATATATTTTATGAAAACGCCTGTTGAAGCTCTTTATCATCTGCACAACGTGATTCTGCGAACATTGTAAGAATCAAAGTAAAAGAAAGATTGGTATACATCTATGTATCCATCCATATACATATATGTACATACCTGCAGTTCACTCAACAATGGAGAGACACACATAAGGACCGGTTTTAAAAACACAGGTAGAAGAAATGAAGTCAGACAGTCAAAAAAAAAAAAAATGAACACATAAATAATTCGTAAATTTCATCGTTTTCACCTTGTTAAAAAAAAAAAAAAACGTTATAAATTCATAAAGGTCGTAACTAGCAAAAATATTGTACAAAATCTGACAATGAAATGCAAACAAATGAGTTAAATTAATTTTACCCCAAGGCACAGTTTTCCTTTTATTTTTTCATTTATTCATAAATAAATATTATTAAAATATATATTTTGAGCATGTGATGTTAAAAAAGTATTACTTGTACATATGTACTGATGCATACATACACAGGCTTATACATTCATGGTTTATGCTCCAGATTTCTCTCGTTCGCATCTTGAGAGTTTGACAAAGCATGCGTTGTATCTGGGGCAGAGTCGAAAGAAGAAGACAAAAAAAAAAATTTGTGCGGGGTGACTGTATAAAGTGAAGAGGAGAGGAATTGAGAGAAACATCCCCAGGACACCGTGAGCGACCGCATGAACCCTCTAAAATGCTTCGTGTGCGGATTTTCGACATACATATATCCATACAAAGTACATACGTCAGTAAACGTGGACAGAGATAGATGAACCAAGATAGAGAATCCATGTATATACATATAATATACACATATGTATCTGCATGATTGTATATATGTATTGGTTGAAGAGAACGTTTGTTGGGAATGGCGCCAGTCGGAATATCTGTGAGAGCTTCGGATATATTTCACACACTTACATATATGAGAATACGCATGCGCGGAGCATCTTTGTGTTATGTATGTATTTTCAAACATCACCGCCATTTTTTTTTTCTTATACACACTCTTCTACCTCTATCTATCTCTTTTGTCTCGACCCAACAGTCGAGACCCTGATTTCTTTTTTTTTTTTCTTCTATTTCAATGCAACTTAACATACTTAGATTATCTATCTATTCATTATATGTCTTTATTTCTACGTAACTTTATCTCAATGAAGAAAAAAAATAGCTTATTATTCCAAGTAAGGTTAGGTTGTCTCCAATAGGGATATGTATATATGATGAAAAATTTTTTCAAGGGGAAAATAAACGTGTGTAAAGAAACGATGGTGAAGCAGGTGGATGACGGAAGGGTTGATAAGGGTGGGGAGATAAGTATTATGGAAGGGATTAAAATGCGTGGGTGTTATAAAAGCAAGAGGGGAATAAAAGAGGAGGTGAAGCTTTGGTCTATACTGTATGTTTGTCCCGTGGGGCGTCTACAGACATTCCACTCGCATCTGTGATCCACCATTGCAAAGGCTTTTCTCGTATTCTATTGATTTTTCCGAAAGTTTTGATGGTGGGAGTAGTTCACTGTCGGTCGTGCGCGCGGACATGGCTCGACCGGCCTTGGTGTTGGTAAAGATCGCGGTGTGTTACTCTCCCTCCTTTCGTCTCAACCCAAAACTCTACCCCCGTCTCATCCACCACTCTTGTAAATACCGCGCCGCACCCCTCGTCTCATCCATTATACCGCCCTTCTTCGTTTCAGGCTTGCTTCCCGCAATTGCGGACTCTCCTCTCCATTATATGTATACATATATATATGTATTACCATCCTCTCTTTCTCCCGCGCAACCAACAATCTCGTGTACTCACGTATGGAACACGCGCATAGTCAAGTCACGGACGCCGCAATATTTCACAATGCCCGACAATTTATAAAAACTTTTTTTTTATGCATTAAACATATTTTTTAAATACTCTTTGTTGATTATTTTCAATAAATAAAAGCACATGTCAATAATTTTCAATCATACTGCAATAAATTTGTTGAATATTTGAAATTAAAAAAAAATTTTTTTAATCTTATGAAATATATAATTAATATTTGAATATTATTAATTAATGTATTAATTATATATTGTTTATGTATAAATAAAATTTTTTATTAAAAAAAAAAAATTGTGAAAATGCGAAAAATCCTTGAAAAATTAAGTATATTTTTATTCTTACGGCCCTGCAAGTAAATTCCCACCCACTGGTAGAGCAGCAGGGTCACACTCACGCATGCACGTCATCGAGGTTGTGTATATGCGCGCGCGCGCATGGCTTAACATATACACATACACGTAAAAGTAGAGAGACACATATACAGGCATTGAATGTGAGCACGGCGCGCTCACGCATCACGAGGCGCGCGCACGCAAATCTCTAACTCGTGTCATGTGCTGCGTATGTGTGTGAAAGATCGTGCACCCGTATACATATACAGATTGTTAAGCTGTATAAGAGAGTATACACCAATGAACATACGACGGTGAGTGGCCGATTACTGTCGAAGATGGCCGAAGAGAGGGGCGGGCATACGAGTTAGGTTTCGTTGGATAAACGAAGCGTACCGAATAGAGACGAGATTAACCGACGTGTCGACCGAGCCAGCCCGAAGTGAAGTGAGGCACGGCCGAAGCCCGAAGGCAGTGCGGCCGAATCTGGTGTCGCGGCTGGGTTACTGTGCTTTATTTCAGGCTTTATCGTGCGTGTTTCGTGCGTGTGTTTTCTCTCTTAAATATTCGCTCTACCGCTCGTTTAATCATCAGTGGAATTATCAAACGACTAAGAGAACGGAAAATAATTTGAAATAAAAGATGGAGTGGATAAATAAAACGAAATAAATATGACGATATAAAGGTGTGTATAATATAGAAAAAAATATTTGTTGAGGTTAAGGTAAAGAAAAAATTCGTCCGGCTTTGGATAAACGTAACGACAACAGATCGCGACGGCCATGGCTCGCCGTCGCAAGGATACTGATGACGGCGATTGGAATATCGAAATATTATCAACTAGTATTTGTATATATTTATCAATGTGAACATTCTGAAAGAATAAAAGAAATACTTAATTTCAATAATATATACATAGTGTATATATGTACTAATGAAAACCGAGTGAAGAACTACACAAATAACTGTGATACATCGCACGAGTGTGACGCATTGAGAGAACGCTTCGTTCTATCTTCAAGTTGGTATAGGTAGGTAGGTAGATTACACTGTTGAGATTAGGCATGCTTCAGTGAAAAATTGTCGTACATGAATAGAACATTCACAATAGAATTCATTCGTTGACTATATATATATAGCTACATACATACATATATATATTTTATATATATATATATATATGTACTTACTGCTAATTTATTTTTAATTGTGGTTCGAATTTTGTATTTACAGGAAAAATACAGTAATTGACAAAATTATATTTTGAACATTTGTAAAATTTTTAGTGTTCTGGTGGATATTTCGTTTTGATTCAAGTGGTTATTATTATTTTTTTTTTTTTTTCTCAACGAGCACATCGCAGTTGTGCCCACTGAGTTGGGAGTTCGTCGAAAAGTGATAGTAAACCGGACGTATGTGAGTGTGTATAAGTGTTTGTGTGTATGTGCAGAGAGCCCACGTAGGCTCTAGTTTTATGCCAAGTGAGGAGAGGACCGTCTACGTATTGTATAGTTCAAGTTAACCGTATAGCAACAGAAACAGAAGAATAAATCATTCTCCTATAAGGGACAACGTAGAACCCCGTTGGAGAATGATGTTAATGATGACGATGAGCGCGCCAAGAGAAACGACAAATGGCTCTTAGCTCGTGGTAATTGTCACTGTGTATAGCACTTAAACTTCCTTTTTGATTTTTATTTATTTTATTTTTTCTTTTTTTTTTTTTTCATTTACTTCCTTCAGCATTTGTGAGACAACAAAGTAAAAAACAAAAAAATAAATAAAATAAAACCGAAGGAAAAGTTTGGTATTTAGTCGACGTAAGCACACGGTTGCCAAACACATTTTGTGCTGTATATCGGCCACACAAAGATGCAAGTAGCAACGTTGTTTCGAGAGAGTGCTACCCTGTTGGGTGCCTCAAGTCTCGATCCCCCGCAAACTCATCATCAAACACTCCAACAACAGCAACAACAACAACAACAACAGCAATTGCAACATCATCAACAATTGCAACAACACAATTCGGATTTGCATCTAACCCAACATCACATGCATCATCATTATAAAATGTAAGTTGATAGTCTATATTTTTTAAATTTAATTATTATATTTAAATTTAATATAAATTATACCCACTTTTTTTTTTTGTTGTTGTTTTATTGTATTCTGTCTTTGTGCTATGTAACGATTAATGTTGCGACAACGCGTGAATCTCTATCAAATAAGTCTTCTGGATGAAAACAGATTCTTAACTAAGAGAGGGTATATAGTTATCCTGGTGTAAATTCGAGCGAGGTGATATAGAACAGAGAAAAAGTTGCACGCGAGACACGACTTATTTCTCACGACCGCGTGACTCACCGCAGTCCCATGATGTAACCCATTGGGGCTCACTGAGAAACAGAATGGTCGTGCGAATTGAACATAAAAACAGAAAAAAATATCCTGCGCGCACGACAATGCGAATGGTGATTGTTACACAGGTTACTTTGGCAAAATATCGTCAATCCAATGATTTTTCCGATCAATTTTAATGAATTTTTCATTTGTATGATTAATCTCCAAATATATTCTTCTCGCTGCAGTATTATTTATTATTTTTCAATGCAAGTGAACACCAAAATTTGTATTTTTTCCAAATTCTATTCTATTCAGTGCTGATGCATTATTCGTGTTGTCTTTGTTACTGTGATAATTAATTCCGTTATTAATTTTTTTTTTTTAAAGACAATTTGTTTGTGGGGTAAATTTTCCTCTGGAGGCGTATACGGACATTTAATTGGCACCGGATGAACGAGCCACGTGTTGATTATCCACCGACCTAACTGTCTCTCGTATGCACGTGTATCGCAACGCCAATTACACGTTCACATTTATATACATATGTATATTCATAAATGGCCACACAATAAATTTACTTTATGACAGTAATAAAATCATGGTGTTTAATGAGATAATGCTATATGATCTTTGTCTTATATAAGCGTGGGAAATGCTGTGATATTTTGCAATATAGCTGTATTGAAAATTGAGTCAAGTGCACGAGTTTTCAATAATGGACAGGAATAAAAGTATCTGAGAATTACTCTTGAACTTGAATTTAAAACTAACATGGGAACAAAAAAAAAAGTAAAATGTGCAGTTTGATTGGTGTATATAACACTGAATGGTCCTGACTTTTTTTCTTTCTTTCTTTCTTTCTTTCTTTTATTCTTTCTTTTTATTATTTTTTTTTTCTCGTCAGTTTTTTCTCTCTTTCTTTTTGATAAAGCATTGACTCACTTCATTGCGGCCACAGCTCTCAACGATTTTGGGTTGAATTTGTACAGGCGAAGAAAAAAAAACATTTGTCAGACATAGCGGCGGCACCTCCGTTCGTTATTCTTCCTTCACCAACGATTGAACATATAACCATGTATCCATGCTCTGATAAAGTTCTTTCACCTTTTTATTTTTCTTTTATTATTTTTTTTCTTCATTTTTTCATTGTACTTTTGCACCCGCAGAAGGTCAAAGTCATTGATACTCTCTACAACAACCAAATTTACTATCAAAATGATAATTATAATATTATCAACGTATAACAAAATTTTATTTTCAAAACAAATGAAATAACATTTAATATAAATAATATATCATTAACTTTAGCCTAAACGATATCAATTTTGTTTCTCTTCTTTCTGTCAATCGCAATTGTAAAAATAAAAATGGACATAAGTTAAAACGCGACTATTATTTTCTTAATCATATAGATATATTTTCTTTTACATAAAAATAACTCCCTGGCAAGAACATACAAATATACAAGTCCATCTGTAATAAATAATGATACGAATGATTGATAATAATAATGGCACACGGTCAAGCAGGAAGTGTATACATAGAGTATATAGAATATAAACAGTGAGACCTTGCATTCGGGACGATTATATATGCATATACAGTAGTAGATGACCTCACTTGCCCCGTGGACATTTACATTGTATTTATAAATTAAAAAGAGTATACATATGTAGAATTAAAACAAGCACAAAGTAGTATATAAACTTAATTTATTAGGCATTTAAGGGAGACAATTTTTAATTTTTTACATCAATGATAAATTGAATAAAATAAAATAATTATACCGTGAAAAATGTTTTTCGTTTTTCAATTAAATATTGGTTTCATTAAAAGATCTTTAACGATTTATAATCGAATATATTGTGATAAGGAAGTAATACGTTGTGATAATGCAATTAACGAAAATAAATTTCGAAATATAATGTCAATTGTTGAAACGTGAGTTTACGTGTCCAACAGTCATCTAAATCTCACCAATATATATGTATCTCTACATGTATATCGTAATCAGTGTCATACACATTTGCATCGTATGACTATGTGTATGATGATGTGTGTATTATAGTTTATATATATAGTTACAATCATGAATATACACATATATATTATATATATACATACCGCGATGGAATGTAGTGGCGAACAATGCGCTTACATTATACCTGTTGTGTAGACAAAATTCACGGAATATATTTACAAAAAAATGTGTGCAGGCAATAAGTATATAGCTGATACCAAAAATAAATATATAAATTAATTAATTAATTAATTAAAGCTGAGGTAACAGACAATATAAACAATGTAATATTTTTACCGATTATTTCTTTTCACAAAATATATATTTGACATAATTATATATACAGTTTATTTTTTATTTTTACAATTTATTTATTCATGTTATGAACCAACTTCATGGCTGTATAATATATTAAACATCGGAACAAAGATGTTTTATGTTTCTTTTTCTGAGCAATTTATTTTTTCTCTTTATTTTCATATTTTATGCATATACACACACGTGTATACATTCATACATTTTTCGTTTTATTGCGTATGTATGCAAAGAAACTCTTGTATGAGTTTCAAAAGAGAAAATGCGTGCAGTAAAAGGGCCATGGAGAGAACGTGTTGCTTGAATAAAAAAAAAAAAAAAAAATGTTGTAGAAAAGACAAGGTGTAATAACTACTGCGCAGAAGAAATGTATGTACACACACACACATATATATATATATTTTCATGTAGGAAATATTTTCACTGGCTCTCGAGTATAGTACTGCGAGTATACGCGAGCTTTAACGGCCGCGCGTGAATTTAACGTGCGTGAATTGCAGGGCCCAGACTCAGTGTCGCTTTTTCTCTTTTTATCTCTTTTACTTTGTAATATTTCTTTGTTTTGTTTTTTTTTTTTTTCTTGCCTTTTTTCTTTGTTTATATATATTTTCTCTCGTGTTCGCCCGCGCAACCATCTCTTGAGTTGAGTTTTTATTTTAGCCCGGAGCAACAGTGAGCAACGGCAAGAATGTGTTGTACACAGTGTCCGGGGGACTGGTCGCGAGGCGCTAGTGGGGGTGGGTGAAGTAGTTGTAGAGAAAGAGAAAAAATATCACAAGTATATACATACGTATATACATATATGTATATGTGTACATGTGAAGTGTATAGGTAAAATAGAGAGAATAAAAGACGAAGGAGAGAGCTCGTCGGACAGGCTATTCTCTATACCGATATCACGAACTGTATTCGTTTCGTAATATACAAGTCTCAATAATAAATACATATATATATATGTATATATATATATACATACACACAGGGATTTATGTATATGTGTATACGCGTGCGTATACGTTCACTTTGCCTCTTTATTTCTTTCTCTTCATCTTGTTGCTCTCTTAGATATTTAGAAACACCATTAATCGATTCGTCTTCTCGATCTTTTCGAATTTATATAAGAAATAAATGTAGGTATAATTATATATATATATATATATATATATATATATATATATATATATATATTAATCATTGGACGTAATAAGTATTAGAGTTATTAATTTTATTATTTGTTGTGTTGTATTTTTTTCTGTCAAAATTATTTTAACAGATGTAATTTTTTAGTATATTGAGAGATTAAAATGTTTAAATGTATATATTTGTCACGATATTACATATTGTCGTTTATTTTTTACTATTTATGTTAAGCTATAATGTTTATACAATGACGTATTTTTTTTGTTTTTTTTTGTTTGTTATTGTGATGTTGTCTGTGTACATATTGCTGGGATAAGAATTGGAATTATATAAAACATCTGTTTATTATGGTGGTTTGAAAATTCATAATTATGTTTTTTTCTTTTTTTCTCTATCGCGATCGATGTTCGGAATAAATTTTTGAGAATTAAAAATAACATTATAGAAGTGAATAAATAAATTTACGAATGTGTTAATAATATGTCTGGTTAATATATACTTATTTTAGATATATTTTTTTTTTTTTTTTAAATGAATTATTTGTAAGTATTTGGGTTAGATTTTACATTCTTTATATAGAGTCACGTAATATTACAATGTAGTTTTTTTTAATTTATTTTATTAACATTGTTTTATTTATATGTTTTATATACTGATTTGATATTTACGAATATTCATTCATTCATTCGAATATTTACATATAATGAAAATTCATTTAAGTTGAATCACTAATTAATTTGCAAAATTGAATGTAAAAGATTTTTTACCTGGTTATGATGATGAATTTTTTATCATCAATAGCGTAGGAAATTCTACAACTACCTTAAAATTTATATTAACATCTTTTTTTTTTCCAGTAATACTACTTTTACTATTTTATAATCCCATTCATAATAAATAATAACGTATTCATAATTTTTTTTTCCATAAAAATAAAAACAGATTTAATATTTCACAGCTCATTAAATCACTTATAAAGATGAAGGAAAAAAAAAAATCAGCTGTTATTCCTACAATAAATTGATATTTAATAGAGTAATAAAAATAAAAAATTTGTCTGTATATTTTTTTTTCTCGTCGGTAGTTCAATGGGTTAAGGATACAAAAGTCAAAGTTTTTATCGGGTACTCCCATCGTCTATTATATTAGAGAGAAAAAAAAAAGGTGTGTGTGTGTGTATATATATATATAAAAGAAAAAGGAAATAAAAAGTAGAGAAAAGAAAACAAGAACGAAAAGTAAAGTAGGAAAAGAAACTGGAAGAGCGTGACCAGACGAACTTTTTCCTTTCTATATACAGTGGCAGTTTATACCGTGAGGGGGTCGTAGGCCAGCACCGTCGTATTGGGGGTTGGTTTATACTATACCTCGTCATAGCCGAATGAGAGTGGGGTGCAGAAGACGGAGAGGGGTATAGACGAGAGCGCGAGCGAGTCCTATACAGGGGCGGGGAGAGGGATGATGGCAGTTCTCAATAGTCGAGTGAAAACTCGGTCAAAGTCTCGTCGTGTCGCCTTGCCTCTTACTCGCTTTGGGGATTCGAAGGGTTGTATACCACTCGCTATTTTCTCTCTATATACCCATCACTCTCCCTCTCGTTTTTACTTAATACTGACGTAGTCTTTCAATACATTTTCCAAATACATATGTGTGTTTTGTGTATATATCAGCCTACTAGCACGTTCTATTTTTTTTTTTTTTTTCTTTCTTTCATCCCTTTACTTGTCATTTCACAAACTTTTGTGTCTATCCATGTATATATAGACACATATTATGTGACGTCAATTTTGTGGTTATGTATTTCCTGCAATAAACAACACACATACATTTCCATTTATGTTCACATAAAAAAATCAAGTAGAATAGAAAAGGTCATTCATCGTTTTTATGTTTATTTTTCTTTTCTATAGTTGTTTTATATATATACAAAAAAGAAAACTTGACAATTATTATGTGCAGAGTTGAAAATAATTTGTTTTGTTTAGGCGATTTGTTTAGACGATTGTGCGGCAAGTTGTAGAAAAAATAAATAATGTAAAAATATATACACTACTATTTATATGTATATTATATGTCGATGGATGTATAAATATATGTGTATAAAGTGCAGGCGTGTCGTAGGTCAAAACCATGGGGGAGAGAAACGGATATAAAATAAAAATATATCAATATAAAAAAAAATGAAAGAAAAACGTATATTTAAATTAGTTTTTATTTTTATACATATGTTAATTGTAACATACATTCCAAGAAGATTTAGATGTTATTCAGATTGTTTAAGCTTCAGATATATGTTTGCGTTTACAATTAGCTTTGATCTGTTTTGCATATATAGGTAGAGAAAATACCGACAATCAGAGAGAGAACTGGGACTACAAATTCAACTGATATATCATGGGTTCATCCCTCAATATATACCTCTCGCGTGTATTTCTCTTCCTGTCCGCTTGCATTCATTCATTTCTCGTACTATATACGCTCACAAAGGTCATCGAATTGTGGGAGTAAACAATATCATTGATTATATATAGATATATATATATATAAATATTTATCACGTGGTTTGTACGTGTCATATTTTCCAATTGTCATTTATCATATTTTTTTTTTTTTAATACGATTATTTTCATTTGCTCTCTGTATATAATATATTGGTGATCATTTATTCAATTTGAAAAATGCACTCAGCGGCATGATAATAAAGAAAAAAAAAACAGTGAGAGGTATTTTATTCCTCTACATATATATCGCGCGATATTTATTGCAATATTTTTTTTTTTTTCTTCTTCTTTATTTCATTCATGAAATGCAAATTGTCGAAGCGTCGCTGGAGTGTTTGGAATAACAAGCCACGATGAACGGGACACGATCCGAAGATTCCTCGCGATCCAACTCCTTTAGTTCACACATATACACCATACATATATGTATAGCCAATATATATATATATAAAGGGAAGTCGCGCGGGGAAACACGTGGCTGAGGTCCAATTACCCATGTAGGAACTCCCAGTCTTGAACGACGGGGCCAAGCTCGGACTTACTCTGGGCAACCGAGCCTCGGCTGTTCAATGCTGGTCCAGGCCTGGGTCGACCTTGAGCAACTTTTTTTTATATTGGCTCGAGCCCGGGCCAGCCTTAAACAGCCAAACCTCGGCTATTCGATGCTGGTCCGAGCTTGGGTCAGTCCATGAGCAACCGAGCCTCGGTTATTCAATACTGGTCTGAGCTCGGGCCAGTCCATGAGCAACCAAACCTCGGTTATTCGATGCAGGTTCGAGCTTGAGCCAGTTCCTGGACAGCCGAATCTGGGTTATTCGATGTTGGTCTGAGCTTGGGCCAGTCCATGAGTAACCGAACCTCGGTTATTCGATGCTGGTCCGAGCTTGGGCCAGTTCATGGACAGCCGAGTCTCGGTTATTCGATACTGGTCTGAGCTTGGGTCTGCTCCAGAAAACTGAACCTCGGTTATCCAATGTTGGCCAATCATGGGTCAGTTATGGATAACCAAAACTAAGTAAATGTTATTCTTTATTAGAAAAAAATAATAGTATAAATAAATCGAGATTGAAAATTATTATTATTATTTTTTTTTATCGTCACCATCAATTATTAATTTCAACTTACATAGGAAATAATTATCTACATTAATGTCAAAAAGAAGAGTTGAGTTATAGTTAAACTTGAATTATATAATTTTTTCTCTTTTTAAAAATATCAAATAAATATTTTTAAAGTGAAACAACGGAAATGAAGTTGATATTTTTGTCACCAGTTGGTGCTGAAGTTACGAAACGCTGGGCCTCTGTTTGTGATTTAATTAATGTACGTCTTTCGATTCGTTCGGTTGTGACTTAATAAAAATTTTATTGTTCTCGAAATTTCCTCATTTATGGTGCTAGCTTTATTAAATGTTGAAAAATTGGTCTTGATAATTATCCATCGTGAATTAAATTATTGTTTGTACATTGGTGAATTTTTAATAGTTTAAAACTATGTCAACTTCTTATTATCGAGTAAAAAAATGGCGTGCATTAAGAAAAAAAAATCAAAATCAATGTAAACAAAATACTTCAGATGTCCACAGCAAAATTTTCAATAATCTTACCATTGACAATAGTGTACAAGTAAATAATGATCCAAGTGATGAGTCATTAAGTGCTCCAGAAGTGCATAGTAACTCTACTGATAGTGAATCTGTTAACAGTGTTGTAAGTAATCATGAAGCTTCAATTAACTCTTCAAGTAATTCATCATTTCAACAAAATGATGACATTCTTGAAGATGTTGTTTCGAATAGAACTTTAAGTGAAAAACTACGTCATTGGGCTCTAGAAAATATAAATATATTAACCTTGAATGTAGTGACTCAATTACTAATAGTGCTTAGAGAAGAAGGACATGAAGATTTACCCAAAACTGCTCAGCAATTATTAGGGACAAAACATTGTCAACCTTTGAAAACTGTGCTAAGCAAACGAGACACAACTGCTCATTATTTATACATTGGAATAAAAAAAAGTCTTCAAAAAATAATTGCTCCAAATATTTACTCAGAAAAAACAATCACTGTTCAGCTGCACATTGACGGAATTTCAATATATAATAATTCACAAATACAAGTATGGCCTATTGTTTTAAAAGTGCATCATCAATATTATGAAAGTAAGCCAGTCGTTATTGCACTGTATTGTGGTGATTCAAAACCTTCTTCTACTGAAGATTATTTGAAAGATTTAGTTATAGAATGTAACGAATATATTTTGAATGGAATAACTTTAAATGAAATTAATTATGAATTTAAAATTATGTGTGTAATTGCAGATGCACCTGCGAGAGCATTTATTAAATGTTGTAAATCTCCAGGGGGTTTCTTTGCATGTGAAAGGTGTTCTACTGAAGGAATTACAAAAAATCGGAAGCGTATATACCCACAAATGGATAGTAATCTTCGGACAAAAGACTCATTTATGTACAAGAGTCAATTGGAACATCATCTAGAAAATGTTCAGTCTCCACTATGTGAGTTGGAAAATTTTGATCCAGTAAATGATGTAGCACTAGATTCTATGCATTTGCTGTACCTTGGTGCCATGAAAAATCTATTGGAAAAGTTACTTGTAGTAAAAAAACATCCAGCTCGATTGAAAAGTGATAAAGTTAAAATTTTAAAAAGAATAATGGAATCAGTATCATCAGATATTCCCAGTGAATTTGAAAGAAAAATTTATGACATTGATCAGATTTCCAAATGGAAAGCCACCCAGTTCCGGTTTTTTTTATTGTACATTGGGTTTCTGGCTTTTAAAGATGTTTTATCTACAAATAAATATCAACATTTTCTGTTATTATATGTAGCATGCAGGATGTTGAATGATTCTAATAATGCTTTACGTTACGTAAATTATGCTCAAGATCTGTTAAGAATCTTTTTTAAATTATTGCCATCTGAATATGGCGACGATTCTCAAGTATTAAGTATGCATAATTTAATTCACGTAGCAGATGATGTTCGTCATTATAAAGTTTCTTTAAGTGAAGTATCGGCTTTTTGGGGAGAAAACTATATAAGTTTATTTAAACATTTAGTGAAATCTCCAAAAAAGCCGCTTACCCAGATCGCAAATCGACTGAGTGAATTAGAATGTAGTGGTAACTTGAAAATAAAAAAAAAATCTACCTTATGTAAATGTAAATACATACTGCCAATGGATTTATTCATAAACAATCAACAAAAATATTTTAAAGTTCAAGAAGTAAAATACCAGGGGTTCAAACTATCTTGCAAGCATCCAAATAATGTAACACAATTGAACAACGGCAAAATATTCATTATTGATAGTATATTGAATATCAATAAAAATTGTGTAGTTCAAGAAAATATTCACTATCTATATATTTATGGTACTATAGAAAGTAAAAAAAAAGAAGTCTTTGATTTTCCCACTCCGTCAACAGATGTTGGTGTCATGGAAATAGTTTCTTGGGAAAAAGATAAAATGCTGTTTGAAATTCAATACGTACATCGAAAATGTATGCTTTTCAATTTAAACAACTGTCAATATATATTAACATTGCTACATGTATAAGTTGATTAGCGATGGAAAAAAAAGTAAATATATTGAAACATGTCACCTTGCAAATTTTATTTTGTTTTATTATAGTATTTAAGTAACATAAAATATTTGAATAAAGGATAAAATTATTTTTTACTTAGAAGTTTGTATTATGTTATATTAAAAAAATATTCATTTCGATTAAAAATATTCTATAATATTTATTTCTTCATATTTTTTATGCTGAAATTTTATTTCATCTTTTCTTGGAAATCAATATTATATGTATTTTTTTTTTATTCAAATATAGTCTTTGCTTTACTTTCAGTCCTAGAGACAAAAGAAGTAAACAAACAAACGATGTATCATTCTCAAATAACACACACGCGTACGAACCATGCATTTCGTGGAACGCAACGCGTTCAGACTCGTTG
Source organism: Microctonus brassicae (assembly GCA_918226075.1). Taxonomy (NCBI): domain Eukaryota; kingdom Metazoa; phylum Arthropoda; class Insecta; order Hymenoptera; family Braconidae; genus Microctonus; species Microctonus brassicae. The sequence continues at coordinate 3,980,959 of OW445484.1, forward strand.
GTGTTTTGTTTTTTCTATTTGATATTTAGTGGTACAATTCTCAGTCATCAGTTCAGTCTCAAACCGTCAAGTGTCTCAAGCTCGTCAGTTTTTTCAAAGTCTCATAAAAACTTGATTAATACTTTTAATTTTAAAATTAATATTATTATAATTATTAAAAAAAGATATTATAAAAAAAATCCAATTTAAAATCGAACATCAGTGTTTTTAAAATAATATCTCGTTATAAGTCTACCGGTAATAACTTTTGATAATGTCGGATTCTGACGTTCTGTATGTTGTGGTGGAGTTTGACGAATTAGTCAATAAAAAAAAGTGCGTGGAGTTGTTGCCAATTTCTTGGTTACTTGATGATGATAGCAGGTGTTATTATCCTTCCAAAAGGGACTATGACAAGGTTGAAGAATGGGTAAAGGATCTACAAGTTCCTAAAAAAAATTGGTCATCATATCCCGTAACCATCATTGCGAAAGCCAGTAAGTTATAAAGTAATAATTATCTAAAATATTTAATTTGTTATTTTTCTCATTTAAATATATATTCTGTAATTGATTTTTTGAAATGGTAATTACTGTTCCAATTTATACATTTTTTTTATCACAAATAAATACGTGGAAAATTTTTTTTTTACTTAAAATTCGCAATTCAAATAAATTTAATTGTTATTTCAGAAGACTACGAGCAAGGACTACGACGATTGAAAAAATCATTCAAAAAAAAAGTCGTGAATAGTTCGGACAGTGAATCTCAACAGGTAATAGATTCAGAACCGCTTCTGTTGGACTCTGCAGGTGTATCAAAGACATTATTTCAAACAAAACCCCTGACAAGAACTGAAAGTAATGCACTCGGAACAATCTTTGAAAATAACTCAGATTCCATCGCTGGTCCATTGAGTCAACCGCAAATAAGTTTCATCAATGAAGGTTAGTATACAAGCATTGTTAGTTACTTACTATTATCAAAAAAAAAAAAAAAAATATTGTAGCTATTAAACGAAATTATTTGATGTAAATTGAAAAAAAATTTTTTGAGCTTAATTTTTTTTGTATTGTAAAATACTAAAGTTCTCGAAAAGCAACGATATTTTTTTTTATTAAAAGAAATTTTATTTTATTCAAAATATTGTTCTATTAGAATATTATTTCTTCTTATCAAATTTTATTTTAATGTATGTAATGAAGTGTCTTTCTCATTGTTGAATAGATTTTTATGTGATGAAATTTCATATTTGTCTTAATTTAAATTATGTATTCTAGCTATTGAAGATTTAAAAATATTTATCAAAAGAGAAATTAATAATGCAAAGCGAAGTATTCTCTATGATTTGGAACAGAAGATTAATACAATTAAAACTGAAATATCGCAACGCACAGGAGAAATCGCACCCCCAGAACCTTGGAAAATCGTAGGTGAACTCTTGCCAGCTATGGAAATAGATAAATTTTTGGAATTTAATGAAATGTTGACTGCGGACAGCGAAAAACAAGAAGCACTGGTATATAAATAAAGTATTCAACTGTGTTTTGATATGATTTAATTTGCTTAATCTCATCTTTTTATATTTTCTGTTTGATTCACAGAAACAAATTTTTCGATTAGAAACTATCGGTTCCACTAATTATGAAACAGACATTACTAAAATTTTAAAAAAATTGATTGGGAAAGACGTTCAGTTACTATACAGTGGATGCGGCAGAATGGTCAATGGGGTTGGAAAAAAAAATTTTTCCGCGACTCAATTTTATAAAATTATGAATGGTAAATTTAATATTTTTACAATTAATATGTGCAGTTATATTTTAATTAATCAATAATGAACATTTCAGATTTCATACTGTCAAAGTATAGTCAATCAACGGAAAAACTGAAAGTTATTCATGTGACGAGTAAATTTCTAGCTGGTGCGAAGGATAGAGAGGGCGGCCGAGCCCAGCGATCAAAAAAAGATTAAAAAAAAAATGAAAAATAATAAGTTACTTTTTATTCTCAATTTACAAGTATTTATTATTGATATGACTGAAGTTTAAACTATGTAATGAGTGTAATTACTGCTATATTAATACTCATAATAATATATATCTCGTATAATACGTAATTTAATTGTTGATGTACAATTTTTTTTTTTTTTATGAATTTCATTATAACATACATAAGTTATGAATTGAAATTGAAAATCGAATAGATTTTTACAATTTTGCTATTATTGTAGAATAAGAAATTCTATTTTTAGCGCTGACAATAGTTCAGGATTGGGTCAACATTTACTGCCAGTCTTGGCCCAGTGCTGTGTACCAAGCTTGGGTCGACGTTAATTACCAGTATTGGCCCAGCGCTGTATACCAAGCTCGGATCAACCTTTATTGCCAGTCTTGGCCCAACGCCGTAAACCAAGCCTAGACCTTAGTTATCATCCCAGACTTTAATTAAGGTTGGGCCAATGTGGGTATGCTGCTTTGGGCCAAGCTTCAAAAGGATTGGTGCAGGCTTGGACCAACGATGGGCCCATCGTCATTTCCTACATGGGTAGTAGCACGCGCGGAAATGCGCGCGGACTTGGTCGTCGTATTCAGCCGTTGGCTGTGTCGGCACGTGACACGATTATATCTGCGACGAAGACGGGTGATTCAACTTGGTTACAAGGTATATATATAATGACATTTGGTGTAGATGTATTTGAAGTAAAACAACAAGAAGAACGTGCGTTCAACGTCTGTGTCGTGCCATTGCAATATCACCGAAGGGTAGAATAAAAAGGATGAGAAAATAAAAATACAACGGAGAACAAAAAATAAAGAATGAGGAATAAAATACTTGTACACTGTAAATGGCGCGAGCGCACGACAATTTACTGGACTATAACGACATATTCCTTCATTATTTTTATCATATCATCACTCTAAGTGTTGTGTTTTGTCGTTGTTGATTGCATGGAGCTTTATATTGATGGGATATATAAATAGTCATTGAGTAAAAATGGAATTATGACTTAATTCTTATTGTTTTTTTTTTTCTTTATTCTTTCGCTGTTGGACGATGAATAAAAATTTTCTTTTTCTTTTTATATATTTTATTTGTTTATTTTTACATTGAAATATGAAATTTATTTCATCATGTTTATATATTTTAATTATAAGTAAAAAGAAAAAATTAACATGAAGAAGTAAAATGAAAAAAACTTAAATTAAACCCGGTAGAAATTTTTTTTTTTTTTTTGACATTTACACATTTATGAAGAATTGATTTTTCTTGAGAATTATCATGTTTATATATATCAGAACTATTTCAAACGATTTATCTGTACATAAAAACAGTGATAATGTGTGTAGATATTGGCCCAAGGTGAAACTAAAAGCGCGGATATACATATCTATATCCGTGGTTTTATTATGTTTCAGTTATTACATTATGGTTATAAATTTTTATCATCAATTTCTTTACTGCTTTTAACGCAATGTCCCTGCGCATTTAAAATAATCATTTGACAGCTAGTATATATATACACATGTAATAATAATTACAGATTAATTTATGTAGGTTATCTCATCACATTAAATTCAATATAAAATTATAAAATTAAAATTAATTCATTATAAATATTATACCTGTAATAACATATTTATTATACAATGATTAAATAAAATCATTCACACTCAATTATATATTATACTTCCGGCATTATTATATTCAATATAAAACATACATATAGGTATATTATTTTTTACAAAAAAAAAAAATTCTTTCAGGGATCAACTTTATGACGCCCATCATATCGTCACTATATATATGTGCGTAAAAAAGTTTGAAAGATATATATATATATATATATATATATATATATATATATATATATATATATATATATATATATATAATATAAGGGGTCACAAAGAATAAGACAGTATATATATATATATATATGAGGAACTCAAGTATAAATATAGCGATGGAAAAAAAGAATAAAGATATAAATTATTCTCCCTCCTGTTCACGTACAGTCTCGCGGCTGTCTGGTGGAATTTGAGGCTATCGAGGGTGAAAAAAAAAAGTAAATAAATAAAAAGAAATTTCCGTGGGACGTGACGGAATTATATGGCGCTTCGATTGCCGACTTTTCGCACGTAAATGTTTTTTGTTTTTTTTTTTTTTTTAATGCTTGTACACATATATATATATGCATTTATTTATTTATTTATTTTTTTTTTTCAACTCTGCACCGAGCTGATGATACATATACATATTTTATACAGCGTCAAATACACACATCTCGGGAATAATATTCAACGTGACGTTCTAACCAGCAGATTAATTTATAATTCCAAACCATATGATGTATATAAATGTTTATATATATATATATAGAAAAAAAAAAGAAATTAATACAAACAACAATAATGAGACATGACCGAGCTGATGGTGTTGATAAACAAATGATATTGGCGATAATATAATAATGATGATGATAAATTTACCGCCAAAAGCATAGTGCAATTTATCCTCACAATTAATAAATATATTTTACATAGATAAATACATATATGCATATATATATACATTTTTATTTATTTATTTATTTTTTTTGCATAGAACCTTCGCACCCGCCATTTTTCATTATCGACATTTTAACACAGAGCAAGAGAGAAAGAGAAAAGCTGCTGTGTACTTTTATATGTATATGTATGTGTTATGCATGCGTGTGTTGAGCGGCAGTACTATATAGATATTTTTCTCTTTCTCTTTCTCTCAAACTCATCTCACTCATTCTGACTCTCTTTCGACCACCCAGCCAACTTCCACCCAACTCCCCACGGCCTCTCTTTGCGTGTGGCCCCCGTGTTCGTGCTCGTTTCCGTAGTCCGCGTGTGCCCGCGCGTTTATATATATATATACATATACATGTATAAATATACACATAGGTATATTATGTATATACATATATATATAGCTTATGTATATAGAGTTTTCTGGAGGTTTCCCCTGGCAACGAGAGTGCTCTGGCTATACAGACTGGCTACGACCGGGGTTCTCTGGTATATGCTCGCCGCTCATTGTAGGGGTGGCGCTGAAACTCACGCGAAACTATATACATATATACATATAATATATATATATATATATATATATAATTATATCTGGATCAGTAATTATTTATTTATTTTTTTTGTTTTCATTGTACAATTATTTTCTTTTAATTTATCATCACTCACAATTTACACCTGCATTTTTATTTATTATATCTCATAAATATTATAATTATTATAATTATTATATTCTATCAATGCCATTAATGAGATTATAAATATAATTATTCGTTTATATATATATTTATGTATGTATATATTTAATTATATATGTATATCTATTAATATCGATTTAATTAAAAAAAAAAAAAAAAAGTCAAAATTTCATACATTTGGAACTTTGGGTTTGAATATCTTTAGAATGAATGTGTTTATGAAAAAAGTGTAAGAGACCTTTTTTGTAGAGCACTCGATTCCCTACAAGAATATACCATTGGATTATCTTTATGATGCGCAAATGCCGAGCTACAAAAATCCAAAGAAAAACATATTTTTTTCTTCCCATTTTATTCAAAATGATTAAACAAAAATTATGATAAGAAACCTCTAAATATTAAACTGTTTTTTTTTTTTTTTTCTATGAACAAAATTAAGTTAGGCACACCCTAATATATATATATATATATATATATCTGTTTGTCTAATTATTTGATTTGATTTTTTCTTTTTTCATTTTTTTTTTTCTCTATTAAATTTTAGAATATATAAAATTTGTTTGAAATTCGTGGTTGACTCGTCGCTATCGCTAGTTATTCTGTCTTGCTTTCCATCTCTCTGCCTCTTTTTTTCCTTTACTGATCCCTGCTGGTCCCCTCTCTCTTCATGTCCCCCCCTCCCTCGGGTTGCTACGACTGCTTTGCAGCTCCTTTCCCTTGTTCCCCCTGACGGCTGCCCTAGTCGTCGTTTCTACCAAGTACTTCTATGTACCAACCATCTCCTACACGCCAACTTTCCCCGCTCTTCACCTCTGTCCATTATTCTATATATCATATATACCTTGTGTATTTAACTCCCGGCACATATTTACGAGGGCTTATGTATTATATATATATATATATCTGCCTCGCTTGCACGCCCAACCAACGCGCGGTCACATATGCACATATATATTTGTGTACGTTATGTACACAGTATGTGCATATAACTAAACCTCAATATGTGTATGTGTATGTATATACATTGTATATTTATATGTATTTATGTGAAGATATACATATGTATATATATATATATATATATGTAAGGTACAGGCTCACATAAAAAGAACATAGGCCCGGTATAGTCTGACGGAAAAATTATTGTTGGGATATATGAAGTATTTTTTTATTTATTTTTTGTTTTTATTATTTTGATAATATAAATGTAAATAAAAATTATTGTATTATTGAATTTATATTTATATTTGGGATTAATATTTAATGATAATAATGGAAGGATTTGTAGTAGAGATGGAGAAATTTGATTAGTGATATTATTTAATGTAGAGTGCTAAGAGAGACGAATATTATAACGTAAAATCGTGTTGGTTTCAATTGTAAATGCATTGATTATTCATTTATTTTCTCTGGTATTTTCCCTTGATAAACTGATGTCTCAAGTAATATTCCGTATATGTCAATCATAATTTTGATTATTTAAATTTCATATTATATATTCACCTAAGAATATTTAAAATTTGATTAGAAATTAATTGATTTTATATCATGAAAATTATTTGGAATAATTCTTATCAGTTATTCATTTATATATTTATTAATTAGATTATATACTCTTTGAGATAATATAGAAAAATAATATTCAGTAAAGTATTGAAGACATATATAAAAGCTTTATTACATTTATTTATTTATTTATTTATTTATTTAAATGTAGGCAAAGTGTTTAATTTAATTTTTTCACATTATTCTTTTTCACGGTAAATTACTTTAAGATGGTTCGTAATGTCTTCGAATACATATAATACATCTCAACTTGTTGAGAAAACTATATATAATAGAAGCATCTATTTCATTGCGTCTGGCAGATTATCATCATTCTTGTATCATGTTATCGTTATTTTCTTGAAACGAAAGAGCGACGGCAGTCTCTTCAACCGTATAAAAACTCGCAATACTTTCTATTGGAATATATACAGTAATTACGTAATTCATGCGCTTCAACTGCGTACACAAAACTCACTTGCTATTCCTGTTTATCTATACAATTTTGTGATCTATCTCTATCACACTTTTTTTTTCCCGCATATATTTTTTATTTTATTTTCGTTTTTCAATACGGGTATAACCTATAAATATATATATATCATTCCAAATAATATAAATAAATTTAAATCTATATATGTATATTCAATCTAATTTTAAATTTTATTTATTTCAAAATCGCAATTTATTATTTAATCGTAAATTAATTATAAATATAATTTCTCTAAAATAAATTTTTTACTCCACATCCCAGATTAATATTATATGATTTTTACAACATAATAATTAACAAGCTGCTGTTAATAATTTATTACATGTCATTAATTTTAATAAATTAAACACCAAAATTTTGTTCTAATCGCATCAAGTTATTTTTTTTTTTTATTATTATTATTAGTAATTATTAATAATTATATTTCAGCCTTTAGGGCCTAAAAATAGGACTTGGATTAAATTTCAACATAAATATTTCACCTTAAAAATAACGTTAAAATACGTATATAAAATAAATATAGATATATTTTTTTATATATTTTTATCCTAATCGAATTATGAAAATCGTAGATAAAAAATATCTATCAAACTAATGATTTATAAATTTAATAATACACTATATAAAAATATTGATTATAATATAATCAATAATTTAAACATTGAACGAAATGTAATAAAAAATTAAAATGAAACTAAATATATTTTTTTATTTCTCAATTGCAGGTCATATCCATCGCCAGTACAAAATCCTGTGCAGAATGGCAGTACGATGAACTGTTCGGGTAGCCAAGGTGAGTTTCTAAAGAATATAATCGGATTTATAATCGTATCTTTATATATGTACATATATACACATACGTATTTTATATAATGTTAAAAAGCAGGCTAGTTTCCCTGTAGAGAATTACTAAAACCATCTTTTGTTAATGCTCGTTATAGGACTAATGGTGAAGCAAGAGGCACGAGATGACGGTTACGAGACGAGTCCAGATCTGGAGATGAGAAGCAATGGGGGTGATAGTAGCCAACAGTACCACACACCAATGACGCCGCATACGCCGCACACGCCACATACACCCCATACACCGCTGACGCCAATATCGGCAACACCGCATCAGCCCCAACAGCCAGGCTCCACCGGGACCACGTTAGGACAGGTGAGACAGCGCATGGAGAATAGAATGAGACAAGAGCACACAAACGTGGTATACGTGGTTGCTATTTGCCGCAGCCACAACCCGATGACACCACCACTTGAAAGTCATATCCATATGGCCTTTTTTTCTTTTTCTTCATTTTTATTTTATTTATTTATTCATTTATTTTATTCATTCATTTTTCTTCTTTATATACATGCTCGTATTCAGTTATATAATGTCATTTACATATAATTTCTGAAGCGTCACTTAATTTTCATGACTATTTCTTTCTCTTTTATCGATGGTGCATTTTATATATTATAGGTAACAGGTGTAAATACATGAGTTAACTTAATATGAAGTACATACTCAACCGCGTACATTGCATCAGATATATATATATTTTTTTTTATTGCATCAAGATCAAATTATAACCAACATTGATTTCTTCATCACGATAATTTATATATATATTCTTTTATAAATATGTAGTTCAATTTTTATTTTGTATCAAGAGATAGATATTATTTTTTGTAGCTTTTTATGTGCATAGTTTTCTCATGGACAATTAAATATTGATTTGTTTATCTACACTGATATGTTTGTATATAATTAATTTATATGAATTGTGTTTTTATATATATATATTGATTAATTTTTTTCTTTGTTAATTTCTTAATTTAGGTAGGGATCAAATGTGAAACACCCGTCGATCCTTATTCATTTGTGGATGAGGATATGTCAATGGGCAGTGGAATTAGAACAACGAGTAGTCCTGATGACAATCCAGAGGGTATGACATGTCCAGGTGGTACACCATCAAGTCTCGGTACACCAACATCATCATCACCGAGTCCAATGTCACATCAACAGCAGCAGCATCATCAAATGAATATGATGATTAATGGAGCGATGAATACATTACAATTGCCGCACCAACCAAAAAAACGAGGACGAAAGAAAAAATCTGAAATGATACTTACACCTGAAGAGTGCGTAAAATATTTTTATATTTTCTTATAATTCATTTTAATATTTCAAATTATTTTTAACATTTATTTAAACAATGTAAATTAGTTATTTTTACACTAAAGACATTGTTTCAATCTATATTTGTTTGATATAAGTATGCACTGCAGTCGGTTGCTTAATTTACCGTCAAGCAAATAAGGAAATGTAAGGACCGACTTGTGTGTTTGGCTACGTATAGTGAAAATGAAAAGTTCAATAGTCTAACGACGTGCTTTAAATCTATGTATATAAGACGCTTTATATATAAATGTGTAGATATATATATGCTATATAAATGTATAAATCAATATACGTGTGGTTTATTTATGCAGGGCGGAGCTTGCCGAGGCGAAAAAAAGGGCCAAGACTTACAAGGAAAGAAAAAAACACGACAGGTTTGATGGAATGCCAGAGGAGGAAGTGAGTAAACGAGTACTTCCAGATCATCTTGCAGATAACCTCGATATTATTATCGTAAGTAATTAATCAATTATCAATTGATTAAATAAAAATATTATTTATATATGATAAATATAATTTATGACAATATATTTATATATTTATATTGACTTTGTAGGAATTTTTTTGTGGAGAGATTTATGTTAATTTAATGTGCGTTTTGTGAATAGAGAGAAAGTTTTCGGTGTTTAATATGATAACGTAGTGCATAATGAAGCACGATTTGCCGATAATTGCTCACGCGCTTCTCTATTCTCATAGTTTATTCGTCGTTCGACCGTATGCGAAGAGGGAACGTGTCAATCCACGAGAATTTAGTTATTCCGCCAGTTAACGACACTGTAATTCATGGTCAAACTTCTTGAAATTGAATTTCATATACAATCACACTACAACAATAAGTTCCCTCACATTGTATTATTTATTTATTTATTTATCTATTTATATATTTTCTTTTTTTTTTTTTTTTTTTTAATTAAAAGAAAAATATTGAATATTATTCTAGATTTATTTTTTAAAACGCAGGGCATTCAATGCTGATATTTAATGAGTTTATATTTTTCATAAAAATTTATCGGGAACTTTTGACGATAACAAAATTAATTTCATAAATTATTTACGCAAATGAAACAAAGTTATCTATAATCTTAACACATATTTCGCCATTTTTGTATTATTTGCTATTTGTGAAGCGGTTCAATGTCCCAATGATAACTCATTATTTGTTATCTATATTGAAAAAAAAAAAATAATAATAAATAAGAAAAAAAATGTAATCACAAAAAAAATTTTTTTATTGTTAAATACGTATCTGAATCTTACGCAAGCACATATTAATTTTGTTACAACTAACTAACGGACATTCTCGTCTATATATTTCTATTACTATTTGCCTTATCCTTGGACTCTGTTGTGCGGTCTGTTATTAGTTACCTAACCTCAAAAGTAGAAGAGCGAATATAACGTCTCAATTGCGCAACAGGTAACCGGCGTGTCCGTCGGACCGTTGCATAATCATCGTTCTGTTACCGAATGCAGATGAACCACCACCACTACTACGAGCCATTCTCTCACCCCCTTTACAATCGTGTTTCAACTCACTTTCTCTCTATCTCTCTGATTCTGCCGCCTCAATTTATCGTCGCCCCAGTGTGCTTTTACGTCGTTTCTATATCAACCTCATTTTGGCCATTACCGCTTTTGTCAGATAAAATAAAAAAACATTTCTTTTTATATATTCAAACCGACAAGATATATTATTTTTCTTTTTTCAAATATTATCTATCCATGAATCAATTTTTAATAGTTCATTAATTCTCATGTTTCTCATTCATTCAATTATTCAAACATACATATTTATTTTTTTATTCAACTATTTATTTTCTCCACTGTAGAGAGTTGAAGGGGATTTAAATAAAATCTGCATTTCAACGATAAACAACATGATCGGACTTGAATCAGCTTGTATATTTTATTTCACATATTTCGTTTTATTTCGTTTTTCAGATTGGAATAAATCCAGGACTATTTGCTGCATACAAGGGTCATCATTACGCGGGACCCGGTAATCATTTCTGTGAGTAAATACATATTCTATTTACAATAAATATTTATATATTACACATCATAAATATGTATATTCATATTTATATATTACACATACATTTATAAAATATTAAAATAATAATCAATAAGTGAAAAAAATTTACATTTTACCCATTTTTATAACAATAACACATTGCATGTTATTATTTATTTTTTTTTTTTTGCTGCTTTGATCCCGCTTCAATTAAAACCATTTTACAGCTCGACAGACCGAGCATTTTACTCGCGCGTCGAACCTATTATGCACGCATATACGGGTGCGTGCATTTTACATCATCATATTCTCTGGTACGGATGGGTCAGGTAAATGCGCGCTCGATTTTCCAGGGTTTTCCCGGGGGTGGCAATAGTTTTGTATAGAGAATGGCGTATATAGAGCCAGCAGAATACGGGCGTTGAGAAGGGATGAGAGAATGGAAAAAGGGAGTCTGAGCAAGCCGAGCGAGTGAGTTGAGCAAGGTGGGTGGTGAAAAAGGGTGGCGTGCGCGGTCCAACGACCACCAGAGCCTGGCGGTGGTAATGGTGAGAGGCAAGGAGGGTGAGGGTGTAACAAGAGGGCGGAAACTATAATGAGTATTGCGGGTAAGCGGTAGAGTGGGATAAAAAGAATGGAGGGACAATGTGATATACAGGAAAACGAGTAGAAATATATATCTGGAGGTTGGTTTTCACATAAGTTTTTGTGCAATTATTTGCAAATGTGTATACAAAATTGAAGAAGAAGAAATGAATAAGGTTGAACGAACGTCATTGACATATGTTAGATTGACGATGAATAAACAAATTGTCAATGGAGACATATTTAAATGTGTGTATATATTTTTATATGTATAAAAATTTATTTAGTACATCCTCAATTTTTTCTATTTTTATTTACAGTTTAAAGAGTGAGTAAATTACGCAACTTGAACTCACGTTACGTCAATGACCTAATTTTAAGTTTTATATCGCAAGTTTGTTGGTTGAGGAAAAAAATGAAAAAAAAAAAAAAAAGTTTTCTTTTAAAAGCAACTTTCTCGCAGTTTTACAAGTGAAAGAAAAACTTTGGCGATAGGTCTGATGCCAAGTTTGTAAAATTCTCGCGTAAATTTTTGGCTTATTTTACCAGAATGTATACATTCACATTATATACCTATACGCATACCTACTTTATTTATGTAAATATAGTTGGCTGTATATATACATTGTACATAGAATTAATAGTTGTATGACAAGATGGTTGCGTAAAATGTCATTCAAATTGGTCAACTTTATCTCCAAAATAATTTATAAAACCATTTCAAATATTTAAAAATAAAGAATAAAAATTATTTTCAATTATTTATAGTGTTATATTTTTTATTTCAAGAATGATGTAAGGAAAAAAGTATCAAAATAAAATGGATAACTATAGAGAAGTACATGATAAAATATAATACATACATATATGTATGATGACAGTAGGATCAGGTAATGACGCAAATAGCAGTAAAAGTGAGATAGATCGTTTCTCTACATTATATATCTTTGCAATGATTTGTGTGGGGGTGTATAGGTGGTATACGTATAACTATAATGAGTGTGGTGTGACAGTATGGAGGCGGTCGCAGTGATGGAGACCAAAAAGAACGAAAAAAAAAAAAAGAGAGAAAAAAAAAAACAGCGACTGGGATAAAGAGACGAGAGAAGGGAATAGAAGTAAAGTGTGGCAAAATGTGTGTAGCCGAGTGGTTTTCCTCTTGCTCCTCTACCACATCTTCTACTTCCTCTCAATTCTCTTCATCTCCCTCCTTCTCTCTTCGTAATATCCTCGGTCTTTTTCCCTCGATATCTCTTTCTCTTTCTCTATATTCAGCGCTATACATTTGCGCCATTCTCACCCCACGGGAGCAGTCGTCCCAACCGTCACGATCTACTGTCAAGGGAATGGAGAAGGGCAAATGAAAGAGAGAGAGTATAATGGTGGCAGGAAGGGAGTAAAAAGGGAATCGGGCGAGGACGCAGGGCTGAAGGGAGGGCAAAACCCGCGCGTACTCGCTCGATAGCTGGCTTACATACTCTCTGTCCACGTTCACCAATACCCTCTTGCACGCCCTATGTTTCAAATCAAGTGAATGTGGCGATATATATATGTATATTTTATTTTTCTTTTTTGTCTTTGATATATTTTATTTGAGAGATATGTTTATTAGTTTTAATTAATAATTATAACACTTTTTTTTGTTGGTGTATGTTTATTTTGACTTAAGAAGATAATATATATTTATTAATAGGCTATATAAATATTTGTAAATTGGCAAAAGTTCAAGTAGTTCAAGTACTACAGGGGGAAGAAAAAAAAAAATTGGCAGGAATTTTTTAGTCGTAAAAAGAAAATTATACGACGGTGTTAAAGAGAAGAAGGAAAAAGTAAAAAGGGAATTTAATCGTTTATGACGGTGAATGTCCAATTATTATATCAATTTCAAGGTCACTGGTGAAAGTTTGTGATAATTAATTTTTGATAAAGTAATTATAAACGCCGGATGAAATATAATTGAACAAAAGCGAAAAAAAAATAATATTATTTTATTATATTTTACAGCATAATGTGTTGGTGATTTTTATTTGTTATTTTTTTTATGAATTATAATTTGTTTAATGACATGAAGATTTTTATGTAAATGGTTTATTATAAAAGTTGAGTGTGTTGGGGTTAACGTTGGGAAAATGCTCCCGTGTGAAAATTGATTTTCCAGGCGCGGTCTTGAGCGCGCCCAACACACGAATCCCGGAGCGCAGTCACACAGGTTATTCCATCGACCTGCGTCCTGGATTCAAACCTGACCGGCGCGTTACCAACCGCATTTGTGTATTTGTACAATATGCATCGTAGCATTTAAATATATAATATATTTCTTTCCATTGGATAATATATTATGGGAACATTATTCAGTGAAAATAGTTTGATAATAAATAAATCAGGTGAATTGGACAATGTTAGTGTCATCTTAAATTTTATCTAGGAGAAGAATTATTAAATGTTTGTGGTGTGATGATGGTGATTGTGGTAGTAGAATAGATAAAATGAGAGTGAAGCAAGGAGAAAATAAATGGCGGGAATGTTTAGTATAAAGTTCACCTCTCTCTACTATATTGGCGGCCGTTAGACGTTTTATTTCCCCTTTCTATTTCACATCGAAGGTAAATGGAAAATGTTGAATAGGAAGGGGGCACACGCGGTAAAGCGCTCTCCTTTCGACCCCTTAACTTTGTTTCCGAAGTTCAGCCAAGGTCGCGGGGCCATTCGCTGTGGGTCGTTCGCGCGCACCAACGAGTTTCCGTAAAGTCATAAATTCCTGTATTCCAAAACTTTTAGTTTGCTTTTCCCTCTTACTTACGTCTTATGCCTTCACATTTCCTCCATTGCTTTTTCTGTGTCTACATCCCATCAAACTCTCACTCTTTTACCACCAAAGAATATATACTTTGTGATACTTTTTTTTTTTTATTATTCTTTTCACTTTTTTCCTGTATTTTGTTCTGTTACACTTTCCTCTACAAACTTTTACAAACTCTTCAAAGCATGAAAACAATTTTATTTCATTGTCAATTGTATATTGATGTATTTATATTATTATAAATTCATACAAGTGTAAACACAATTTTATATTTATTAATTTTTTTTTTCTTCATTATTATTTATAGGGAAATGTTTACATTTGAGTGGATTAACGCCAGAACCACTTACTGCCGACGATGACTACAAACTTTTACGTCTTGGAATTGGGTTTACTAATATGGTTGCACGTGCAACTAAAGGGAGTGCAGATCTTACAAGAAAGGAGATAAAGGAAGGTGAGAGAACTAAACTTCATCTTTCATTAAAATTACTGTATTGCACTCTTAACAATGTGAGAATTTAATTTAATTCATCAATTTTATCTGCGTAAAGAAAAGAAAGAAAAAAGAAAAAAGTCTTATATACATTGAAAGTTTTTATTAAAGAGAAAAAAATGATTTTTCATGAATAAACAAAAAGTTAAAATGGTCGATAAATTATAAATATAATGAACGGTAACAATTAGTTATATAGTGTACAGAGCTCATTTACCTATCGATCCACATTAATTCGTGTGAAGCACTCACAGTTCAGTATCATGTTGTTTTGAGAATGTTGACCAAGTGGCCTCATTGTCACAAGTATTGGTAAACTATGCGATGGCGATTGATGTCGAGCTTTCTCCTCCCTGTTGTTCAATGCACTTAAATCACCATACCCTATTCAAGCTGTACATGAAGAAACTCATCAACAATAATTCTTGTTTTGGAACTGTAAACTTCATTTGACCTCGAAACTATTGAACATTGTTTACCAAAGTGATAGACTGATTATGAGACGTATTATAATTCAAGGGTCGAATAACTGACCGACCGTCTGACAATTTATCCATGCATAAATAATGTTTAATTTCGTTCTCAGTCGCGATTATAATATTTATTTCAATATAATAATGTTTTTTTTTTTTTGGGAATTTTTCTGTTTATAGGTAGTAGCATATTACTAGAAAAGTTGAAAAAGTACAAGCCAAAAATAGCAGTATTCAATGGAAAGCTCATTTATGAAGTTTTTTCTGGAAAAAAAGAGTTTGGATTTGGTCGACAACCAAGTTTAGTTGAGGGTACAAATACGGTGAGTGATTAATTATATTTTTTGTAGTTTAAAAAATTTTTGTTTATTCAACACTTTTATCAATTTGTTAATATGTATAAATTTTTTTTATATTTAATTACAGTATATGTGGGTAATGCCATCGAGTAGCGCAAGATGTGCGCAATTACCACGCGCAGCGGACAAAGTGCCATATTATGCAGCATTAAAGAAATTTCGTGATTATCTAAATGGTACAATAGCACATTTGGATGAATCGGATATTGTGTTTGCTGATCCAAAAATACGAAAAAAAGATTGTGAAACGACAGACGAAAAAGGACCAACATTTTCCGATGATATTGATGGTGAAAATAGGCTTTCAGATATAAATGGAACAAAACAAGATCAGGGTTTATTAATGCCGGGAAAAAAGAAACGTGGTAGACCAAAAAAGATAAAGAATCCGGAAGAATTACCGCTACCCGAGCCCGAAAGAATGGATGGTAATGGCGAAGTGATAAAAAAACGCCGGGGACGACCGAAAAAAATTCATCAACAACAAAAACAGGATGATCGCATTTCAAGGGATCACGAACAATTGCATCAACAACAACAACATCATCAGCAACATCATCACCATCATCATCCTCATCATCATCAACAACAACAACAGCAGCAGCAACAACAACAACAGCAGCAGCAGCATCCTCATCAGGGTATGGGACACATTGGCGATAATTATGGCGGTGTACCAAATTGTTTTTCACCACCAATAATGTCTCCGCCAAAACCTTTTGCACACATGGCACCGTATCCACAACCAATGAATGATAATAATTTTTATTCACAAGGAATGAACGATAGTCCGTATAATATGAGCGCTAAACACAGTCCCGTCCATCTCCAACAACATTATAGCCAAAGTCCAAAGTCAATGTCATTATCGTTTACGCATTCTGATTTATCATCGGAAATAAACACAGCTATATCATCAGAAAATAATCTTGAACCATCACCATTAACATCGCCAAGCGTTGAGCATCCAGATTTTGAACCACCAACCAGTATTTCCCAGCAGAATCTCAATGAACATCGTCAATACAATCCACCGGGGACAAATGACGGTTCAGTACATCATAGCAGCAGTCCCGGTACACCATCACACTCGAGTTACACGAGCTATATGGGCTTTCATGATCAGCCAACGCCGGAATCACATGTTAGTCATGGACATCAAACAACACCAACGGGAATGAGCCAATCTGAGGATCAACAACAGCATCATTCTCATCATTCACATCAAACACCGCCGCTCAGTCATCCACATACACCGACGCATTCATCAATGTCGCCTCATCCACATGAACAATACGGAATGAAGAGAAATTCCGGTCAAGATGTCGCATCCAAAAGTCTCAGTGATTTGGAATCGCTTGTTGATCAAATACCAAGTATAGCTGACAGTGGAAATCAACGATTGCATTCACATTCGGGGATGCCCGATGATACACTCGGTGATAAACTCGAGTCGCATCATCAATCGTATTTATCCGGTTTTGGTGGTTCAGGAATGGTGAATTATAGTCCGCCATTGAGTGCTGCAAGTGGAATATATCCAGGTTCGCATTTGTACTCATCCGGCGATAATTACGGCGCTATTTATGGCATGAATGGACGTCACGATGTGCAACAACAGCAGCAGCAACAACAGCAACATAGTAAATCGTACACGGTGGAAAATTTAGCTTCAAGTAATTACACACCGAGTATGAGCCACTCACAAACTGGAAATTCTTATTCAAATATAATTCCGGGACCTCATTATCCCGTACCAACAATGGGATCAACGAATGGTTATCTATTTGGTGGTCTTGACTCGAGTTTTATGCAACGTACTTATGGAATGAGCGGAATGAGTGGTATGCATCCCTCACTCGGTCATATGGCCAATCCATATCCGTACAATGCATCGTATTCAAGTTCCTTTGAGGCGTATCCAACACCACCAGCTGGTATTCATGCACCAAGTCCAAATTATCCTGGTGGATATGGTGTCGCTGGTGCTACAAGTAGTCCGGGAAATTCAACGCCTCCTTCTTACCTTCAACCACATCATAGGCCACCAGTTGATCTTGGTTATGAAGGCGTATGATAATCAATGTGAATACACCTGTTAAATTATGCTCTTTAAATCAACGTTCGAATTATACCTATACCTTTTTTACGTATTTTTACACATACACATATACATGTACACAATCTGATAGGGGAATTACGCCTGGTGATCATACCTGTGCACACGAAACAGAATAGATGAAAGCATAAATAAATAAATAAATAAATAAATAAAAAAAAAATAAAGAAATGTCCATTGGCATTTGCCGCGCCAAGTATTCGCGAGATTGCGTCGCCGTTTTTTTTTTATTTTTCATTTTGGAAAATTCGATTTATGAGATTTGTGATTGTTGATGATTAAGAATCATGTACATAATAAATAGTAACGATGACGATGATAATGATGATGAAGGTGGTGGTGGTGGTGATGATGATGATGATGACAATTAGAACGACGGTGATGATTATTTTTTTTTTTTTATTATGATTATGAAAGAATGCAAAAAAATGAAGAAAAATAATTCTTAAGTAGAGAAGATTAATTCGTGATTCACGGCGACGCGATTAGAATTTAATCTAGTCCAAACCGCAACGAATAAAAGTGTGAAATCCGTTGTCGAATGTTAATTTAATTCGTTCCTCAAAGTTTTCGCTACTTTACTCGTTGATTGGAGAATAATCGATTGTCGTATTCAAATTACACTCAAATGTTCCGGAGACCGGCGAAATAAATGATACACATACATAATACGAAAATTGTTATTCGGGTACCTGGTATTATATCCATTCGTAATGTCTCAAAGTCCTGCTCAAAGTTTCAAAGTTATCCATTTTTTGTTTCTTTTATTTACCCATTGTCTGGCCTATTTGCAATTTAAATGAAAAAGATAAAAAATGTTTAAAAAATTCGACTTTAATTCGTGCGGACTTGTAAAGAGAGGGCCAGTGAGGTGCTATATATTGAACGTGCAATTCCTACCGTACGTTTCCTGACTTTGTTGTTGTTAATTGTTAATTGTTATTGTTGCCTTAACTAAAAAAAAAAAAAAATGAAAAATAACTTCATCGTCATTGATTGTATGTTTACAAAGTAAATTTGTAATTGAAGTTTCACATGAATATTTTCGACAATCGTTAAATTTAGTGCATACAAATATCTGGAGTATGCACTTTAACTAATAGCGATATTACTGTACATATATTATAATAATTCTCATAGAATACAAGATTATTTTGTTGCGAGTCTACGTTACAATTCTAAGTTTCACACGTAGGCCTTTGTATTTGTGTTGAAATAATGATAAGTTTCTTTACCAAGTCAGGAGATTTTTCGTCGAATTTTGATTATTAAATATTGTGCAAGACAGCGGGGTTAAATAATTGAATAATAATTTAGTTAAATAAAAAAACAAAATTGAATTTGTTGATTTGTTCATGTAACGAAATGAATAATGAAGAAAAATTAATTTCGCCGATCTCCGCGATCCACTGGCAATCGTTGTACATAAAATAAATATATTAATATCTAAACAAATGAAAGAAAGAAAAAAAAAAGCAAACAAAAACGAATTCTAAGTAAGTTTTCCAATTGGCCGATACGAGTTTTCGTGGCTTCACTCGTTCAATCAACTGCGGAAGAGACGACAACGTCTTGAGCTATAGTTCATAAAAATGAAATTAACAAATATATATAATAATGCATAGTTTTAATGCAGAAAATTTATAAACTGAAAATACCTGTGGAATTAATAAGTTCTTCCGGAAAATCAGTGGGCTCCGATAATGTGTGTGGCTTGAAATATAAATTGTGGGTGAAAATAAACAAGAAATAATGCAAAAATTCCACAGCCACTGAAATAATTATCAGAAGCAAATGCAAAAAAACAACAACATATGGTGCAACTGTTACAATACACATTTTCACTTTCGCGTTAAATTGTCCTCTCAATGTGTTCTCATCGATGTTGTTATCACTATCGTTGGTATTTTACCTATGGACAGAGAAACAAAATAACACAAAAAAAAAAAATAAAAATATGTATTTGCCATTGCTGATTGTGTCATCTTCATCTTCGCTCGCAAAAATCACAAAATAACATCAATCTCATTTAAACAGAAAGAAAAAAAAATGTACATTATTTTTGTTTATTGTTGTGATTAATTATAATTTTAAGAAATAGTAATAAGTCTAATAACACGTATCGACGCCGAAAAAAAAAAAAAAAAAGAAAAAAAGAAAACAAACCTAAAATAAACGTAATAAGAAAACTGAGATGATGAAGATGACAAAAGACTATTACGGTATATAAAGTCGCGTTACGTTACGTTTTATGACATAATTAATATTCTATTGTGTTTTCTCACGATGTTCGTTATGTAATCGCGATTAAATGACTGATGCATGGCATATAAGTCATAAATAATGGATTGATACGTGTATAAAATAACAATGGAGACATTGAAAGGAAAGAAAATGAAAAAGGAAAAAGGAAATGCTCAGATTACCCTCACACAAAATAAATACACACATCAATTACATCTCTGACGCTATGATGGCATGTAAGATGATGCATCCGTTTTATTATACATATATATGAATATAAATATACATAGATACTATTATAATTAAAAATATATATATAAATATTATATTAAATTAGCCAGGTATGAAAAAAAATAATAATAATGAAATATAAATTAACAATTTGTCAAATAACCATATATAGAATGTGACGAGATATAGGAGAACGTTTTAAGATGATGCACAGGGTATAGATGAAGTCGTTGATGCTATAATAAAAAAAAAAATAATAAAAAATAACATACTGTCTATATATACATGATTATATGATATATAGATGTTTCTTTCATTCTATCGGCCTCAAATGATTGCGAATCAATCGATAGTTACAAACTTTTCTGATGTTTATTATGAAAAAAAAAAACAAAATCCTGCACGCTGAATCGTGATTGCAACAAAAAAAAAAAAGGAAATTAATTACTACGTATTAAATTGTTTTAATCATTCAACAATTATGATGATAGTAATGCTCCATTGGTAATAAAAAAAAATCTAATGTACTTTGATTGATTTCATTAATCGGCTGAATGAATAGAAAATAAACAACAATAAAATAATAACACATTTGCAAACACATATACACACAGCGACAAACAAATTCATTGTAAATTAATATATAATAAAACAAAAAAAAAACTAAAATATTAATGATTAAGTGTATACAGTAAATAATTATGCAGGCAGATTAAATAAATCGCTGTTGCACGCATCGAGTTTAATCGAGAAAACAGACAAAAAAAAATTAAGTGAAAGAGAGCTTGGGTCCATCCAGAGGCCACCAACATATTTTTTAATGGCTTGAAAAATGAAAACAATCCTTTTATTGTTCAATACCTTAAATACTGTTCCTTTTACCTAATGATACTGTACCTTAATACCTAAACAATGTATTTTATTTAATCAGTTGACTGTTCAACGGCCCTGTTTGAATGATCAAGAATATCTATTATGCTCTCGATTAAAAATGATATATGCTAGCTTATTTTCAATGTCGATTGACATTATTGTTTTATTTTTTTATATATAGAAAAATTATTTAAATTGATAAATTTTGAATAAGTACAATTTAATTTATTAGATATTATTCTATTAATAGAAACGACATTTGTTGATTTCGATCATTTTTTTTTTTGAGAAAAAAGTAATCTTATTATCAAATTTATATTTTATATCAATGTGTTAATTGATTTTTTGATCCTTCGAACTTATCCGTTAATCTGTCCGACCGCAATGTATTTTTTTATAAATCTGGCATGCTTGCCCGATAAATACATGAAAAAATAACATACAGACGTAATTTTCATCGATAATACACAAAATTCGCATATAAACATCAACACTTTGTACACACAATTTAAATTAATTCACTATTTAGATATTTAAAAGAAAAAAGTGTACAAACACTTTTTTTTTGTTTCTGCTTAATTTCAAATTAATCGCAAAGATGTGAGAGAATGTAATTTGAGAGTGAGTGAATGTATGTGTGAACGAATTGCAAGAATGAAATTATTGTTTGGTTGATAACCAATGAAATATTGTGTAGTAAATGATTTTTATGCTGAACGTACATTTTGTGTATGTTTAATTGGTACAAAGGCAATAGTCGAATTGGAATACCAAGCCAAAAATTCAAATTAAATATTGCGCGACTATTACCCTTTTAATTCTATATATAGTCATTATAAATGCAGGATATCAGCAAAAATAATGCATACAAATGTCCTTTCATTCTTACCTTTCCATTTACAAGTATTATTTATTCATTTAAATCGTTTTCCGATAAATATATTCAAATTTAAAATACAATATGCGCCATTTTTTTAAAATGACATGACGCCATCTTCAAGTTGCAGTCTGAAAGCGTTTAATAACACAAAGAACAAAAAAAACAGCTCAATTAATAATTGTTCATGGAGTTCATTGTCTTTTTATAAATATAAAGCAATCTCAACTCTTTAAAATTAGTTTTTTTTTCATCAAACTTCGCATTTCAGATTGATATTGCAGCCATATTTGCCGACTTTGCCTCTAATAATTAGTTCACGGCGCCCATCGTTAAATAGCAGAGGTCTCTGCAGTAGTAGTAGAAAATATAATTTTTTTTGTATTGTTTCACATCTCATAAAATAATTAATTTATATAGTTCAAGTCAATTCATTCAGACACTCGAAAGTGTTTATTCATTGCACACATAGTGTTAATTTATTCATAAATTGTTAAAACAATGCCGTTAGAAAATTTAGAAGACGATGGATTGGAAAAAAATCCAAATCTGGAGCTTGCCCAGACGAAATTCCTTCTGAGTTTACCGGAGCACAAGAATGATGAAACTTTGAAGGCTAAGTTGCTTGATGCCATAAGAGCCGACAGTGAGATGACATTTTTTGATATATTTTTCTTTATATAAAAATAAAAATAAAAACATTTCTAAATAATTTTTCTCAACTATTTGTTAAAACAATTATTTATTAAAACACTAGCAAAATTATTTTGTTAATTCATATTCAAGTTTTTAGTAATAAATTATATTTATTTTGAAAATGTTTATTTTTTTTTTTCATTTTGGCAGATATGGCTCCTTTTTATGAGGAGGTTTGTCGTGATCTTGATTGGCCTGTGGATGAGGCATTACTAGAAAAAATGAAAACGTGCAATCGTGAACAATTAAAAGCACTGGACGATGCAATTGAAGATGCAGAAAAGAATTTAGGTGAAATGGAAGTGAGAGAAGCAAATTTAAAAAAGTCTGAACATCTCTGTCGTATTGGTGATAAAGAAGGATCAATTTCATCATTCAGAAAAACCTATGAAAAAACTGTTTCATTGGGTCACAGATTAGACATAGTATTTCATAACATAAGAATTGGATTGTTTTATCTTGATCATGATCATATTACTCGAAATATAGACAAGGCAAAGAGGTAATTTGTCCTTTTAATTTTTCATTTGTTTAGACAGACAATAAGAAAGTTAATGTACATTTAAATATTTTTTCATAGCTTGATTGAAGAGGGAGGCGATTGGGATCGTAGAAATCGTCTGAAGGTATATCAAGGAACTTATTGCATAGCAGTACGTGACTTCAAAGAGGCAGCAAATTTTTTCCTTGATACTATAAGTACATTTACGAGTTATGAATTGATGGATTATAATACTTTTGTGAGATATACAGTATATATGAGTATGATCAGTCTGCCAAGAAATGAATTGAGAGATAAAATCATTAAAGGCTCAGAGATATTAGAAGTATTGCACAATAATGCTGACTGCAAAGAATATCTATTTTCATTGTATAATTGTCATTATGCTGATTTCTTCAAGAATCTTGGTGAGAATAATTTCAATTCATCACTTATTTATTAATGTTATTTGTTTATTCTACTTAATATTCCAATTTTCGTTTCATTTTATTGATCAAAATTTTTATTTCAGCACATGTTGAGGGTTTATTGCGCCGCGATTACTTAATATTCCCGCATTATCGTTATTACGTGCGTGAAATGCGTATTTTAGCGTACACGCAGCTTTTAGAGTCTTACAGATCATTGACTTTACAATATATGGCAGAAGCATTTGGTGTTACAATTGAATATGTTGATCAGTAAGTTAATTTTTAATATATATCTATTTATAAATGACTATGATAATGTTATTGAAATGTGGAATTGATTTATTTTTTGTTTATTAATTTTATTAGAGAGCTGTCTCGTTATATCGCTGCTGGAAGACTGCACTGCAAAGTTGATCGTGTTGGTGGTGTTGTTGAGACTAATCGACCAGACAGTAAAAATTGGCAATATCAAGCGATGGTGAAGCAAGGTGATCTTTTACTAAACAGAGTTCAGAAACTGTCGCGTGTTATAAATATTTAATATTTTTTTCCAAATCAATATAAAAACATGGAAAGTTTTCTGCAACAATATGATGCTGCTGTATCATTCGCTGCTTCAATTACTGTAAACATCGTATTTCTTTTTAATAAATAGCATTTCAAATACATGAATAAATAAATGAATGAATGAATTAAAAAATGAAAATGCTATTATTATAATTTTGTAAAGTAATTATATGAATTATATACAGAAACTCAATTTATAAATGGTAATTATGTATTGTTTTCTTTTTTATCGTGATTGGTTTATGGCAATATTGGTTGCATATTATTCTGTGTATAACCTAAATTTCCAAAATTTACGATTGTAATATAAAAGGACAGAGTATTCCTAAAATTAATTCAATAGAAAAAAAAATCGATATTTCAAAAAATGAATACGAGAAAGTTATCTTGATACACTAATTAATAAAGTAATATTAATTAATATAATGACAATTTCAACGAGTTACTAATGTACGTACAAAAGGGATATGTAGGTGGCGCTAGATGCAAATGCGGATATGAAAATGAAGCTTGGACCATAATGATGTGGCGATGAAAACTATTTGACGAGAAATGCAGTAAACTCAACATCAAATTGTTGAAAAGGAGGAGAAGAATAGATAGATATAACAATCTTGATAAGAAGGAAAAACTTTATACACTTATATATGTTTATGAATATATTGAATTGACGAAAGGCAGAATTCTGAATTCCTAACCAGATAGAAACCGATAAAAAAAATATATTACGATCGAAAACTCGATTCGAATTGGTGTATTATCAAAAAATCATTGTTCACATAATCGAAAAAGTAAGAACGTTTATCTAGAGCATAACAAAAGGTAAGCAATTATATATTGACAAGTGTTTGATATCGAACACTGTTATATATTTGTATACAATTTAAACAACATGGCGGATTTGTATTCCAAAATATAAATCGAATTGTAATAATGCAAACACAAAATTTTTATATTTTACAGCAATATGGGACGAAAGAAGAGCAAAAGACAAGCACCAACAAAAGTAAAGAGTATTCAACCTCTTGAAACTCAATTTACATGTCCTTTTTGTAACCACGAAAAATCTTGCGAAGTGAAAATGTATGATTAAACATTTTTTTTTCTTTTCACATTGTCAGCAACGTGCTAATAAAATTATACATAAATTTTCCAGGGATAAGGCAAGAAAAACAGCGCGAATAAATTGTCGAATTTGTCTGGAAGACTATCAAACAACAGTGAATGTTTTATCTGATCCAGTAGATGTATATAATGATTGGATTGACGCTTGTGATGCTGCTAATTGAATATATTTATATTACAATAATAACTGACATATTAACAATTTGAAATAACAATAGCTACGTATAATCAATATATTTATTTATATTCATACACGATATACATACATATACATATACCCACGTATAAATATTTGTTTAAGATTTTTCATAATTATAAAGATTATTCATAGCTTATATTATTTAAATGAAATCATTGTTATCTAAAATGAAAAATATATAATCAAATTTTCCCGCTAATTTTTAATTTCAAAACGTTCCATTTTATCTCTACTTATTTTATATATAGATTTACTCAAAGAGTAACGTCCGTTTATTATATATATATATATATATGTACATAATAGCATATATATATATACTATTCTCCATTCGTGATAGTATTGACTTGCAAGTCGCATCCATATGTAAATAGATTCGTGTAGTGGTAGACATTTGATCCAGCTTGTCAGTGCGTATTTTTTTCTATAAAAAAATAAAAATCTGGCATATCGATTGCGTCACGATTTCAAAATAGTCACTCGTTGTTCATCGTTTGAGCAATAGATTGATAAAATAAATAACAGTGTTATTTTATAGATGGTAAATAAATATTTTGAAACATAAAAAAAAATTGTTTAGTAAGAGCACGTCAAAATGGACAAAACAAAAATTGGTAATAATAATGGAGTAGAACTTCCACCGTTGCGTAGTCTTGATGATTTTATTTTGGAATCAGCACGTTTTCAAATTCCAAATGTCAAAGATCTTGATAAATGGGGCAACAGAGTTGTCCAAAATCTTTTATACTACCAAACCAATTATTTCATGATGTCTGTAATTATATTTTTGATTGTTGGGTAAGTTATTTTTATGTAAAATTACATGAATTAATGTATCTATTTGTTTAATGATGGATTTTATATGTTTTAAATTTACACAGAATTATTCATCCGGGTAAAATGTTATTGGGAATGATTGCAATGACTATTGTCATTGGTATTTTCATTTATGTATCTACTGAAGGACGAGCAATACATAATTTTAAAAAACAAAATCCACTCGCAGGAGTTATCATTATTTTATTGGGTGGTTGTTTTGTTACATATACTTTGGGTTCTCTTCTCGTTTTTCTCATTGGTATCTTATTACCATTTTCTGGTATGTTTTACAATGATTCTTTTCAATACAATTGTTGGAATTTCATATGAAATTGTATATAATACACAAAATCAATATCTGTTTTCTTTCATAGTAACTTTTGTTCATGCATCGTTGAGACTCCGAAATTTGAGAAATAAATTGGTGAATAAAATTGAAGGAATTGGATTGAAACGTACACCTATGGGACTTTTTCTGGAACATCTTGGTATGGAACAAGAGCTCTTCGCATAAATTATTTAATCGTGTTATGACTCCAATAAATTAAAAATATTATTGTTATTGCTATAAAAGAGATTAGTAATATTTATAAAGTATAGAAGGAGTCAAATTTGTTGAGATTAATTCTCTAAATTTAACGCATTTATTTTGAGTGTTAAAATCATTATCAAGTTTACAGATAAAATATTCACTCAAAATATTAATTTCCAAGTCAGCTTTTCAATTTAAAATATATATTCATAATTTATCTCAACATTATATGTCTTTAAAATAATAATGTAAAATATTTTTATAATAATCCTGCTTAAATTCTGCTTCATAATGATAAACTATTTATTTATATTTCATATTTATTTATTGCAAGCCATTTGTAATGAATAATTATTCATTAAAAATATTTTATTTATATAACATTCACACATATACACTATATAATTTATCTTTTCTCCAGATGAATCGTTAACGCAATGGTGTATAAAGCTTGATTGAATTATACAAAACAGATAATTATAGTTGTAATAACAGATTCTAATTAAATAAAATAAATCAAGTGTGAATTACCATTGTATTGGCATTCATTATTTTCATTTATTTTATAATAGATTACATAATATTGTTCATTGCTTATTTTTTTGTTTTTGTTTTGGTTTCACTGGTGGGTACAGATGATGTGACCGGAATGAATTTAAGAATACAACCAAATATCACGCTAAAGCCGCCTCACTAAATTTATCTAAGAAGCACAAGAGGTTAATGAACAAAATACAAAATGAAAAAATTAATTTCAATCGTGAGATCATTTTTGTTATTATATTATTCATTATGGAGCCCAATATTACAGTCATTTAATCTGCATAAAATTGATGTAATGGAATTTAATCTATCATGCATACTCTATTTTTGTTGCGTTGAATAATCAATGTAATTGAATCGTGAAATTATTTTTAATACTATCTAGTATTTATCATCATTCATCATTGGCTCAGAATAATGCTATGCTATTGTTGCTTACTGTTGTTACTCTATATTAGGTTTAAATATAAAAATAAATGTGAAACAGTTTTGTTTATAATTTCATATAGAAGAGAAAAAAAAAAATTCTGAATTTTTATCTGCTTTAAAATTAAATTCCTTCCAATTTTCTAGCTCAATTTGAATCACAATTTATAAAAGTCTGATGTGATTATGTGACTTATTTGTATAAATAGAAAATAAAATGATGAAAATATTTAAAATATATTTCGTAACACAATATTTTTTTTTCTTTTCATTAATAATATTATAATATATTTGTTTAAACATGTTAAAGGCTTATGTCTTCTATACCAATGAATAAATTTTATTTTCATGTGTTTTAATTACAGACTGTTCTACTGTCTATTTTCTTATAATTATTGAAATATCAATATCATAATTTTATAATTATATTACTGACAATTACCAAAGGAATGATAATTAAAACTTGTTAATTATAGAAAACAAAAACGAACATAAAATCTTCCACAAATTTATGGACTGCAGTCTGTTAACGCCTTATGTATATAAAATCACAATGAAATTAATACGAAACAATTGCGATAAATTCCATTATAATTTGTTTAAGAAAAAAAAAAAATGAAATAAAATATACATGAAGATAAGTGATGCAACCAGACAATAAATTTATATTAAGGAAGACTGGGTACATTTTCATATACTCCATACACAGACAAAAAAAAAAACCGCGCACTCACTTCTTCACAATTGGCAGTCAATTTAAACAAACAATTATTGAAATTTATATATTTTTTACAATTATTAAATTGCAATATGAATAAATGAAATGATAAATATTCCAGTAAATTTATATTAAAATTTCCAGAACAAAATTTAATGAGCATCTAAACGTAATACTAATGGCAGTGTTATTATCTTAGACGTGGAAAATTTTGATAGTAAATGAGCACATTGACAGACGAAAAGAGATTCCCGATGTAATTTTATGTTCAAATATTTTCATAACGATACAGATTATTATTAATACCTGTTTGTAGATAATAATAAAAAAAAAACAAACAAATGAAATATTACCCTAGACCTTAGTTATGAATACTGTGTTAGAGGGATACAAGATTGTATCAAACAATCGGGTTTGAGAAGGTAATGCACCCACATTAGTTTTGGGAAAGGGAATCAAATAAGTGTGTTCAGATCGTGCATATCCCATTTCTTCAACGCGTCGTATAAAAGTCTGTAAAGAAGATACAATATACATTAGATAAATTTAATTAATTTTAATTTTACCTTTTAATATAGAATAAATGGAAAAAAATAGTTTACCTCAATTGTATCATTCGCACACATTGAAACAGCCTCTCGCCCACCACTTGGTAATCGCAAACATAAACGTAATGACGGTCCATCACCATTAGCTATAAATTAATCAATCAATGTATTAAATCGAATTTTATGTCATCGTAAATGATGAACTAACTTGAAAGGAAAAGATAAAATACTCACAAATCTCGGATTTACTTGGTTCAACTTCTTGTGAATTACATGCATTGCTAGCTGATGAATCCTGTGTAATAAAAATAAATATTAATATCACTATAATACAATATTGTGGCTTGATTTAAAATAAATAAATAAGATATACATCTTTTGAAGGAACGATTGCGCTTTCTGAAGGACCAATATCTTCTAAATTATCTGGCACTTCGATTCGCGATCTCTTTCCGCGAATTATTGAATGATTTCCTGTACTTGTGCTCACAACTGATCCTTCATCTTTGTGATAACTACTTCCTGCAAGATAAAAATAAAGAAGAAATTAATATTGATTGATAGTTGTGATGATAAATGTTAAAATATATTGGTGATAATGACGAACCAATAGAAGACGTTGTTGCTTCACTAGTTGGGCGTGATTTTTTGATTCTTCTACCGGAATCTTTTGACATTGGATTAAGTCGGGCAGGGCGTTTCATTGATGAAGACGGTTCACAGTGTGATTCTTCAATGCATGGAAAATCAGAAGTACTGTCAGGTGACGGATGAGTGCTCAACATATCATTTAATCCAGTTAAAAGACTATCAACTGTTATATTTGTGTACGACCTCATGCATTCGCCTGTTCTTGGATCAACAATAGCCAAGTATGGATATGTTGTTACGTTGTAAAAATTAATATATCCTCTACCATCAGCGGTATCAGAGAGTACCTAATAATAAATATACAATAAATTAAATTAATTAATAGTAGAAAATTTATTTCATAAATTAATTTTATTATTTGACAATTTCATACCTGCCACAAAATAAAATGGTCTTTAACTATTTCTTTTATTTGTTTATCAGGCCATACATCTCGATTGAGAATTTGACAGGAGAATTCTTGTGGATTCTGAACATTGACAAGCAACCAACGATTTATTGATTTAGCACGTTCACGAGCTTCAATAAATGTTCCTAATAATAAGATGTCATATGGTGGCCGAAAAAGATCTTCTAGGCGTTTAGTTTTACAACGTGATAGCTTTTTATTCCCACTGACTCTCATTGTCATCTCTTCCTCTTGTCTACCTGAAAATTTTCAATAATCCATTCATTATCTTTGTATTTTTTCGAAAAATATACTTTTGTTTTTGATAAATAAATAAAGCAATCTTACGTATTTCAACAGAAAAATCTCTAAATCTATCAAAAACGTTGCTTGATGCACGAGGAAATGAACAAGCAGGTTCAGATGGAACCAGCACTTCTTGGGTAGGCAAAATTGGCGCTCTGACTGGTGGTTCATCAGGTTCTGCATTGTCTCTTTCTGCAACGGGTGCATGACCCTCAAACATTAAGGTTATTGCATTTTCTACGTTGCCCTCAGCGAGTGTTAAATATTGAATTGCGGTTGCCTCACTCTCACCTAAATGTCATATTAAAAAAATAAATAATTACATTCACATTGAAACAATTCAACTTATATTTATAATTGCAGGAATGGAAAGTCATACACCATTGAACATATAAATAAGTTTAATAAAAAAAAAAAAAATGTATGTATATTTTACTTACCCGTTACTTCAATGAACTTTTCAATTAGTTCACGGTCCATTGTAATTTATACAGGATTATTTGATTTATGTGAAATTTTCCAAAGTTTTTCCAAATTTTACTTATTCTTTATAATATATATCTAGTTGTAGTTTAATAAATATAGTGTACAGACGTCCAGACTTCGAAAGCAGTAACCCCCCACAAAACGAAGTTGGCTGGGTAAAAGTTCATCTAGATGCCATCTACTTTTAAATTGTAATACTCTTTGAAGAAAATTCTATAACACAAAATAATTTATTCTATTCGTTCACGGGATTGGTTTAAATATTTTCATACATATATACATATCATAATGCTTCATAGAGGGAGCTGTTTTAATTTAAAAATTTGTTTCAAAACGCTGCTGCTGATAAAATGAGAATGAGAAAAGCTCTCTCATAATGTAGCAGCAAGCATTAGCTTTCATAAAGCTCTGAGAGTAGCAGCACTGTTGACTGTGCTAAAATGCATAGATCACTCAGCTGTTAGCCATCATACAGATTTTATATATCATGTTTTGTGGTTCTCATTCAAATTTCTACACACGTGCAATTCAATACGTTTAAGGATAAATGTAATTAATGTATAGATTAATAAATATTAAGGCAGAGTTATTTGGTGGAAATATTTTGGAGTAGAAATTGTTATCAATTTAAAAAAGTGTGATAATATTGTATCACTGGTAGAGGAAATTGGTAAAAAACTGGAATCATGCCTCAAAATATACTAAATTCTGTACCGGATTCAACATTAAAAATGCAAACTTCTGAGGATTTATCTGACAAATGTAATGAGCAAGTTATTGACATGCAAAATGGAAATGATGAGATGAATTCAACGGTACATTATCATGGAATAATTAATGAAATTCTTGCACTTGATCATTTGGATGATAATGCATACAATTCTTTGGGTGATATTGCAAAATTAAATCCATTGATTATTGAAAGTAAATTGCAAGATATATTTAAGAAGATTTTATTGACAAAAAAATCAACTGATATTATTAAATCATCATATGTCAGTCTTATGTCTGATATTTTGAATGCCTGCGTTCGATTACGACGTGAAAATAAACTTGTTTCATGGATATTGATGGCACTCGATGAAAGTTTACGTAAAAATGAACATTATAAAGTCGACAATTTAGAGGATATACTTCCATCAGATTTTACAAATAAATTTACGACATCAATTAATAATATGACAAATGCAGTTGCAATAGAAGTCCTATTGAGTTTTATTTATCATTTAGATTCGTGTAGTTCTCAATCACTCGAAAATAGTAAGTTCCAATGCCAAATATGTATTTTTATTAAATTTATTTCTATTGGAAACAATAATTGAATATTAATTTCAATGTGTTATTTATCTTTTAGATATATTACCAATAATGATGGGAGTTTATAGTCGATTAATTGCAGCGTTTTTTAATGGTATCCACATATTTGATCATTCAACGCCGCTACTGATGCAAAAAAAATTCGTCGATAGTCTTGTTAAACTTGGAAATATTTTGGATAAACTTGCGAAGCTCTTGAAATCTATAAAAAAATATGAAACAATTGCTGTTCCTCTATTATCAATCATAACTTCCTGGCAGAAAGTTATCGCATTTATGAAAAATTATTCTCCTGATTCAATAACAGAAGAGAATGACCTTTTGATATCGCGAATTGTCGATAATATTCATCGACAGATTAATAAAGGAGATTCTAATTTAATTATGAATGACACTGTAGTAAGTAGTGATCGTCAATATTGAACTTTGATATTAATTTGCTTATTTAGAATGAAATTTATTTGTTTTGTTTTGACTTTTTAGACTCGATCGCTTGGTTGTTGTCGACTAGAGAAAAACCGGATTGACAACAATATAGAATTAGATCATACTGGAGTTCTTGATGATATTAAAAAAAATTGGCAGATTTTGATAGATTATCCACATTTAATGGCTAATCTTGATGATTCACAGCTTTCTGTTGTAGCATCATGTATATTGTTGGACGCATGTGATAGTAAAGCTATGATTCAACCGTCAATTATTGTATCGCCAACTGTAAAGCAGAATAAAAAATTAATAATAGCATTAATTGCTGAAATAATGGTTGGGATTTTATCGAAAATTCAAAATTCTGCCAGTATTACAAATAATTTGTTAACTACAGTAACTGCTGTAAGTATTCTCATATTTTTATGACATTTTTTCGCTAGAATGAATACGATTGAGAGTTGTCATGAGTTTTTTTTTTTTTGAATTTTATACAGAAAAATTTATTGGAGAATCAGCGACTGAAGAAGATTCTGAAAGTTTGTAAGAAATTATTGGTTGATTCAGAATGGTCGCAAAATGAATACTCTGTTTCCATTGTAGGATATTTAAAAGTGTTACTCATGTTGCCATTGATTTACCTTAGTAAAGAATTAAAGATAATTATTTTTTTAGTCGTATTTTCAATGACAAAAGAATGGGTAAATTCACCAGATATTATCGATTTATGTTATCAAATATTAACTGGTAAATTTTATTAATTGTTACATGGATTTACATTTTTACAAATTTTCTATTTCTTAACGATTTTTATTTTTATCATTATCAGATATTTCAGAAGAAAATAATATTGATGTTCTTCAATATATTAATATTGAATGTTTCATTTGGGAACTGTCAAAGCATTCAGTTATGAATAAAGTTCTTGAATGTTCGTTACGTAATACTGCCAATTACGATTCAATAACAACATTTATTAAATGCAACAAAAATATTGAAGATTGTGTAGTGGCTTCATTCCTAGAATGTATAGAAAAGATTAAACCCAAATTAAAGCCAGATGAAAGGATAACTATTGGGAAAATTGGAAAAAAATTACAAAAAAAAATATTGGGCTCTGCAGAAATTAACACTAATAATCTGCATCAAGTTAAAATTCTTAAAATTTCTCTCAAAGAGGCGGTAGCTTCAAAGAAAGTGGATGAAGTTAAACTTGCAGGAGTGTATTCAACTTTGAACAATATATTTGAAGTAATTAATATAATTTTTTATTTTTCTTCATACTCATTCATCATATAATGAATAATTAAATGTATTTATTTCTTTTTTTTTTCTGTGCAGATAAACGATAAAGACGATGAACATCCAAAATTAGGACACAACTTTCAACATGACGACGCAATAATGAATGAAGGTTTACAAATTATTAAAATTATACTTCAATATCGCGATGATAAACAAAAAAGTAAAAACATCATCAAACACACTTGGTCTTTAATGTTAACTAAATCATCAGATGAAATCATGCCGGATTTATTTGGAGTAACTCCGCCAAAAGTATTGAAAAAAGTTCTAAGTTTACTTCAAACGCAAACGGTAAGTTGTGAATTTTAATATTTACATTAAAAATTATTTTTCCCAAGCAATTAATATAATATTCTTTTGCAGATTGATGCGCATAAACAGCAAAACAAGTCAGTGTTTGAAAATTGTTTGAAAATATGGAGCTGTGTGTCTCGTGTGGCCACAACTTCTCATCACATTCGTCGATTATATTTGCAACAAATAATGCGATATTTTTGTATTGCAACACTATCCAGCGATGATTGTTTTAATATGTTGAAATTATGTACAACTATAATACAAACAAAGCATGTGCCAATCACTGAACAAATTATAGATTTAATTTTGCTCATGGCCGAACATTGTTTAAGAAATTTAGGAAATATTTCAGTACTTGTGGCTGATCAAACATTATCACTTTGTTTAGCATTTATTACATATCGTGTAAATATAATTACTGATCGTTTGCCAATGCTCTTGTCTTTATATCGAAGAATAATTCGTTATATTATTGATGAGTCCAAGCGCAAAGAAAGTTCATCTACTGAACATCAATTGCAGTGTCTCGCATTGAATGCAAATAAGTAAGTAATGAATGAATATAATTAACAATATTATTTTATACTTGATTTATGGATCATTTTTATAATATTTCGTTTGTATAATATTTTTAGACTTGCAATTTCCCTTGTTAAATTGAAAAAAGATATGAGTAAAGTGAGTCCGTATTTGATTGCTGATCTAGTTCAAATGTATTCAGATGGTGTTATTCCAGCTTATGTGAAGGTAATTTGATATTGATGAAAGCTCAATTTTTGTCTAATTTAAAAAATGTGATTTTAAAATTATTTTATTTTTTTAAGGGACCATTGGACGATTGTATAGGGATATTTTTAAGCAACTGTGATCAACATGCGATACCATTACTGTTTCGTGCACTACCACCAGCAACTCAAGAAATATTCAAAACTTTGTATGATACATATAATAAATTTTACAAATTCACCGGAAAAATATAACAAATATGTAAATCAATAAATGATTATATTGTAATGAAAATATTGAATTTCAAATAATTTTATATAAGTCTGGTTTTTATCGATATTTATTATATATGTATGATACATATATAGTAGGTACGAATAGTTGTAACTTGTATGAGTTACCGGTCACGTGCCATTATAAAGTCGAATGTTAGGTTATGTGGGTATAAAGTATTCCACCCTGCAGAGATGAGGATTCCTATGAGGCCAGGTATCACCAGATTTCAAATTTTCGTTGTTATTGCTGGCGGTGTATTTAGTGGAATATACATTTGGAAGCCTTTATTCGAAGAAAATAGAGCGAAAGCCATTGCAGAAGCCGCCAAAGATAAACAATGAAAAATTTGTCAGAGTGAGGATGTTGTTCATTCATAACCTAAAAAATAACGTACTACTGTAATTTAAGAACGAAAATGAAACATTGTGATAATTTAATCTAATTTATTTATTTTATTATAGAATTGGGCAAAAAGTATTCGGTTCACCGCTAGGATATTTAGGAATGGGTATCGGAATCATGATAATTGGAGCAGCAGTTAGAAAGTATGTTCAAAATATTAAAATTTTCAATTTTAATAGTCATTCAAATATTTTATTTGTGTATTGACGTAATTTTATAGATATTATTGGGTTCCGGTAATGAAACGACAAAAGCAAGAGACTTTTGAACAACATGCAAACTTTCTTTATGAACAAATGAAATTAAATAACGAGGATATGAGCAGTGAAACATGAAATAATGCATTTACATTGTAGTTGATATAATAATTTACCAATAGAATTTGTTTTGTCTAAAGTTATTGTTTTTCTTTTTAACTATGTTCTATAATAGAATGTGACATATTTCATACAAGCTTCTGTTTTATTAATTCACATTACTCCATTATTTCTTTTCGTATTTCCCATTATAAAATGGTATATATTGAGTAATCACTTTCCAATCAGTCCAATACAATCCAGTTAGACCGAAGATTGCTCCATAAGTTGCAGCCGATGGTAACCTAAAAAAAATATTTATTAGAGTTACATTTATTAATTACAATTAAGAACAAATTTTGTTCATATTGCATAATCATTGCATAAAGGATGAATACTTGATCATGCACAAAAAATTGTCGTTGAATAACATAATTAAATCAACCAGTTAATTTCATTGCTAATATTTTCTCAGTGAAAATAATTATTTATCTAGAATTTAATATAATTCATTTATAGTTATCAATATATAGAATATTTACCATCTTGTTGCTATTTCTAAATGTCTCTTTCCCAATTGAACCATTTTGGTTAAGTATTTTTGGCTGAAAGAAAATTAATGAAATGAAATTACATCACAATATTTTGAAACATTTACAATAATGTCTTACGATTCATCTTTGTGAATAAATAATTATTTAATTTATAAAATACAATTAAATGTCATGTATAAAAATTAACAAACCTTGAAACGAACAGTCTACAAAATTTTTTTCTTGTAACCTCAAGTTGGAGATGGCGCGATTGAACACAACGCCATTTTTAAATGGATACCATAGCGCGGTAAAAAGTAACAATGAAAAACATTTTGAAATTTTTTGTGCTTTTGTAATATTCAATTATACAATTAAATTTAAAGCCTATCCATTTTATTATAATTTCAACACCAATACAACTTTGACAAAAACATAAAATAATATCTTTTGGTTAATGTTCTTTATTTCAAATTTTATCAACTCATTTTCATTCAGTATAGACCAATTAACTATTTCTAAAAGATATTATAATGACATTTTTCTTCCTTCGATTGATATATCAACTGCACGTCTTGCTGATTTCATTCTCTTACCATCTATATAATTTTTCATGTGTCGCTCAAAACGATTCATTTGTTTTTTCGAACTCTATAAAATAAAGACACCAAAAATTAATTTCAGAAAAAAAAAAGAATTGAATCCTAAATAGAATATAAAGACAAAATTGATGATTCTTACTCTACTAATATCTACGTCGGATTTCCAATCTGGACGAATCACATAGTCTTTATTTGCGGGTTTGGGTACTCGAGCTCTGCCTACCCAACCTGGATCACCAGGCCTTAAAGCTCTGCAAAGAATCCAAATAATATAAACAATCTTACAAATAAAATAAACCAATATTATAATACAAAAAAAAACATTATAAATAAATTACTTGGCATCGCTTTTGAGCGCTTTATTTATATCTTGTGATTTTTGTGATGAACTACTTTCATCAGTTTTTCGTCTTTTTTGTGGAGTTTGTTCTAAATCTCGTTGCATGCGTTCTTCTCTCGTTAATGCTTTTAAATCAGCCGAAAGATTAAATATCGGTCTCGCCCAATCATTAATCAATTTTCCTGCACGCTCTTTGTTTTCTTTAGTTTCTCGTGGATGCTTGTACAGGTACATCACAGCTTTACCAATGCCAGAATGTTTTAGCGCTGATTGATCAATACGTGGAAACTAAAAAAAAAAAAAAAATAAAGATGTAATATTAAATATTTTGAAAGCCATTGTTATTTTTATTATTTAGGAATAGTCAGAAGTATTACCTCCCACAGCAGTTTTAATATACTATCACGTATTTTTAATGATGGTAATGATCGATCAGGCATGGGTGATAACCAATCTGTTAAAATAGATAATACGTTGTGCTCTAAAAATGCCAATTGTAAATCATGTTTTTTCAATTGCGAGAGTACTTTAGATAACATTGCAATTTTATTTGTTGCTGGTTTCGATTGTTCATTTAATTTTCTGTCTTCATCTGACGCTGCTTTCATATCAGCTAATAATTGAGCAATAATATCATCGTTATCATTTATTATGTCAATATCTTTTCGTTTACGACGTCGTGATTGTTCTTCCTTTTTACGTGAAAGCATACGATCAAAATCTGACATAAAGTCATCGGGTTCCCCATGCGCGCCTCTCACTTCATCATCTGAATCAGCACCATCGTCTTTATCAACGAGATTGCTTTCATTCAATTGATCATTTTCAATATTTTTCTCTGCATCTTCTTCATTTCCCACTTCAGCATTCGCATCACTTTTCTCTGTTTTATTTGTGTCATCCTCTTTATCTTCATTCTCATTTTCATTCTCTGAATCGGAGAATTTATGTTTTGTTCGTTTTGTTCGTTTAATTTCAACATCATCATCATCTGCCTCTGAATCAGACAATCGTCTGCTACGTTTAGCAACGCTCGGTGAGCCAGCTGAATCTCTGCTACGACTACGACTTTTACGTTTACTAGGAGACGATCTTGATCCAGATCTTGAACGTGAGCGTGATTTTGACGCTCGAGAAGCTGAGGCAGATCTTGAACGCGATCGCGAACGAGATTTTGATCCGCGAGAGCGAGAACGTGATCTGGATCTGGGAGAACGTGAACGAGACTTGGATCTGGGAGAACGGGAACGAGACTTGGATCTGGGAGAACGAGAACGGGATTTTGATCCGCGAGAGCGGGAACGTGATCTGGGAGAACGTGAACGAGACTTGGATCTAGGAGAACGGGAACGAGATTTTGATCTCGGAGATCGTGAACGGGATTTGGATCGTGGTGAACCTGAACGAGATCGTGATCTAGGCGATCGAGAACGAGATTTTGATCTGGGTGATCGTGAACGTGATTTTGAGCCCGGTGAACGAGATCGGGATTTCGATCGGGGTGAACGTGAACGGGATTTTGATCCTGGAGAACGAGAACGAGATTTTGATCCAACTGAACGGGAACGGGATTTCGATCTTGGTGATCGCGAACGGGATTTTGATCCTGGTGAACGAGAACGTGACTTTGATTTTGGAGAACGAGATCGTGACTTTGATTTTGGAGAACGAGAACGCGACTTTGATTTTGGAGAACGAGAACGCGACTTTGATTTCGGAGAACGAGATCGCGACTTTGATTTTGGGGAACGCGAACGTGATTTTGATTTCAAAGATCGAGAGCGAGAATGAGATCGTGAACGTGACCGCGAAGCGGACACTGAACGTCGCAAACGCGGTGATTGTGATCGTGATCGTGAACGTGAAGCTGCGCGTGATGAGTGAGTCGATGCAGGACCTTTTTCATTGTCATTATTTGGCGATGGAGATCGTGATGAATGATGTGAACGCTGAGGTGATTTATCGCCCGGGGAATTGGATCTCGAACGAGATGCAGATACTCTTTTAGATGTGGCACTCGGTGAGCGTGATCGAGATTTGGAAGACTTTCTTGATGACTGTTGTCTTAATGAAGAATTCGAACGTGATCGCGAACGTGACTTTGATCTTTCTTTAGAATGTGCTCGTGAACTACCGCGCGATCTACTTTTTGGCGATCGAGATGGAGATTTATGATGCTCCGCAGGATTAGAATTATCCAACTTTGATGCGTCACGTGAATCCACTGATGATTTAGATCTTGATCTTGATCTCGATCTGCTTGCTTGGCTTTTCTTATCCGGCGATTGAGAACGCGCCGGTGAATTAGATACACTTCGGTGCGATGATTTAGAACGTGATCGAGACGATCGTGCATTTACATTAACATGATGATTAGTTGAACTTGCATTCGAATGAATTGATGCTTGGGATTGTGGCCGTTCTGGAGATGGCGACGATGCTCTTGATCTAAACAATTCATTTTACATTTAATATAATTGAAACTACATAATTAAAGCTTTTAAAAAAATATTAAATAATAGTGATTTATATTTACCGGACTGAGTCCAAGCCATTTTTATTAGTTGGACTTAACGATCTGTCAGATACCCTGGAACTAGATCGTGATCGGCTTCTGGAATGTGCGCGTTTTCCTATATCTGATACATCTTCTTTCTCTTCTGAATTATTACAATCTTCTAAAATAAAAAAAAAAACATAAACTTGTTGAAAATATCTTAATAATTATACAATCTACCATCTATTACACTTTTTCTTGTAATAATTATTGATAAATAAAACACGGAATAATCCTAACCTAAAGGATCCATTAAAATTTGCCTGTATGGTGAATTATAGCAGGTGGTTTATTTGCACGTATCCGTTAAAATTTTTCAACCATAAAACACAACTAACATAATATTTAACATTAGTACTTTAAGAGTCTTTGTGTGATAAATAAATCACTGAATACATAAAAATAACACGATATTCATTACTTAATACGTCTATTGGCAGACAAAAGTGTTTTTTTAGCGTGATTAATTAAATAAAGCTACAATCACGTTTGTTTTCTTGTTTCGCTTACTGCCTCTTTGTATAACCTCTATTGGTAGCCCTCTGTTGGTTAAAATAAAAAACTAGCACTCAACGCTGAAAGATGGCAGCACTTTCGGAAAATACAAAATGAATTCTATTGGTTCTTTGTGAACAAGTACAGATTCAGAAAGTCAGAATTACCAGAAATATTTACGTACAGCTGGGCGTTGATGGGTCACAGGCCAGCATGAACGGAAATAATATTATTTATTATATACACATATTTACTTTTCACAATCGACAGTTGTTCATTGTAATGTACTGATAACGTATACCGTTGGAGATTAATGAACGGATTAATAATTTATTTTATTTTATAATACCATGTGTTATTCATTTATATACGTAAAATAATTAGAT
The DNA here is from genome assembly GCA_918226075.1 of Microctonus brassicae. Taxonomy (NCBI): domain Eukaryota; kingdom Metazoa; phylum Arthropoda; class Insecta; order Hymenoptera; family Braconidae; genus Microctonus; species Microctonus brassicae. The sequence goes on from OW445484.1 coordinate 4,022,357, forward strand.
ATTGTCAAAGATTTATAATTAATATCTCAATAATATGAAAGTATAAATATTTAAATGTGAATTTTTATATTCAAGTAAGGTTTCAGTTATTCAATTATTATTATTGCAAATATATAGAGTATGTTTGCTCAATATTTGTTATAGTATTAATAGAAGTCAATATTCACGTGGCATGATGCTTATGACAAGCGTCAAAAATAATTATTTAATAAATCATACAGTAAAAAAATAAATTTCAATACGTAATTATTGAATTTGAAGAGGTTAGAAAAATTGAAAAAAGAAAATAAAAATATAGAATGAAAACAAAATGATATGACACCAAGTACCTGCAACAGTTATGTTTATTAGTATATTGATAAGTGAATTTCAGTATTTTGTTTCATGACAAACATTGTTTGATCAATTTTAATAAAATGTCAGAACCGTCTTGTTCAACGAGTGGGGGACCATGCAATGGTACACAAGAGCATAAAATATTAACAAAACGAAATTGGGATAATTTTAATAGTTGGATTCATTGTATATGTGTTGTAACATTTGATTTGGAATTAGGACAAGCGGTGGAGGTAAATTATATATTTAAACCTAATATATATTTTGTTATTTCAAATATTAAAATGTAATAATAATTGATTTAATGTTCCAGGCAATTTATCCGAATCATGTGAAATTGTCTGAATCAGAACGCTCAAATATATGTTACCTGGCATTTCCTGATTCAAATTCAGGTTGTATGGGCGATACTCAATATCATATACGAATTCGTCAAAGTGATTTTTTAGTACACGATCCACCAGCATTAAGAGAATACAATCAAAAATCAGCTACATTTTTACAATATGACAGAAATTATTATTGGGGCTATGTTTATTTTCGACAAGTTAAAAATAAAAATCTACCTCGAGGATACTTTCAAAAAGTAAAATAAACTTAAAATACTAATTATGTAAATTATTTATTTACTTAAAAATATTATATTTCATATTTATAAATATTATTTTAATAATTTCAGAGTGTCGTTATCATGTCAAAGTTACCATTCGTTACTCTATTCAATGAACTTTGTGCTTTAATTGCACAAGAATTTTTCGATGCAGGAGATCCAATTATGGAGGTTGCTACTCGTGAAATAGATCAATGGGCATCACCAATACCCGGTCGTTTAATTCATTTACCACTTCTCGGTGTTCTCTTTCAGGTATCAAAACATTTTTATTTTATATTTACATTTTTATTTAGCGTATTAAATTATTTTAATTAACATTCATATTTATTTTATTCATTATTTAGACATACATTCCAAATAAAAATTATAAAGCAAATGTGCCGTCGATGAATGCATTGGAAAATACAACTTGCAAACGACCACTACGACGACTTATTCTCGCGTCAGCTTATGAGGCAGATATGTTTCAAAGTTTAGCAAATATTGTGAGTCATGTGCATTTATTGTGGGAATTAGTATTGCTTGGTGAGCCAATTGTGGTCATGGCAGGCGCACCAAAAATTTGCGCTGATATGGTTCAAGCTCTTGTAGCGTAAGTTTGTATAAACAATTGAATTTTTATGTTAAATAATTTTTTCATAGACAATTAATTATTGAATTAATTTTTGACAGAACGATTGCGCCATTGAAATATTGTTCTGATTATCGACCGTATTTTACCATTCATGATTCTGAATTTAAAGAATATACTGCGGAGGCACCAACACCTCCATCAGTTATCCTTGGCGTGACAAATCCATTTTTTGCTAAAACATTACAGCGATGGCCACATATAATTAGAGTCTGTGATGCATCAAACTTCGGTATGCCTGATACAATCAAATTATAATAATTAAAATTTAATTAATTATGAAACTGATATCTACTAGAGATTTGTATCTATTTTTTTATCTTTTAGATAGTCAAAAGTGTCGGATAAAAAAATCTGAGAGTTTAAAAGTACTTGATTCAAAACCTGGTGTTTATACTCAATATAAACCATTTTTGCAAAAGGATAAAGTTATATTGAAAAAACTTCTACGGGGTATTCAAACAAAACGTCCAAGAGAAGTTCAAACTGCATTACTCAAACGTCATTTGATGGATCTAACTGAAAGCTTTATGATTCCATTGGAGCGATATATTGCAAGTTTAATGCCGTTACAAAAAAACATATCGCCATTTAAGGTTCATATTAATGCTAATGTCATTTATTATATAATATTTATTAATACAAGTAGTGTTTTAATTAATTTTTATATACATTTTTTTTACTATTAGGCTACTCCAAAACCACAAATGTTTGTTCAAGATGATTTTTTGGCTACATTAACTATGTCCGGGCCACAATTAACGATTGGAGTCAAAGGTGATTGGGTTGGATTGTATAAACGATTTTTTCGATCACCCAATTTTTCAGGATGGTTTCATTCGCGGTACACTGAACTGACACAAAAATTGCAAGCCCTGCAACTCGAGGCGTTGTCACAAGCGGTAAAATTCATGCAATAATGCACACTTGGAATAAATAAAAAATATGAAAATGCATTGGAATTTTTTATAAATTAATTTGTTTATTTTGCATATTCTTTCAGGATTTGAAAACGTGGGTTCAGGACAAACAAGAAGTGGAAATAGTTGACATGATTTTACGTATTCGTCAAAAATTAAAAAAAAGTTACAACGATGACGTACCAATTAGTCAAACAATACGCGATAAACTTTATGAACGAATAGACGATATAATGTTAACACTCACTGATGATTTAAAATTTATTCTGAAACAAGAATCTTGACGCTGGAATTTTTATACAATTCATTATAAATTGAGCTGCCGTCTAAACAAATGCGGTGTATCCATAGGACGACAATTGTAATATCTATTATTTTGGTATAACAAATTTTTTTCGTCAATTACTTTCAGATCTTATCTGAAAAATCTGAATTATACATATATACATATATATTATCATGTTCCATGACAGAGAATTTAAAGATATCCTTGAGTTTTTAATTGTACCACCAGTACAATTGCACCAATAATACCATTGGCCGTTTTATATTTTGATAATTTGCTCATAACTTCATTTTATTTTAATCAATTCTCAACGTATTGCTGTTAATATTATAAATAATTTTATATACAATTTTTCAAGGAATCTTTGAGATAATGTTTTGTAAATAGAATTATTATCATTAATGTTACGTTTTTTTTTTTCTATTAAAATTATCTCGTTTATACTCGTAATCTCATTATATCATAAGAATGAATACTCTTGATGATGTCTGAATTAAATATATACATATATTACGTAGTTATTGAGAATATTAAAGAAAAACAAAATATTTTACTAAATAACGTGTATGTATTAACCAATGAAATTTATTTTAATTCATTAATTCATCAAATCAAACGGGGCAATATTTAATTGTGATAATCTATTAAACAATTTATTCGCTATTTGATTTTTACAGTAAAAGAAAAAACAAGCTTGGAAGGAGTGACCGCAATGATGTCACACACAGCAATTTGTATATTCTTCTCTCCGCGACCCACCTCTCGCGATTCTCTTGGCTCTATATCGTTATATCATTTCACTATCTCAGCGTATATTATCTCACGGAACTACGCTAATACTCATCGTATACATACGTTCGTATGGTATGTATATTTATTGAATATCAACATCGATGATATAAATGGGCGTACACAGTGTCGACGACAATAAAAAAAAACCCATTGCGATAAAGAATAAAGTTCATTCATCTCGTGCCCTCTCTGCTACTATATTTCTACAATAGTCTCGGATTATATTGTAACATTTAACAGGTGAGTGCGATCGGTTTACAGCGCAAGTACTCATACAATATTATTTAATATAAACGGAAATGAATTAGTAAGATAAAATAACGCTGATGTACTTGGGGAAAATATTTTTATTTCGTAATTCAAATGTTGTGTTCAGGTATTTTTAAAATTATAAGTAAATAACATTTACCTATTTTAATGTATATGTTTTACGTGACTAACTATCGTCATGTTTTTTTTTTAGAAGAGAAAGTGGAATCGGATACCCGTTGATAACGTGAAACGTTAAATTTACTGTAAATATAAATGTGTTTTTTATGCATTAAAAAAAAAGAAGAAAGAGAAACTTTATATTGACTGACGTTCGGTACATGATTGTGGTGAGTTAGTGTCAATGAATTGATAAATATTACATCGATCAGAGTTTTATTTAGCTTTTATTAGTGACCTTCGTTTGCCACAACTTTTCAATCAAACATCGCAATTACATAGTTGAATGGTTATAATTTATTAATATTTGATTTATCGATGAAGACTCACTGATTCGATTATATTCAGTTTGCATTCTATTGTTGAATACCACAGACTACATTCAGTAACAATCATTAATATTATTATATTGATGTCTACATAAAGAAAAAAAAAAAAATTCTCAAACAACTCACCAGTTTTATTCCAATATAAATATATAAATAATTACTTTATGAATTCAAGGTTATCTATTTCACCTCACTTTAACATTTATTCAAGTACATTATTAATTAAAATGTATTGAATAACCTTCTTCATCAACAATCGTCCTCCATTATCGGAGAGAAAAAACAGCGAGATATTGAAATAAACCCAAACACAATTCTTCGCGTCAGTAATTCACTATGTATGTGATATTGCTGTTGTTCATTATCATTGGCAAATCGATAGCCCGTGATGTGGAATCCTGCTATACTAATGAAGATGATCCGTACCTTTACATGGGAGCAAAAACCGCTTATACATTTGTTAGCGGTAGTGGATCACAATTTTCACCAATACTAAGTGAGTTCCATTAATTAAATTATTAATTATTACTTTGAAAGATTTGTTAAATATTTCTAATTTAATAATTAATTATTAATCCTTTTTTCCAGAATGTGAACCGATGCAATTTTGGATGATAGCCAAACATGAAGCGCGTTATCCGACTGCAACAAAAATTGAAACGCTTCTTCATCTTCCCAAAATACGTGATCAAATTATTATGAATCATGAAATGGAACACAGTAAATTTTATTTTTATATAAATATATAATATAAAAATATCTAATTTAATTTTATAATTGTAATGGTGCAATAAATGTGAAATTATTTAGATGGTCACATGTGCGAGGAGGATTTGAATAAATTGAAATCATGGCGGCCCGATCCGAATATGAGAGCGGCAATGGCGAAAGAAATGACGACACGAAGTGTAAATGATGTGAGACTGTTTGCCAGACGTCTTCAATCACATTTCCCAGAGCTTCTTCGACCTCAGAATGAGGACATGACACTCAATAATTATATAGTATGTAATAATTGTACTTAATTATTGTTATTAATGCTCAAATGTTTTACATTGATTTAAAAAAATTATATTTTTTTCTTATAATTTTTCATAGTTTCGAACATCTGCAAGTAAAGCCGCTCAGAGTGCAATGGAATCCTTCAAAGAAAGTTTATTCTATGATAAATACAATATACTTCCGGATTTATCAAAAATGCAAAGCGACGACACGTTGTTGAAGGTGAAAGATAACAATATAGAAATTTAATTAAGAACAATTGTTCATTGGTGAATAATTTATTACAGAAATATGAAAATTGTTCTCGAACGGATCAAAATGAAGATTCCATAACACAAAATGCATTTACGGAACGTGATAAATTTTTAAATTCCACTCAATTTTCCTATGTCCTTCAAAATATCAGCCGCCGTACAGGTTTTAAATATGAATTATCATCAGGTATATTATACATTTAATTACTAATATCATTTGTTTATTACTGTATAAAATATTTAATTTATTAATATGTAGGTTAAAAATAATTTTTATTTTTTTCTAATATTAAGCAACTATTTTGATGATGTATGACATGTGCCGTTTTGATAAGGCATGGACACCAGACAGATTATCACCATGGTGTGCAGTTTTTAGCAAAGAAGATCTCAAAGCAATTGAATATGCTGAAGATATTATGTATTATTATAGCAGTGGCTATGGACGTCGAGATAAAACTTCTATAGGATGTTTTGCTCTGCAGGATTTAGTTCAATATTTCAAGTTAGTTTGATTAATTTTCCATTGGAATAATTAAAATTCGTAATATGAAAATAATTCGTGTGATATTTAATTAGAAAACTTGAGAATCAAGTGAATAACAGCACAATGCCAAAGGGAATCTTTTACTTCACTGACACAATAGTAATGCTGGGCACATTAACATCTATGGGGATTCGCGAAGATAATCAAATGTTGCTATCATCCAACTATAATAATATGGCAAAACGTCAATGGCGAACGTCAATTATGGCACCATTTAATTCAAACCTCATCGCAGTATTTTTCAGGTAATCTCAATCATTATTATTATACATTATAAACTATATCACATTACTTATTTTTCGTGGAGAAATTATCAGTAGATAAAATTTACTATCGTTATAAAAGAGACGAATGTAAAATACAGTGTCGTTGAAAATGATGATTGATATAATTAGTTTGTGGTGTAGTTTAATGTTAAAAGGCTTTTTATCAAGTGATGATCTAAGAATGAAAAAAAAAAAAAAAAAATTGGATCATCATGATTATCATTATAGTCGTTCAATTTGTTTGAATGAGCGTTTTACTGTTTGCAGATAAAATAAAATAAATGTTGAACTTGTCGCGTGTGTTAACTGATGGAGAGGAATTGCTTCCTCTATTTTGAGATCTCTTTCTTACGATAATACGATATTATAACAAATCGATTTGCCATTCTATATATTGTTACATGTTAGCATTCAGTTGGTGTAGAGACATCATATCATTTACGTGACAATATAAATTGTGTTTTTCTGTGTTAACTATGAAGGGAATAATATTTTTTATTGTTGGATTATTAAACATTTTTGTATTTCCAAAATTATTAATAGGAGCAAAGCTTAATTGGATCAGTAAATTACGCGATAATATAGCTAATAATATTGATGAATATAAAATAATAACAGTCACATCAGCATCTCAGAAATATTTATTGGATGAACCATGTATTCGGGATCTTTTAGTGGATACTGTAAATAATAATCCGACTCATCGAGTGAGTATCAATATTAGTGCAATTGATAATGAAAATAAAATGATTGAAATTCAAGATTCTGGCGCAACATTCTTCATACTTATAAATGATATTCGAAAAACTAGTAATCATTTTTCGGCAGAATTAATTAAACTGATGGAAAAACTATCAATCAGAAAAGTACACGTGAGATATTTAGTAATTATTTTTTCATTAAATTGTGAGCAGAATATGAACAAAATATTACGAGATGCTTGGGAAAAACAAATGGCAGATTTTACAATTATAGAATTTTTCGATTCATATAATGAGGGAAATAATATATTCAAAAATTATTATCCTACCGAACCGAAAATTCATTTATTTAATCCATTTTTAAATTCATTTACCCATACATTTTATTCACTGCAGCCTGAATTATTTCCTGATATTATGAAAAATTTATATGGATATTCACTTAAAGTTGGAGTTTTTCATAATCCACCATTTTCTTATGTACGATGGCATGACAATCAGACACTGATGAATATGTCAGGTGCAGCTATTACAGTGATAAAAACACTGGCATTAAAAATGAATTTTACATTACAAATTGCGCCTAGACTGAGATCATTTCCAGAAATAAAAGATAATACTCTGCCTTTGGGATTTTTTGAGCTAATGAAATCGGGACATTTGGATATTTTAGCGGATATAAGTCCACATTTTACAGAACGTCTTGCTGAAAATGCATTTCGTCCAAAACCAATATTTCTCGGTGAATTTTGTCCATTAATACCGATAACGTATGAAATTCGTATACCATTTTCCTGGGCACTTTTTGAAGCAATTATTGTCACAATTGCCATCATACTTTCTTTCTGGATCGCTGCTATTATGCTGCGATTTACTAAAAAGTATTGGGGTGTGTCTACTATATCACGTTTATTATTTGGAATTCCTATAAAATATTATCCTACAAAGAGTTCTCAGCGTGTACTGATTAGCATACTCACACTAATTTCTTTGAATTATACAGCAATTATTTATGGTTCATTAGCCAAAGTTGGTATTGAAACTGATATTGAAATTGAATACCGTGATTTTGATGATCTAGTGAATTCAGGATTGATACCAATCATTCCGCAATATTTATATGAAAAAACATTTGGAAAAAGTGAGGGTGCTATATTAAAACTTAAAAATAAATCTATCAACACAACTGAAATATGGAATTGTCCAGTTAACGTTGCGAAATACAAAAATGTTACTTGTCTAATGGAAAAACTTGCGGGCGAAATATTTATTAAATCTGAGGAACGCAGTGGACGTAAAACAATGAAATTTATGAAAACATGTTTATGGTCAGATAGTTTTACATTTTTGTTAAGAAAAGGATCACCCTATCGACAGGCAATGGAATATATAATTACACGATTTTTTGAAGTTGGATTACAAATAAAATGGTTCAATAGTGATTTTGAATTATCAGATGCAGACGAAAACGCTGATGATTTTATAGAACAATTTAGTACTCCACAAACTGTTTTAATACATCAACTTTTAGGTGTTTCGATATTTGGTTTTATATTATCGATTGTTGTCTTTATTGGAGAATATATTTATCATTATTCAACGACACGACGTAAAGTTAAAAGCTGTTGAGGATGATTAAATTTCATAATGTCAGTTGCTCCAAATGAAAATAAAAATAATTTAAAAGATAATTTCTCATTGGAATGTAATATAAAATTTGTGATTTTCAGATGTGAAGATCCAGAGTCACCAAATAAAGTCATGTTCTATTTACAAGAGAAGCCGCTAATGATAGAAGGTTGTCAAGTAGGTTTGTGCGATTGGGAATATTTGAAAAATAGATTTCGAAGAGTTTTAGATGAATGTGATCCACAACGCTGTTATACTAGGAGTGAATCAATTTCAAATTATGGATCTATGATTTCATTATTGATTACTCTATCATTTATTTTAACCTACTAGATAATATTGCATCGATAAAAGACATATATATAAAATAAAAAATCCATCCGATCCGTCCAAAATGCAAATAAATAAGTAAAAACACAAGAAGAACGATAAAAATATTTAAGTTAATTTTTAATTATTTAATATGAATATTTTTCAAAGTTATGTCATTATTCACAGCTTTATGATGTAAATTAGCAATAAATATATTCATAATGCTATTTTACAATGAATTATGTAGATTATCATAATAATGAGCTCTAAATTTTATCTTCACATTGACTAATATTTATTTTCTTTTATCAATGATTAAACATTTATTCCCTTATAATATCAGATACGTTGCAGAACATGTGAAAAGTTATATTTGCGACACATCTGCAGTTTGACATACACATTTGGTGATGTTATTAAATTGAAAAAAAAAAAAATAATAACTAAAAAATTTTCCTACTTATGAAAATAAATTGATTAAATTACCATACAAATTTAATGATGCATCAATTTTGGTCACGTTGCTTCTGAAACTTTTCTGGATCTGTTACTTTTTTTCACCTTAACTGCTTCACTTGTGCCATCATCAGATGTAGATGAATCTCTCAATGATTTTCGGCCGCGACCAACATTTCTTTCTTCATTTTCCGCACCCACAGATTCACGATTTGACTTTCGTCTTTGTCGTGGCGGAGGATGATTTTGTGCGCCCATAACTTCTTTTAACTGTTTACGCTTTGCTTCCCAAAGCATTTCTTGACGTTGAGCAATTTCTGGATGCCTTGTGGGGAAATCAGTGTCTGGTGGTATTATTAATTGCCAACCTTTCTTTTGTTTAGATCTTCCCAAGTTATTGAATATTTCTTTTATTTCTTCTGCAGGCAATTTGACGACTGCAGATATGGCTTTTCTGTTGACGTATTCATTCTCAGTGAATGCGAGCAACTGAAAGAATAAAAATAATTGAGAATTCATTAATCGAAATATACATGAAATATAAATGAATAATATTCAATATAAATATTCCGTACAATATAATCTCTTGCACGATACATAAGCTCATCTTTTGGATAAACAAGATCACTATTAACAACCCAGTTTCCTTGTACAAGAACTGCAACTTGCTGTAAATATTTCAGTATAGCACCAGTTTCGTGTTCTTGCGATATAATTGATCTCAATTGCAAAAATGACATCACTTTGGCTGGAAAAAAAAATATAACCCATGAATTTTGTATTTAATTTATTTAAGATAATTTTTTTAATCAATTTAAATTTACCGTCTTTCATTATTGTACGGACTTGATCCAGCAAGGGTAACGTACGAATATAATTAAGTGAAGTGCCATGAAGAGGTATATTAGATCTGGAATGTTCATCGACTTTAACTGGTGGTGCTAAAAATTGTAAGTACTCTTTAGGAGTGAGTTTTAAATTATTAATTGATGCTTCAGTTGATGGACAAAACATATCCAATCGTGTTAATTCAGCTTGACTACTCAGTGAATCTCTGTAATCAGTTTGAATCCATTGCTCCTCCAATTTCTTTTTTGCATGTGTTTGGAAAGATTGTTCACGTATTTTTTTACTTAATTCAGTTTTCTGCCTGGCAAATGTAACATTTACTTGTTTTGCTTCTTCCTCATCCGAATCATCACCTTGTTTCTTTCCTGCTCCGTTTTTTCCCTGTTTCTTATCTTTATCGAGATAATCAAACTGAGGTCTTAACTGTACAATTCCATTCAAAGGTGTTATGTGTAATTCTCCATCTTGAAATATGCCTATGGAATAATTTGAACAATCTGACATTGTCTTTGATGATTGTAATACAATTTTATCCATAATATGAGATTCAAACATTCGTTCATCATTTTTATCTTCGTATTTATCGAATGGACCGTCAATATTTAAGGCTATTTGCTCGCCCATACTTTGATCATAATTTGCACTATTCGAATCTAATGCTACCTCAATCTCAATTTCTTGATTCTCCGGCTTAATTGCTGTTTTAATAAATGTAGCATTGTCATATCCTTGTGACGTGGGCCGTATGGGATATTGAAAAATAAATAATTTATCAGCAAGAGTTTGTGATAGATACACAGGAATCTGAAACGAATAAAAAAAAATATTAATATATATAATTTCATACAAACATTTATTTATTTGATTTATTATAAAGTATTTTATTATATCGCTTAAATATGTGGAGCAAGATTAAATCATTAAATTGAAAAAAAAATATATATAGCTGGTATTTTAGTCACTGATAGCTGATGATAATCATAACCTATTACCACCACGTTTTATTATGCATTATAAAATATATAATGTACTATACACTAATGATGATGGTATACAGTTTAATTTTATACCTCTTTCACAACAGGATCCTCCTCGTTTTTAATTAATTTTGAATCCGTCATTTCTACCGGTTTTTCATATATAAATTTTGAAAAACACTTTTTTTGTGTTCAAGTGTTCAAACCATCGAAAATAAATACATATAATATTCTTGTATTTTATTGTAATATATATAATACACCACCGTGTATTTGCGCCCTCACACGGGAGAAATATAAAGTAAGAAAAGACTCTGCGCACGCGCACTGATTTTCGCGTATTCTATCCTTCTCTTCTATATTCATTAACTATACCAAATTTATACACAGTATGTCAGTATTAGTACTTAGTAGTGAGTTTATTAAAGTTAATGAACAAAAACGGGTTTTCTATTAATTAATACTGTTTGACAATTAATTCATACTATGTTTAAATAATAACAGGTGAAATATTTTATAATTTTATACATGTGATGCTGTAAAGAGTTAAATAGAATTAAATATCGATGAATTGTAGCAATTATTGAGAGTGAATATATTATGATTGATAAATCCTGCCATAAAATGTTTGACACATGATAATGATGGTGATGGTGATAATGATGATGCAAATGATGATGATGATGATGATGACGGTGATGAGGATAATGGAAATAAATAGGTTATTTCCATGAATTAATAGAGGAATGAATAATAATTGTCGAAATTTTGCTACAATCGGAGATTTCTTGACTACAAATAAACTGTGGAATTAAGAAAATTGTTCATACAAAATTTATTGAATTGTTGATTTTGTGAATATATACACAATGACGTCAATGCTTGATCAGTATGAAAGAGCATCTCAAAGATCAAAACCATCAGGACCAGAACCTATGAGACCTGATATAAGTACATCTGGTTTTATTCAAATGAAATCACAAGATGAAGAGCCAATATTTATCAGACAAAGGGTGAATTTTCGGCCGCCAGATAATATTTTACATTTAGCAGTTAGCAGCAATTTTATTATGATTGTAATGGCTAATAATATTATATTGAGAATTGATGTTAAATGTCCAGAAAAAAAGGAGGAAATTGATATATCAAAGTACGTTACAAATATGAAAATATCTGGATTATTTTTGGATCCATTAGGTAATCATTTACTAATTGCTTTGATACCAAAAAATGGTGAAAGTCCACCGCCTGATTTATTTTATTTACACAGAACGTCAACTAAACTCAAACAAGTATGTACAAAAAGAAAGAAACAGGAGAGATAATGTATTATAAATAATTTTATTAGTAAATTAATTAATGAATATTTTATTTTAAAACAGGCTGGCAAATTTAGGGGTCATGAAATTACTGCTGTTGGATGGAACTTTAATAATGCATCTGAAACTACGTCAGGTCCTATTTTACTTGGTTCATCAAGAGGATTGATATTTGAAACCGAAATTGGTTTAGATGGAGATAAAATATTTAATACAAGTTTAGAACAATATTGGAAGCAGGTAATATTAAATTAAAGTTTATAATTTATTTATTCATTACTTGAAATACAATTGAAATATTGCCAAAATCGTTCATGTCATTATTTGTTTCGTCATAAAAAGCTTCCTAATTATTTGCCTCTTTATGGAAATAAAGAGGTTGATGGATTGGTGAGTTATCAAAATTTCATCATGCTTCATACACACATAAATATAAAAAAAAAATCAATTAATGATATTTTATAATAAAATTAATTTTTTTTTCCATCAAAATGATGAATAAAATATATATACAATACAAAAACAACTTTACAGATTCATTATGAATAATTGCTTCTTTTTTTTATATATATTTATAGGTGTTCGACATTGGTGAAGAGAGTAAACCGCCCATTACTGGTATTGTATTTCATAAAATTCCACAATCTGATAAGTATGTCATCATTGTGACAACACTCATTCGGATTTATCAATATGTGGGTACAATAATGAATCCTCAAGAAAAACCATTGCTCCAACAAATTTTCAGCAGATATCTCAATGTACAAGGTATTAAAAATAATTCTATACTATTAAATGATAATAGCCGCGTTTCATTTTATGAATATTATATTTCAGAACGTTTCAATCAATTGGAGAGTTCATTACCATATTCACGTATGCAAGTTTATTATCCAGTACCAAAGGGCATGCCAACATCATTTGGCTGGCTATCGGAAACCGGTATATTATACGCAGAAGTATGTAAAAACATTTAGATAACAAATTGATTATAAGAATTATAAATAAAATTTTAACTTAAAGGTGGATACTAAAGTCGATCCAGACAATGTTTTGGTGAATCAAGAAATGTTATGTTGTCCTGAAACAAGCTTGAGTGGTACAACAGTTGCACAAACATCACTTGCACCAATTAATTTTATATTAACGAAATTTCATGCATTATTACTTTATTCCGATCACGTTAAAGGCATTTCATTACTGAATCAAGAACTTATTTTTGAAGACATTTATAATGATGTAAGTATATATTGGAGTAATAATCCTATTTTATTTATCAATAGTATGCAATTAAATGAAAATGAATATTTAATTTTAATAGACATTTGGGAAATTAATTAATATAATAAAGGATCCAATAAGTGGGGCTATTTGGGCACACACTGAACGAGCTTTGTTCAAATATAAAGTAACTCGCGAAGAAAGAAACGTGTGGCAGGTAATTATTATAACTGTTTTACAAATTATTTAAATCATTATTTTGAATATTAATGAAAATATTTAAACAGATTTACATGGATAAAAATGAATTTGGATTAGCGAAACAATATTGCAAAGACAATCCAGCTCATATCGATCAAGTTCTTGTGAAAGAAGCAGAAATGCTATTCAAAAATAAAGAGTAAATAATATCAATATATTTCAAATATAAATAATCTAATATTATTTTTACATTATATTTATTTATTTTAGATTCGAGAAAAGTGCAATTATTTATGCGGATACTCATTCATCTTTCGAAGAAATATCTTTGAAATTTCTACAAGAATCACAAATAGAAGCTCTTAAAACATTCTTGAAAAAGGTATAATATTAATATAAACAAATGATAAATTTTAAGAGCTCATGAAAATAATTTGATTTTAGAAATTGGAAGGATTACGATCACAAGATAAAACTCAAATAACAATGATTGTTGTATGGGTGATTGAATTATTTATGAATCAATTGGGTACATTAAGAAGCAACCAATCCTCACATCTTTACAATTCCAAGTATACAGAATTGCAAAAACAACTCGATAGTTTTCTATGCATACCTACAGTTGAAGAATGTGTTAAAAAAAATTTAAGTACTATACATAATTTGATGGCTAGTCACGGTGACAAAGATAATCTAATTCGTTTAACAATAATGCATCGTAATTATGAAGAAGTTATTCGGCAACATTTACATAAAAATAATTACTTGGAGGCACTCGAAGTGTTAAAGAGTCAAGCCAATCGTAATTTATTTTATCAATTTGCCGGAATATTAATTCAAGAATTACCAAAGCCTACTGTGGCAGCTCTCATCTCTCAGGGTCATCAATTGCAGCCATCGAAATTATTACCTGCATTAGTTTCCTGCGATAGTGATGAAAAACACGTAATTAAAATTTTTTATTCACTTCTTTCTATTAAGTAATTAATATTAATTACGATTAATAAATATTTTATGTTTGATTTCAGGCAAAAGAGGTTATAAAGTATTTGGAATTTTGCGTTTACAAGCAAAGCTGTCCGGATCAAGCCATACACAATTTTCTTTTATCATTATATACAAAATACAAACAAGATGAAGTAATGCGTTATATTGGTTCACAAGGTACGAGTTATATTTATTATTCAACTGATTAATAATTATTATTTTCTTGAAATAAATTATAAATTTGTTAATTTTAGGTCAAGATATAACAATGGTGCATTATGATGTTCATTATGCATTGCGCTTATGCCAAGAAGCTGGTTTGACAGAGGCTTGCGTGCAACTTTCAGCTTTATTGGGATTATGGACTACGGCAGTTGATCTTGCGCTTACAATCAATGTAGACTTGGCGAAACAAATTGCCGCGATGCCATCACACAACGATAATGAGTTGAAAAAAAAATTGTGGTTGAAAATAGGTACCTGAAATGTTGTTTTAATGATTTATATAATATATAAAACAAAAGGCTAGTTAACACTAACTTGTTTTTTTTTTTTTTTTTTTTTTTTTTTTTCATTTATTAGCTAAACACGTTGTGCGTGAACGTGATGATATTCAGCAGGCGATGGAATTTCTTCAACAATGCGATTTAGTTAGAATTGAAGATATTTTACCATTCTTTTCTGATTTTGTTACAATTGATCACTTTAAAGATGCAATTTGCAGTTCCCTCCAGGCAAGTTTCCATTTCTCATTGTTCAATAATTGTAATATATGTTGTTAATTAATTTTAAAGTTTGTGAATAACTCTGATATGTTATAGGAATACAATCAACACATTCAAGATCTAAAAGAGGAAATGCAAGAGGCTACTAAAGCAGCTGAAGTAATTAGAAAAGATATTCAAGCGTTTCGTAGAAGGTAATGAATAAATAATATTTTATCAAATCAACTTAGTATTTAGTTATATTAATTAATAAAACATTAATTTGTTTGTAATTTTATAGGTGTACATTTGTTCATGTGAAAGATGCATGTAATTCTTGCGAAGTACAATTATTACTGCGACCATTTTACGTATTTCCATGCGGTCATAAATTCCACAGTGATTGCTTAATTGCGGCATTAACTCCAATGTTAACAATGGAACAACAAATAAAATTGGCTGATCTTCAACGGCAACTTACAGTTATATCAAAGAAACCGGAGGATACTACGTCTGTTGGGTCTGTGTCGTTATCAACCAAAGATCAAATAAAAGCAGATTTAGATGAACTGATCGCATCAGAATGTTTATATTGTGGTGAATTTATGATCGAGTATGTATATTTATATTCAAAATAATTTTAATTATTTAATCGTTTTTATAGTCTTATTTTTAATTTTATTATTGGAACATTTTACAGATCCATTGATAAACCTTTTATTGAAGAGGAGAATTATGATAGAGTTTTGGCTGAATGGGCGTAAAATTATACGCTGTAAAATTGAATATTTTTATTTAATTATGTAAATAAACGAAAATACGTATTCAATAAATTTCCCAAGTAAAATTTTACAGGATCAGTTGAATATTTTTTATTCGGATATGGTGAAAGCAGCTTCTGCTTTTTTATCACGTTTACTCACTGAAGAATTCCCGTAAATATAATATCGTAATGGTTTATTGGCCCATTCAGGTCCAGCACTTTCAATTCCAATACGAGGGCACTTAACAATTTGAATGTTCTCATTCGTTGAATTTGTATCGATTTCTATCCACATACCTTTCCACGTTACTATTGAATATTTACAATGCTCTCTTGCAATTTGTAAAGCCATACACAATTTCGAAGGACCATTGCATATTTCATGCGGTTTCAGTACTTTGCCATTTTTTTGTGGATTTTTTGATTTTGAATTTGCAAAACGAAAAGCTGTCATTTGATCGATGCCTTCAATTGGTTCCAATGCTCTTATGAGAACTGCTGCTCCCTCACCTATAAGTCAAAAATAATTTCATCATAAAAAAAATAATGATATATTGTAATAAATAAAATATTATGAATTCACTACATAAGCATGATTTTCGCAAGAAATGTTTCGATTGGTGACACAACAATTTCCTAGAATGTAAAATCGTAAATGTCTGTAAGTTAATCGATTTTGTGGCGTACAATCGTCAATTCGTGGCGCAGCAACAATAGATATTGGAGTTTCGATTGGATTACGTTCAATCCACAAAGAATTTGAGTTATCTACATTTTCTCCATTGTAAGTTTCCTCGTCAATCACAAACGCTGTACATATTTTTGACGGAGTATTGCATAATGTATGCGGTTCAATAGATTTTACAATTGAAGCCATGTAAGTTTCTTTTACATTTGGAATTTTACGCGTGTTCATTAATAATTCAATATAGTCTAAATTCGTCAATGGTTCGATACTCCTGATTAATACATAATCTTGCGGTACTGTATAGATTTATTATTGTATTCATTTATGGTATTAAATACTTTATGTTGTTATTGATAAGTATAATGTATTTATTATATTACCTTGACATGATATATTAACACAACAGTACATGCCATAGGTCATGTAAACATAGATTGTTCCAGATGGCAAATACAGAGGCAAAGTGCGAGGTGTTAATTTATATTGGTATGTTTGTGAAGCTTTATCAATTCCAGCAAGATAACTTTCTGTTTCTACAATTTTTCCTTTCAATATTGTCCCATTTTCTAGTTTTCTCACCAGTATTTTTCCTGTAATATATATAAAGCAAATAAATAATTTATTATTGCAATTTATTCAATATAAATTAATTAATAATTGATTAGCTATAGTTTACCTAGTAAATTTTGAGCTAAATCTTCACATGGAATATTGAAGAAATCATATTTCAATCGATTGATACTCAACATTCTTTCCAAAGATGTTCCTGGTGGATCTTCAAGCTGTTTTAGCTCTTCTTTCATTAATTCCAAGTTCACTTTTGCTCGTAATTTTTTTCCTTTCGTTTCATCATTTGACGATTCTTTATTAATTAATACAGGTGGATCAGAAGTTGTGGATTTTTTTTCATTTTCAGTTTCATCAGTAATATTTTTCGCTTTACGATGTAAATGAGCTCGACTCATTGCTGTTATTTTCGTGTTTTCATTGCCTTATTGAAAGTAAATAATTCATATTTTCTGAGATAATTATCTTTTAGTAGTATACATTTTTGAAACTATTTAAAGAACTATAAAGATATACTATAGTATTGTTATTCTTTATAATGAATTGTCTACAATGAAGTTTGATCCAAAAACATTTCCCAAATTTCAATGTGACCAATATAAAAATAAAAAAAAAATGAGATAAATACACGAAATAATCTGCTTCTACGAGATAATTTTTCACCACATTTCCTTCACATAGCACGTAAATTGATACATATATAATATGAATAACCTATGCACCTTTAAAGAACAGGTAATAAATATACATACTTATTTTTTGAAACATTAACAATGAGAATTCATATCCTGATATGTAGGTACAATTTTTCAGAATGTTGCTGAATGCCATAATGTATATTACACAAGTTGTACAAATATCAAAATTGAAAATCAGAGATGAATAATTGACAAATTCAGGAGTGTGTATAAAGATAATGAAATTTAGATTCTTTTCATAAAAAGAAAATACGTAAAAAAACATGAATTCCTCTGTTTTTTTCTCGATATAATTTTCTAACTCTAAAAAAAAAAAGAATCTTGCATATTATTTACTATTCCAAGAGTTTTGCTATTATTATATCTGTATATCATTCTATAATGTCCTACCGATGTGCAAAACACAACAGATAAATGTAGTTCGTTTCATTAGAACTGGTAACATTTATATCCAGTTCATTCCAGTAGTAAATGAAACGATATTCATCATTCCTAACTCAAGCACGGCCATTGTGAACAGACTTATAGCAGTCTATAACATATTTCACAAATGATTGTCTCTCTTCTGAATCTTTTCTTATCATCCAGCGCTGTTTTATTACAACATAAATCTTATTCAATCTCTCTTGTCTCGCCAATAAGTAAACTATCTTGATGAGACGTTGTCTAATAATTTTGCATGTAGAGCCAGTGTTACGTCCTGGAGTGCGCGATTTCGTCGAGAGAGGCTTACCTTGTTGAATTACGTTGTTCGTGGTCGGGCGCCTCTGCTCCAGATTGGTTGAGAGCCAATCTCTGCGATTCTCCAGCGTAATTGATGCCAACCTCACTATAATAATTTATTTTATAGGGATTGTTCGTTTCTAGAGATGTAGATTCGAAACGGAAACTAGTGGAATTGTGAAGATGTTCGGGTTGGCGGTAAATGAATAACGTTTATGAACACGATTTAAGTTCAAATCACTTATTTATTTAATTATTTTCACTTCACAAAATTGTTCAATGGCTTACTTATTTAATAATAACATCGATGATGAGTTAACAAATAAAATTTATTAACTTGATTACCATTAGTTATTCTATCTTTAATTAATATTAAACGAGAACTCCGACTTGTTTAATTATTTCCTGTATTTTTATTCGACATTAATTTTCTCGCGAACGTCGCGGATAATTATCGCTCTCGAGTATTTCTGAGTAGGAACTGTACTCTACTCGATTTAAACTCGGCACTATGCGATTTTATTAATTAGTTAAAGAACTATTGTGTTGAACAATTATTTTTCAGAAAATAATTGGTCTTAGAATTGTCAGCTGAATGATTGAAATTGATCTTGTCGAAGAACTGATCTTTTTAGTAGACATCGGAGAACTGAATTAAAACTAGGATTAAGACTAAATGACGTTGTGAAGTGAAGTGAAGGTATAACGATCGAATGATGCTGCTATGATCAAGGGGTTTATATATCCCTCAAACTAGAGCATTTTGGGGGTAGTGAGTATGTGGCTTTTTGGGGTTGGAATGTAGACAAATAAATTTTGCGTTATCTTGAATTTAACGAACATATTCACTTAGAGTTGGCGACGGACCCATTGATTGCCCTTATCGACGCATTCCTTTTTCCATGACCAATATGCGTATTAGAGGAATCTATTAGCGCATCCTGTGAGTCATCGAGTTCTTGTGAAAAGTCATAAAATCTGGAATGCGTCCTCATCGAGATCGATATCGACTCTTAAAAAATACAAGCTTTTCCAATTTGGGGCCTGATTTATGGTACCATTTTGAAGATAGAAATTAAAAAGAAAAGAAAATACGTATAATGAAAATTCGTCCATAATTTAGCCAGAAGACGTAATACTTGTAATTACATCAGATGTGTAGTTGGATTTGTTAGTTGTATATTTATTATGTAACATAATTAGAGTTCTGTCTTATCGATCGCAGTTCTCATGTATTTCATTTGTATATATGTATATTATGTTATACAGCTATTTCTTAAGGTTTAATTTCTTATTAACTAATTATTCTATGTTTAACCTATATAATAATATATCCCTACGCTGGGGATATAACACCTCCCCACCTGAAAAAGTTCGAGCGTCCTCGTTCGAATAAAATGCGCAAAGTTTAAACATATGTATGATAAAAAATTTTATTTCGTTATTCTTTTTTTTATCATTTAATTATGCATGTTCTCTTTTCCACTCATTATTTTATTATAAATCGTTTTTAGCTTATGTGGGTGGAAAATTATTTAATTAATTATCTAGTCATTATTTTTTGTTAATTTTAATTACTTATCTACTATTTAATTTACTCGTCATTGTTTGATTATTCAATGCATTTGTAAAATAATTTTATCGTATCAATTTTATTTTTCTCCTGATAGTTATTTGAGTATATTTTTTTTTTTTTTTTTTTTTTTTTTTTTTTTTTTTTTTTTTAACAAATACATCGGTAATTCCTGAAATTTCATTTTAATTAATTAAATAACTATCATGATTTTAATTTTATGATAAATCAATTACTATTTCTTTTACATTATTATTATTTTTTTTTTTTTTTTTTATCAAAGATGTTTTTTTTCTTTTGGCGGTATTCTTTTCTTTGCTTTATTTCGCGTTTCTCCGCGCCTCTGGGTTTCGAACCCGCGACCTTCCGTGTGTGAAGCGGTGTTCGTTCCACTGAGCCTAGTAGCTACTTATTTACCTTAGTTTTTAATTATATATTCTTATTATAAGGTTTATCTCTCCTAATAGTAATAAAAATTAGTTGTGTACTGTAAGTGTGATTAATATTGTTGAGGAAGATTCAAACTACTTGATTCCTATATGTATTTGCGATTTTTATTTATATATGTACGTATTCGAGTTCAAAAGTGCCACCCCTCCCCACCTAAATAGTCGAACGTCCCCGTTCGCGCTAATATGTTTTTAAATTTTTGGCGGGAGATTCGAGTGTGGTTTATGGGTGAGTGTTATTATTATTATTTTTTTTTTCAGTACAATTTTGGTGTATATGGTGCTGTTGTTACTTGACTTGTGATATGTGGAGTGTTATTAATTGTAGGGTAAATTTGTGATGTTGTTGGAGTTTCATTTTGCATTTTTATTTCCACTTGCTCAATCGTTCTGTTGTAATTTGTTTCTTCTAATTTATTATTTTGATCATTTCCCTTCGTTAATTCTTTTTCTGCGTCTTTTACTTTACTTCGATCTCTATTCAAGTGGATTAATAAATTGGTGACTGAGTCCCATACTGCTCCTAATAACCATAAACTCCATCCAAAAATTGTATGTAATGCATAGCCATGTACAATTATATCTACAGAGAATTTTATGAATCTAACTACCATCCAAATTCCCATTAAAGTCACTCCGTAAGTGCCTATTGTATTAAAGAAACTTGTCATTTTTCCCCATACTTTTTGGATTGTCTCCTTAACAATTTTTTCATCCATTAGAGTTGCGATTGAGATTCCTTGTCGTATACTTTCCTGACCCGTAGCTTCTCTTGCTAAGGTATGAAGTACGGCAGTTTTCTCTAATGGAAACATCATTGTTTCTCGCAATTTTTCCAGGTCGTCTGCAGAATATATTCCACCTGTTGCTAAATTTGATGGGCTGGAGTATTTCCATGATGTTTGTGTTTGTGCAGAAATTCTTTCTGGAGCAACCGCGGGTGCTACTTGTGGCATCATTTGTATCCATTCATTGTTTAAATGAAACATTGGCGCCAAAAATGTGTTACATTCGATTTGGTTTCCCGTGTGTACTAAGATGTGTGTGCGAGGTAGCATATATAATGATTCGTTACCCCGATGAACTGGAAGTTCTTGGAAGCATTCCTTTGTTTTTCTTATTTTTACGTCAACAGGTACGCATTTTGCAATGCGTATTGTTTCTCCCGTGATATATGCCATATAGCCAGCTTGCTTCATAAAATGATAGGCGAATTCGGCTGGTGCGATTGGTGCCATTGCGAGTGCGTTATGCAGCATTTGTTTTTCTAACTCGCATTGTTGAACAATTACATTATTATACAAGGCGGTTATTTGTCCTTTTAGATGTTGTTCTAAATAAACGAATTTTGAATTTACGTACGTTAAGATATCCATATTGGGAGTAGTAATTCTATTTTTGTAGGTAAAGAAGCTACCTTTAGATCTATCCATTATGAATAATTTTGGGTGTTCAGTTTTTATTAATTGGTAACCGCATATTTGTATTATTCCACGTACGGATAATGCGAAAGTTATATCCTCTGTGGTTAGGCTATAAATTTCTTGTGCGTAGTTATTAAAACTTTTGTCCTTGATTCTCTGAGCGCTTCCTTGGTATAATAAAGAGAATTTATCAGATTTGCATTGATCCATTGGTATTATATTCCAGTACGTGTTACCTCCTTCCACGTCCATGCAACTACCTTTAGAATACGTGCATCTTACTCCTGAGCGTAATGTAATTTCGTTTTTATCGACTTGTACGGTTGTATAATAATCTTGTAAGGTTATGAATATTTGACCTATTACTACTACGTCGTCCCAACTTCCATAGAAGTCTGAGAACGATGAGCCTTTACAATTTCCTTCGTTATCGACTCGTCCGGCTAGTTTTAGCGGGCGGTCTGTCGTACCGTTCATTGTTAAACTAGTATGGTATTGATTGTACGATCGATACGTTTTCGTTTGGTGCATTAGTCGACAGATGTCATAAGTAGTTTCGCTAATATATTGTGCGTGAGCATTGGCAACTATTGAGATATGTGAGTGCATACCGCAATGATATATAGATCTATGGATTTCTATCTTACATTGAATTACGTGTATAGATGATAATTCGGCGGCCTGTAGCAATTGAACTTCTGTTGTTATTTTCTCAGGATTGTTGATTGGAGTTTCACATCCCTTGATATCCGTTAATGACAGTGTCGTCATGTTCATTGTTGGTGCCCCGCAATCATACGCGACGAGGCCTTTTCCTAATCCTACTAGCGTACAGATCCCGAACAATATCAATTGCGCTGATCCCATGATTGATCTGGAATCATACGATCAATTTTGTTTTATCGTTAGCTTTTTCATCGTCGTCTGATAGATCTAAATATGCTATTTTGACTCTATCACAATGTACGATGCGTTTAGTCTTTTTATCTATTTGAATTTCTATGTCATTTTTCTCAGGTATTATATCTGTTATTTCATATGGACCTTTATAATTATCATCGAGTTTTCCCGCGCGATGATCTTTAATTAAATACACGCTTTGACCTATTTTGAATTGTACTGGATTTATCTTTTTATCGTAATTTAATTTTGATTTAAATTTCGCGGTTTCAAGATTTTCTTTAGCAACTTTTCTGATCTCATTAACTTTTCTTAATGTTTCTTTCATGTAATCTTCATAAGTTCTGACGTTATCTAATGGTGGTATTTCTGATGGCATAAGAGCCTTTCTTTGATGGATAATTTCATACGGTGTGAATTTTGTTCCCTCGTGTTTACTTGTATTATAAGAGAACATTGCGTGACTTAACCATTTATCCCATTCTTTTCTATCTTTTAAATAATGTTTCAAATAATCTGCCAATACTTGATGACTTCTTTCTAATGATCCATTTGTTTGAGGGTGAAATGCAGTTGTTTTTAATTGTTTAATACTGAATGCTTTAGTTAATCTTTTCATTACTTTGCCTATAAAAGCTGCTCCTTGATCTGTTAATATGGCTATTGGACAACCATGTTTTAATATAAGTTCGTCAATTAAACCTCTTGCTATTTCATCAGCATTTGCATGCGTTAATGGTACGGCAAAACAGTATTTTGACAAATCATCTTGCATGGTGAGAATATATTTATGACCGTTTACAGTTGTTTCGAGTGGTCCCACAATATCAAGAGCTACTTTATCAAATGGTTCACCAGATGTGTCTGTTAATATCATTGGCTGCTTTGTTTTTATTCGCACTAATTTTTTCCTTTGGCAACTAGCGCAATATTTAATGAATTTTTCGATGTCTCTTTTCATGTTTTCCCAAAAATATTTTTGTCTAATTCTATTATAAGTCTTTGTGACTCCTTTATGTCCTCCTATTGGTGAACTATGACATTCTTCTATTATTGTTGATCTATCATCGATTTGAGGTATAATTATTTTGTCCTTGCAAATAGTGATTTTAATATTTGTACCATGGAAAATATTTCTCATAATATCTTTAAGTTTTATCCATGCTGTATCTTTTATATCACTTCTACCTTGAGATATACTAGCTGACTCGATATTTGATTCAATCATATGTTCTTTTAAATTCGTAAAAGCTAAACTGAAGCTTTCTTCTTTTAATACGCTTGTATCGTCCTCTTGAACAACTAATCCAAATATAAATTTCTTTTTTATTTTATTAATTAGAATATCTCCCATTTCAAATTTTGTATGAGGATTTACATTCTTTAACCATCCCTTTTCTATGAATCGTTTACTTATTTCACTTGAAACTGTTCCGTCTGCTGATAAGAAACAAATGTAATTATCTTTTTTCATCTCTAAGTTATCACGTGACTCTATTATATTTATAGTGGAATGACTACATTCTATACTTTCATCGTTATCCTGTTCTATAATCGTTTGTTTTGGAACATTATTTTCATTTTGTCTATGATTAAGTTGGCCTGTTACCGATGATTTATTTATTGACTTGTTATTTTCATCTGCGTTTATTATTATTGAGTTCTGTGGCAATGATACTATAGAATTATTTTTAATAGTATTTTCTAATGATTTATTTTGGCTAGTTTTTGTTGTAGTGTTACCAGTGTCTTTATTGTCGCTAAGAGATATTGAATAATTTTTGTGTGTTGAGTGATTAGAAATCTTGCTTATATTTTCAGTAGTAAAGTCATTTGGTAAAGATATATTTGTTTTTTCTTCATTCTCTTCTGTGATTTGTTTTAGCTTTGTCGATGTGTGAGAGTGTTGTGTAGGTTGAGTCTTATTTACATTTTCTTTCTCGCTCTTACTAGGTATCCTAACTCTAGTGGCTTGAGGTTTATGTGCCGCTCCATTGACACAACAGGGGCATTTAATATTTACTTTTCTGGTGCGTTGAGAACGCCGTAATACAGGTTCATTCCTTGTTATTTCTTTTTCAGGCAATATCGATGTTTCTTTTGTTTCTTTTAATTTTCGTTCATTTGTAGTTTCTTCTTCATTATCGTCGCTCGTAGCGGGTGATGTGGACATTTCGTTTTCCACTGTTAAACAATTTCCTTCAATTTTATTCTTAGTTAAAGTATTATTCGTCGTTATTATTGATTGCTGTGGTCTTCTACTAATAATTTCTGTAGGTTGAGAAGTAATTATTGGTGTGTCATTTTCGCTTTCTGATTTCTCATCTATATCTTCTTCTTCAATTATTATTTTCCTTTTTTCATCAAATAATTTTTCTCTGTTATGAGATGACCTTCGTTTCATTTCAATACTTGTTTGGTTTTGAGGTATAGGCGATAGTAAACTTAATGATTTTCTTTCTCTCTCTCGTACCCTAATATTAGGTTCTGTCATCGGTGTGGATGTAGTGAATCCATATTTGAGAGGTTTGTTTGCGTGAGTACCGGATAATACGTCGATACATACACTTGTTTCATCTTTTGTTTTTCCTGACACTGTATTGTCGCTTTCAAATTGTAAAATTTTATTTTTACTTGGTTCTTTTCCAGCTTTCTCTGGATAATCCTCAGAGAGCAAAAATTCTACCTTCTTTTTGGGTAGTATAACGTTTCTTGATGAATGCGCGTGAGGGATTCTCAAAGGCGTTTCCACTATTTCTTCCTCAGTCGAAAGTGGATTCAATTTATCGGGGTTAGTGTTTCCCTCGATAGAAATTGTACGCTTTGTATCGAAACTCCTCGTCATTAATAATTCTTCTTTTTCCTTCCGGCTATACTCGGGCATCTGTTTAATTTCATTTCTACATTTATTTATTTCTCGTCGACTTGTGCTAGGTTGATCAGACCGTAGGTTTGACGACGGATTATCTAACTTTGACTCGGGTGTTGCTACCTGCGTTCCTCTAGGGTCGTCCGCATTTATAGGCAACACGTTTCGTCTCTTTAATGTTTTTATTTGTTTATTTCTATTCAATTTTAGTAGTTTATAATTTTTACGATATATTTCGTCATCGCTATCTTCACAGCTCGCTTCAGAGGAGTGTGGATAATTTGTTATATTTTTTACAATTTGAAATTCTTTCTCTGGGGCACTCGTATTCTCCCAGGCACTTGATTTATAATAACCTCTTATGATGTTTAATTCTTTAGATTCTACTGGATTACGCGATAATGCATCTGCATTGGTATTAATCTTTCCGGCTTTATAACATACGGTAAAATCGAATTCTTTCAATCGTTCACGCCATCTCATTACACGCGAAGTAGGATCGTTCCATGCATTTATCCATACTAGCGGTCTGTGATCCGTAAACAAAGTGAATGATCTCCCGTAGAGATAAGGTCTAAATGTTTTCAAGGCAAATACTGTTGCTGCCATTTCTCTGTCTATTGTCGAGTAATTTTTTTCATGTTTATTAAGTGTACGCGATGCATAAGCTACTACTGCGTCTTCGCCTACCTTGCCTTGTGATAATACAGCACCTAAAGCGAAATTTGATGCGTCTGTGGTTACGTTAAATGGTTTGTTAAAGTCAGGATACATTAATATTGGAGCTTCACATAATTTATCTCGTAATATTTCAAATGCGACTTGATGTTCACTAGTCCATTCAAATATTACATTTTTACTCGTGAGTGTCGCTAATGGTTTTGCGATTTTTGCGAAGTCTTTAATAAATCTACGATAATATCCTGCTAATCCTAAAAATTCTCTTACGTTCTTTGTTGTTTTTGGTACAGGAAATTTTTGTACTGCTTCTATTTTTTGTGGATCCGGTTTTACACCGTCTGATCCTATAATATGACCAAGATATTTAACTTCTGTTCTCAAAAATTCGCATTTATCTGGTTGTAAAGATAAATTCGCTTTTCTCAGTCGTTCAGCAAGCTTTTTAAATTTAACTGCATGTTCATCAATAGATCGTGCATAAATAACTATATCATCTAAGTATACGAATAAATCTGCACCTTGTAAACCTTGTAATACAACATCCATTAATCGTTGAAATGTTGCTGGTGCATTTTTCAGTCCAAATGGCATGCGATTAAATTCATAATGACCATGTGGTGTGGTAAAAGCTGTTTTATGTTTATCGTCTGGATGCATCTCTATTTGGTGAAATCCAGAAGCAAGATCAAATGTAGAGAAATATTTAGCTCCACCCAATTGGTCTAATATGTCAGTAATTAATGGTAATGGATATGCGTCACCTACGGTTTTCTCGTTAAGTTTACGATAATCTATTACCAAACGCCATCTTTTATTTCCCTTTGAATCATCTTTCTTTGGTACTATCCAAAGTGGTGAATTATACGGTGACATGGATGGTTGAATTATTTTCATGCTAATTAAATCATCTATTTGTTTTGCAATCTCTGGTTTTTGAAATGGAGGATGGCGATATTGTCGTGTAAATATTGGAGCATTGTCACTAGTTGGTATTGCATGGGTCGTGACGTTTGTAGCTCGTAAGAATTCTCCAGGTATATGAAAAAGGTCAGCATATTCTTCAATGAGTGTATTTACAGCTTTACTCTCTTCCATATTTAGATGGTCTAGGCGTAAAAGTTCTAATACAGTTTTAACGCGGTCATTACCCTGTGCACTTGGGCCCTGTGCGCTTGGGCTTATCTTGCGCTCAGCTGTGTTTGAGTTTTTACTTGTTTCGTCCTCGTCTGCGCTAGTATCGAATGGATACAATGGTATTACGGGCACGTCTACCTTTACATCTTTATCTCCTGTATTAATTGCATACAAGTACGCTACTCCATTTTTACATGTCACGATTGCTTCTCCAGCATATATGCCATCTCCCAAGGGTATTCGTGGAATGTATCCTTCTTCGTCTTGTGTGTTATTGACTCGTATGAACATGAGCGTCTTTTGTCTCGCTGGTAGTGTAATTCTTTCATTATTTGCGAGAGGAAATTTTCGTCCGTCAAAAATAATTTCTCTATTAACGTAGCTAATTTCACCATTATTTACGTGCATGAATTCAGTACCTATTATACCTGCGTAGTCTAATGGAAAATCTTCAGGTATAACGTGGAATATGCCGTTTAAACCATTTAAATTTAAACTTATGCTTCCTAATGTTCTAGGCTTGTCATGTTTAGAGACTCCTTTTAATTCGTATGTTATATTATCGTTAATTTGATTTATATTTTTTATCATGTTTAATTTTATTAGGTTTAATTGTGAACCTGTATCTACTAAGAATTTATTTATTGGATATTTTAATTGATTTGATTTCATATTAATAGCAGGTGAACTATAAGTTGGCGAAATTGAATTAAAATTGCAATTAGCAGTTAATATTTTGTGTTTTTGAGAATTATTTTGACGAGTTTTGGGCGCTTTATTTATTGAGTGTTTCCCGTCGGCGCGCCGTTGCGAGGGGCTCCCTGCTCGTTTCCCGCTTGCGCTTCAGCCGATCTATTATTTTCTGTTGTGGGAAAATTATTCTGTCTTTGCTGCTCGTCGTATATGCGTTTTCTACATTCAGTTGCAATATGTCCCAATTTATGACAATAATTGCATTGAATGTTATATCGATTAGAACTATTATTTTGATTATTTTGCCCTTGATTTCTATTGGTATTGAATCTATTATTTTGATAATTAGAATTATTTCTTCGATTATTATCAGAATATTGATTATTATTGCTTCTACTGTTTCTATAGTTTTGATTATTATTATTAGGAATATTATTTCTATTGTTTGTATTCATATTGTTTTGATTATTATAATTGTTATTCCATTTTTGATTAATGTTTCTTGTATTTTGTGTATTTCCGTATTTAAAATCATTATCTCTTTTTCTGACTCTGCATTCACTCCATTCGTGTCCTACCCGACTACAATAATTACAGTGTTTGTTATTTGTATGAGGTGTTCGTGTGTTTTGTTTTTGTTCGTGTTGTACATTAAAACATGATACGGTATTATTTTCCATTCCTAGATTGGGAAATTCAGTACAGAGTGTTTCTGCCTCTATTGCCTCTTTTATTGCTAATGCTAATCTTTCAAATTTTACCTTCTTTAGTAGTCTAACATATTGTGGTCGAAGACCTTTAATAAATGCGCTTACTGCAATTTCTGTTACTATTTTTTCTCTTTCTTCTTTACCGTCCGCGTCTGACTGAGTTATATCGTCTACTATTTCTCTTAATATTTTTGTTACTCTTTCCCCGTATACTGATACTCTTTCGTGTTGTGCTTGTCGAACAGATTTAAATTCTACGATTCTATCAGTATATGGTATAGGTGGACCTTCAAAATGTGAACGAATAAATTTAATTAAATTATCTATTGTTCTAATGTCTTCTTCTATTATTCTCGCGGCGTATTCTCCTTTGAATTTACTCATTAGTGAAAAAACTATATTCTCTTCGTTCATTTGTGGTAAGAACGTTCTCGCTCTTTCACAACATTTAATAAATGCGCGCGTTGTACAGCCTTCTTTTGTACCGTCAAAATTTGGTATGAATTTAAGGAAAGATTTTGGGTCATTATATGTGTTTGTCTGATTCGCGGTTCTGAAAGGTGTTGTATTTGCGCCGCTCGCGATGCCATCCCCTACTGTTTGATTATTTTGAGCCATTTTTAAAGTTAATTTTCACAATCTTATAAAATAACTTATTTAATAATTATTTCTATTATTTACGTTGTTGATGTTGTAAACTTGTAGTTTGGGGATGTCCTTATCTGCGATGGTTGATCTTCTGTTTATTTTTCTGCTTGTCTGCGGTCGGTGCTCCTTGTTGGCCTTGAGTCAGGTGTTGCTGGTGTCCCTTTTTCGACGGCTGCTTATCGCTGACGTCTAGTTTTTATTATAGTAAGGCACACGCACAGCACTTTTAACGAATTATTATATTTCACTTTTCAGTTTAGTCTGCGTATTAATTTTTCGCGATGTTACTTTAATTTATTTTCATTACTATTTTTTGTTGTAGAGTCACTTTAATTACCAAGTCTTTATTATTTTAATGTTTAATGTGTTTAAGTTTTACCGCTAAGGTCACAATTACTAATTCCCGGTAACCTGTTGCTACCAGTTTTTATTATCTATTTTCAATTTTGATTTTGTTATATAGGTACTTTGTAATTGACGTACTTTTATTGTTCGAAAAATGGTGCTACTCTTTCACTGTTACTTGTTTCAGAAATTTTCTTTTACCGCTTGAATGTCACAACCACTAATTTCCGGTAACCGCTGCCACCAGTTTTTATTATAGTAAGGCTGTTACGTCCTGGAGTGCGCGATTTCGTCGAGAGAGGCTTACCTTGTTGAATTACGTTGTTCGTGGTCGGGCGCCTCTGCTCCAGATTGGTTGAGAGCCAATCTCTGCGATTCTCCAGCGTAATTGATGCCAACCTCACTATAATAATTTATTTTATAGGGATTGTTCGTTTCTAGAGATGTAGATTCGAAACGGAAACTAGTGGAATTGTGAAGATGTTCGGGTTGGCGGTAAATGAATAACGTTTATGAACACGATTTAAGTTCAAATCACTTATTTATTTAATTATTTTCACTTCACAAAATTGTTCAATGGCTTACTTATTTAATAATAACATCGATGATGAGTTAACAAATAAAATTTATTAACTTGATTACCATTAGTTATTCTATCTTTAATTAATATTAAACGAGAACTCCGACTTGTTTAATTATTTCCTGTATTTTTATTCGACATTAATTTTCTCGCGAACGTCGCGGATAATTATCGCTCTCGAGTATTTCTGAGTAGGAACTGTACTCTACTCGATTTAAACTCGGCACTATGCGATTTTATTAATTAGTTAAAGAACTATTGTGTTGAACAATTATTTTTCAGAAAATAATTGGTCTTAGAATTGTCAGCTGAATGATTGAAATTGATCTTGTCGAAGAACTGATCTTTTTAGTAGACATCGGAGAACTGAATTAAAACTAGGATTAAGACTAAATGACGTTGTGAAGTGAAGTGAAGGTATAACGATCGAATGATGCTGCTATGATCAAGGGGTTTATATATCCCTCAAACTAGAGCATTTTGGGGGTAGTGAGTATGTGGCTTTTTGGGGTTGGAATGTAGACAAATAAATTTTGCGTTATCTTGAATTTAACGAACATATTCACTTAGAGTTGGCGACGGACCCATTGATTGCCCTTATCGACGCATTCCTTTTTCCATGACCAATATGCGTATTAGAGGAATCTATTAGCGCATCCTGTGAGTCATCGAGTTCTTGTGAAAAGTCATAAAATCTGGAATGCGTCCTCATCGAGATCGATATCGACTCTTAAAAAATACAAGCTTTTCCAATTTGGGGCCTGATTTATGGTACCATTTTGAAGATAGAAATTAAAAAGAAAAGAAAATACGTATAATGAAAATTCGTCCATAATTTAGCCAGAAGACGTAATACTTGTAATTACATCAGATGTGTAGTTGGATTTGTTAGTTGTATATTTATTATGTAACATAATTAGAGTTCTGTCTTATCGATCGCAGTTCTCATGTATTTCATTTGTATATATGTATATTATGTTATACAGCTATTTCTTAAGGTTTAATTTCTTATTAACTAATTATTCTATGTTTAACCTATATAATAATATATCCCTACGCTGGGGATATAACACCAGCACTTAATTATTCCACATTGTTCTTTGACATTTATTATCCTTCACCATTATTTCTTTTTTTATTCTTGAATGAATACTAACTCGTATTCATTAATTGTTTTCACAAATACGAATTTATCAATAATATCATTGACTATCACTTCAATATATTTTTGTTTATTGGATTTTATTTCTATATTTATTTTATATTTTATAAATAAATCGTTGAATGTAACATTATCGCTTGGTTATGGTGAGCCATTGAGTGATGACATGCCAAATAATCTGAAAAAGAAAATTATTTCACATACAAAAAGAAATTCCTCGATATCCTCGACAAGCACTTTTCTATTTCGTGTCAAGTCTGAGAGTCTTTTATCGAAAAATCCCAGCAACTATTGAATTCAGTAGCACAATATACGGATAAGAATGAATAAAGAAAAAAAAGAATTTGTCACACAATGATAAAAATGTTGAATGAAGAGCGCTGGACAAACGACATCAATATTGTCGCTGTGAAAATTAAGAGGTTCTCTTTGCATAAGGGATTTGAGATCTCTTTGAATTTGTAATCATATTATTTTTCAGGATTTTCAGCGCTACTTTGTGATCATGTATTATAAAATATTGTAGAACATGATTTTCTTCTTTACGTATATATGTCATTGGTGTAAGAGCTTTGTTTTCCAAGTTTTGCAGGTTTCTACTAATGCGTGACTTATACGCATACTCTGGCAACATGAATATTGCACCATATTCAAGAACAGTGAAAAGTTGTTTTGGTCGCGTGTAGAGGATGTGAAGGGGCGTAAAATTGTGGGTTGAAGTAGTTTGCGTGTTGCAACAATAAGGGTAAGTTTAGTTTTATACAGATAAGTCAGGAAATGAGTAGTAGACGATATTCAATAAATCTTTGATTTCGTAACATGACAAGACAGTAATAAATAGAAGAAACAGTAAACCACATCCCTTCAATCTTTATTTTCTTCATCATTCAATTTATAGTTTTCCAATTTTTACTATTTTTCAACTCACAAATAAATTTTTGTATAATACTTTATAATAAATATAATTTATAATAAGTTAAATATAAAGCATTTTACATTCATTGATCTATAAGAGTAACATAAAACACTTTCTTTAAGCTTTAATAGTCAGTTAATGAGATTGGGAAATTATATTTATAAAGTTTGAATAAAAACACATTGAATGATATGATTTTATTCAATTTCATTTGTAATTATTTACCATTTTCAATAGTATTTTTGTCTTCTTTTTGTAATTCTATATTTTTTTGTATTTCTATTAGAGTTTTGGCCGTTGTTTCTGGTATAAACAAATACGTATAAGGTGTAGCACAAAATGCACCCAAAGCAAATATCCAAAAAACATATTTTTCATCTATAATATTCACAAGGGATTGAAATGTCTTTGATACCATGAATGAAATGAGTGCTGAACTACCACTGAAAAACATGGATGCTATTGTTTTCAACATCGGTGGAAACAGTTCACTAACGAGAGCATTTGGCACTGGTATTAAGCCACAGGTAATTGAGAAATTAAAAAGAAAAAGTGCGAAGATTGGTAACCAAGTGAGTGATGCAGCTTCAAATCCAATAGACAGTAAATGAAAATGACTGCCAAGTAATATTAATGCCAAAGATGTACCTAAGCTCGAGGCAATTAATAACGTTCGTCGACCAAATTTATCCACAAATATTGTGGCAGTTGCACCAGCAATTACAGTACATAAACACAGTGATGTGACAACAGTACTTGGTGTAACGCTCACTGCACTTTTTATCACAATTATTTCGGCATAATAATTCATTGTGTTGTGACCACCGACATATACAAAAATATTCAGCATCAACATCATCATGATTTTACGAAGATTTTTTGATTTCATTAATTCTTTTAATCTCATTGAAAATTTAACATTTGAAGAATTACCAACAAAGTCTTTTAATTCTTGAATTTCTTTGGCAACATCTGCTTCACGTTTAAACCATTTGAGGGACAATTCAGCACGTTTCATATTACCATTGAGCACATGATGATACGGTGATTCCGGAATGAAGTAGATGAGTACAATGTAGAGTATGCTGATGGTTAAGCCAACGTAACCAAATTGATCCATTGGAATATATGGTCCAATTGCAGTTCCAATTAAAGCACCAACTGACGCCGCATTTGTGTTCAAGAATATCTGAGAATATCATTTAGTAACAAACTATTTCGAGTATTTTTATTTAGCATAAATGGTATATGTTCATTATATATTTTATTTTTGCTTTTTTATTTATTTTTTTTTTTCTATTCAATCAGGATTCTGATAGTAATTACGTAAGGCCCTCCAAGAGACGATTTTTACCAAGGAACCACGAATCGATGGATCAGCAATTTCACCCAGAAATAATGACAGAGTCGTCCAAAGCATTGCAACACCAACACCGCAGGCAAATCTCGCAATATAAAGCCACGTTACTGTTTTCAACATAATGGTACATGCCCAGCCAATAACTGTTGGTAAAATAGCGATAATAAGAGTCTTCCTTCTTCCAATAATACCTAACAAAAATTAATACATCATTATATGAATGTTATTATTTTTTTTTTTTAATGATTTATCTGAATATTATTTGTTTATATATTGTCAGTGTTTACCTTGAGAAATTGCGCCGCATATTGCACCACCAAATCTACCAAGAGGGAGTAATGATGCGACCCATGATGCCTCCTCATCAGTGAGTTTTAATGGTGTATTAGTGTATGGTGATGTGAGCTGAGCAAGATAGGGCGATGTCCATCCGTTTGAAAGGCCAGCCGTGAGTACAGCAAGACACGCTTTATCAAAATTTAATTATTCAAGTGTTTGAATATTTAATTTAATGTATATTAATTTTTTTTCTTTATAAATACATAATTATAATAAATATTTTACTTGTAAATCCAGTGAACCATTGTGGCCATAGCGTGATTTTCGTAGGATTCATCATTGGTATGTGAATGAGTTATGAAAATAGAATTCAATGGTGTCACAAAATTACAGTAGTAGCAATTGATAAATGTTGATGTATCTCTATCAAGAAACAAATTAATGCTATGCTTCAACTACACCAGCAACGAATACTGTTTTAACTATTATGATATATTAAAGTTGGAAGTCATGTAAATAGTAAGTTGGATTTTCAGTATTGCGATAATATAATATGTATTTATGACTATGTATTTAACCAAATTAATCAGATTTTTTGATGTATATTCTCTAGAATTTTATGATGATATTTGTGGATAATTAATTACTGGAGAAAAAAAAAAGGTCTCTTATCATTTTAGATCGTGTGATGTTTGTTCAAATCTTTTATGTACACGTGATATATATTTTTATTTTGCATGTATGGAATTGTACTTCCAATACGTTTTTATTTGTTTTTGATTCATCATCATCATCCAAGAACAATCGCTCTCAGTTCGCATCAACTACGGGTCGTTGTTTTAGCCGTAATGTTTGAGATTAAACCATGAATAAATAATAATTACTCGTTTCGTCATTCTTTTGTTTGTAATTGGATTATTTATGACAGTATGACATCTATCATATTTATTAGTTAATTTAATATCGTTGCAGATAAATTCAAAAAGTAAAGTCGAGAAGTGAAATTAATATTTCACAAAGTTGAAACGATATAATGTCATTGACTGAGTCAACAAAATCGTCAAGGTATCCATTAAACGTTGCCAAAGACAAAATTCAACGGACACGTGATCGTATTCGCGGTGAAACAAGGTGAGTTTAGTGAAATAATATTTATATCATTTTATTCCATCGTATACCGTAGAAACGTGCGCAATAGATCAAAAGCACTTTAATGAATAAAAAATTCGGCGTTGAGATGAGATGAAATGGGAAACCGTCTCATTCTCTATATATGCATGCGCACGAGTTTGTCTTTTGATTGAATTTTTATGACATGCTAACGAGATCTTTTTAATGTCTCTTGTCATGGACTTTTTCAAAAAACATTTTATTTACCAAATATCACAAGTCATCTCAATGAATTATCACATAATGATGATGAATCTAATTCACTGTTACAAAATGATAATGAATTAGTTGGAAATTCAGGTATTGTAAATTAATTATAAAAAGTAAAAATTTTTTTTAAATATAACATTTTCATTGGTACACGATTAAATAATTTAATATCTAACATTTCAGACTCTCATCAAATTGATCATACATCTTTGGAATCATTGAGCATCGATAAAACAATAATAGCGAATGACAATAATAAAGAGTTGATTGGCAATAATTCAGAATGGTTTCATGAAAATCTTGGACGACCGCTGGTATTGGGATTGCGTGAAATTGTTGCCAAACAACCACGAGACCCAATAGATTATTTGGCCCATTGGCTATTGCATTATCGAAGTTCTCAGGTGATGTCAAAGCATCGACGTCAGGAGCTGACGTTGCGCAGGAGCCAGTTGCAACGTTTAGAGAGTAAGGTGAGAATGGGCTTGGGATGGGGTGTTGGCCTTCCAATAACGTCTCTCTCCTTTCCTCTCTACATCTCGTTCAGATCTCATCTGTTCAAAGTTACAGCAATGTCGTTGAGAATATGAAATTAAATTATCGCATCAGTTATATTTCGTTTTCAGAAATTTTCAACGAAACAGGCCAAGGACGAATGTAAATATCAAATGGTGAATGATGAAGAGAAGGGTGAATTAGACGACTGGAATTTTGAAAACTATAACATGACACAAATAGCATGACGTCAATGATGAATGAGGTCGAATCAAATTCATTTTTTTACCTCACGCAATAAATACCTATACTATACTTTTCATCATAAAAATTATTCAACATTCAGAAAGACGTATAAAAATATACGTGCACATGAATAAAAGTAATAATTAAAAATAATTAATTTTTATAGAATAATTAAATTAATTATCGTATAACATCATTTATAAAATTAATGATAATGAAATACATAATTACATTTTATCGATTAACTGTTTAAATAATAACTGAACAAAATTAGATCTTTGTAAAATATATAAATATATTTCAAAATTTTGTATAATTGAATATCTAAATGAATTTATATAATTTTAATCGTCACAAAGTATTCAGTCTCACTGTCGATTTGACATTTTCGTGAGTGTCCCTCAAGCTTGATAGCGTATAACGTCAACCACCTTTCAACCCTTGTTCATCTCCGTATAGAGAGTACACCAACACACAACCCCTTCGACTGTACGACAAGTGAAATATTAAATTCGTGAATTTCCGCGCGACCTCGCGTACTTCCGTCACCAAGTGTGATGGTTCTCATGCAGGGGTTGAGCTTAGAATTATGTTTGCGCAGCCGCTGAATGAGCTTTATACGTGGGCTATTCAACAGTCTCGTGTCGAGAAATTGTGCGATCCCATCCCCCAGCAACTGGATTGTTTTATTGTGAAAGAAAAAAAATAAAAGAGGTCGACTGTTGGGAACACCAGATAACAGTAGAAAAATTTGTGAATCTGTCGAGATTAAAATTAAATGAATTAATCATCAGAAGAAAAAAATTGATAAATATTTATTGACTGTATAATGGTAGTTAAAAAAAAAAACGTAGTGAAACTTGCCGCAAAAGGTCATAATAATATTGACGCCAGGCGCCAACCTTTCAATGTACGTAGTACGTTGGAGATGATAGGTTGACAGAAAGCTCGAACGGCAGATGTCGCACCGTACGTCGCGGTCCACCCTGCTACTGGGGATGCTTTTGAGTTGTCAACGAGTTGTTGTTTCCATCGTGATTTTCAAGCTCGTATAGCTGATGCACAATTATATATTTGAAATAATCATTAAATTTACAAATAGTGTATATTTGAACTTACGAATTGTAAATAAAATCACGTATACATCAGTGTGAGATTTATTTTATTGTCAATTATTTTGTGAAGGCATTGAGAGCGAATGTTATTGTGAGTCTAAGGCCACACAAAGCGAGGGAGGGAGATAGAGAGGGACAAAAATAACAAAAAAAAAAAAAGAGAGAAGCACCAAAAAAATTATTGTGTTGTTGAGTGATTAAAAAAATGTTAATATTTATTTTTGTATTCTGTCTTTGGTGAATTGCAGTAATAGAGAATAAATATTTGTGAATTTTATTCAGTGGTTGAAGAAAGTGTGGTGGAGGAAATTGGGTTGATAAGAAACACGGGGGAGTGTCGGCCACCATTTTGACTGTGCGGAGGTTATTCGCTGTACGGATAATCATCGTTTCAGGTTTATAACTGCCAATATTTATTTTTTTTTTTTATAAATAATATCATATAACAATTCAAATAAATTAAAAATGGATTGGACTATATCCGATTGGCATATACAATATAGGATTTATTAATGTGAGTTTAAATTGTATTTCATTTTAAATATGATGGATAAAAAATATGTTGGAAAATTGTATCTGATATTTAAATGTGGAAGTGATCACAGTGAATGTTTTTCATGTCGGTAATTGTTTGTGTTATGAGGTGGAGGATGGTGTGAGGTCAGCTGGTGATTTACAGCAAGGGCGTTGAAGAGACAAATTTATTTTTTCATATATTATTAAATATTAATAATATACATTATGGTAGCCAAGTGTGCATGAAGGAAATACTAATTGAGATTGAGATATTAATTGAACTGTAAAACGTCTGGCGGTATTGACTTGCTAAAGATATATATACATATGTGTATCTATATGAATGTATGTATGTATGTATGTATGTATGTATGTATAGTATGTAATATGGCAAATGATTGATAATATGATTATTTATTAATTTATTTATTGGTTTAATGTGAGATGAGAAAATTGAGAGAAATATATTTTTTTTTTTTGTGTATTTCATTTAGATAAATCTCTTCGTGTGAATTATTGAGTTTATTATAAAAGGAGAGAGCTCTCAGTCACGCAATCAAATTCAATCTCTATCGTTGTGAGAAGATATAAGAAGAACAATAGCATTCACAATAGAGAATATGAGAGAAAATTTCAAAAGTAAAACTATTGATTTTTCATTGTTGCGTGCCTCAAAGCTTTCATCTTTCATTTTATCCTTGCAATTCTTATAACCATTTGTTTTTTATCTACATATGAATGACATACTTCTCAGTTTGTCCATCATTTTTATTATGTCAATTTATTCAGTCACTTGTGTATAGAGAGAGTATTTTATTTCGTTTGTATTATTGTGAGTGAATTTTGTTTATCGTTGTTTTGAAAACTTTAAAGTTAAATAAAGTCGAATTAAATTTGTTGCCAAATGTAATACATTATTGTTGAGAGTATTATGTGTAATTAGGCTGTTTATTGTCAAGTTAAATTGTATTATGTACGTGGAGTATTGACAAAGTGACAATGATAATACAACGGTGAAATTTTCATGATAATTTATCGAAGGTTAAAATAGTTTAGACGGAATAATGAAGTTTAAGTGACTCAACGACGTGTGTATGTAGTTTTAGGTGGATTGGTTTTGCCGATTAGAAGAAAAAAAGAATACAAAATAGTGAAATTTAATAGTGAGTGATATATTTTTTTTTTCCAAAGCCAAATTTTAGGATTATTGTGTTGTTGAGAGAGACGATATTTGTAATTATCATCAACGGTGAGTGTTATTATCTTCTTGTTAATCCTCTTAATCTTATTATGTGACCTAAAAATATCTTGTAGTTGAAAGTAAATTAATTTTTAATTAAAAAATACAAAAAAAAACCTAACAAATTTGGTCAGCTTTGATGCAAATTGTTCAAGTTTTTAGGGGACAAGTTATCAAACAACGTGACTAATAACTCTGTGTAAATACTTGGAGTCCGTGTGGTATTGTGTAGAATTATGTACATATATATT
Source organism: Microctonus brassicae (assembly GCA_918226075.1). Lineage (NCBI taxonomy): Eukaryota > Metazoa > Arthropoda > Insecta > Hymenoptera > Braconidae > Microctonus > Microctonus brassicae. Next base: position 4,062,523 of record OW445484.1, read on the forward strand.
TATATATATATATATACGCTTAAAAGTTTCATACGAAATCATCGAACGTCGAGTAGCGTTGGCGGTGTTCCAATGAATGTTTCATCCGACCATCCACCGATTTGCTCTCTACATACGAATTCGCATCGTTATTTGAATTCAAATACACATAAATACACGAGTATTTGCCCTTTTACTTTATATCAACACACATACATAGACAGATATAGTCGACCATCGTGAACCGTCGCCCTTTATCTCTTTCTTCTTCACATTTGCCCTGATACTCATTCAGCTCTCTCACCTTTTACCTATATCCTTTCGTTGTGGCACGTACGAAACGAAGTTATTGGAAATGCAAATTGAAACTTTAACACGGAAACCTCTTGAACGAGAGAAAACGGGCAAAGCCCATTGGTAATATTTATACATTTTGATATTGAGATTGATTTACATCATTTTTCATGTAATCTTTATGCAATCGCAATTGGAATTTTACTTCAATTTAATTTTATATCAAACTCTGAATGTTTATCAGTAATAATTTTATAGTCTTTCAATTCAAAAGAAAAATTTAAATATCAAAAATATATAAAATGATTAAAGAACTTGAAAAAAAAAAAAAAATAAATTGAATACAAAAAATTTGTAACTATTTGAACAAACAAATGAAGATGAACGTTTGTTGATCTCGCAAACTCGTTTTGAAATCCATTTTCGGATTGGAATTGTGCACTACTAACCATTTGGTTTGTTGCAATATCTCGTTTCACCCACACACCATATCACTCTTCTTTATATATCCTAACCCCTCTATAGTATATCCATGATTTATTTCCACAGAATCGCATTCAATTTTACGCGAACATCCATGACGCATTGCCGTCGCTCGGCCACTACCGGAGAGTGTCGCGCCATCCAGTAAAAATATTGTATGGGGATTTTGTACGTTTATATACATTGCATTTCTGGGATCATCCCATATACACTCTCTTGTTTTCTTTCATTCTCGTCTACCGTATGAGAAAAATGAAAAAAACATATCAGTTGAAATATGTGAGAATGACATGACACCATGGCAAAGGATATAAAGCAACCTTGTACGCATTTACACATCGACTATACTATCACACTACTATACCGTTAATGCTCTTGCCGTATTTGGATTGAGTTGTTGAGAAATGAAAAAATATTGGGATGGATGAGTGCAGCATGAGGGTTCAAACTTTATATGTATATATATTTATTTATATACGTGAGAGAAACACTATAATAAATATTGATATTCCACTGTGAGCTATCTATTATATTACATATAAACATATCATGTTTACCCGACATGCATACCTATTAAATAATGGTATATATATATTCACTCATAATACAGAGCCACGTACGAATAAATATATTATTTTTATATACGTATTAAAAACATTCAATTTGAATGGTTGAATTTATTGGTTGAAAAAGTTGGAGAAAAAAATATAAGCGCGATTCATAAATACTCAACAGTTTTACAATTTGATGGGGGAAAAAAAAAAAACGAGTCATTTCTCGGTATGCATTTTTAACGACTCTTCACCACGCGAAAATTGAGCCGCTCATAGCGAATAAGAAACGAAGTGGTGTGTGCATGTTAGGAAGGAAAGATATACAACAGCATATATGTATATATATGAAGGAGTCAAGTGCAGACATCGCGAGAGACTATTGCAAAAGCACATTCGTGAGGGATATGTCGCGAACGGTATATATATTCATTTTACCTACTACATAATATATATACATATGTACGAAATATGATTATCCAAGCGGTTGAACATGTAGGTTATAACATTTTCAAGGAGGCATTTGGATGTATCTCATGTATATATTTTTACTATAGATGTGTGTATGTCTATTTATATTGTATCATAATTTAAGTTATTCCTCATGCATTCATGTTATTCAAAAATATTTTGATATAATTTACATTTCAATAATAAACAGAAGAGAAAAAAAAAATTGAATTTATCATGAACATATATTGAAGTAGATAAAAAGAATTATTTCATTGCTTGTTTTTGAATTGTCTGTATCATATAGTTTAATTTTGTTTTGTAAATTTAAATTAAGTGAAGTATTCGAAAGGACTATAGGAGTTTGTAATTAAATTGACAACCAACGTGTATATAAACATATATAATATACATAAATAGAAAGAGGGAGAGAGAGTGTCCAGTGTATAGACTTTGAGATTAAAATTAAACAAACTACGACAATGCTTCGTTAGTTTAATGTTTATTTACAGTTTAATCATTTAGAATAAAGGTCTTGCTATTTATAATTATTATCCCAAGTGATTTTTTTATATATATTTTTTTATCCTCACATATTAAATATACGTAATATCTACAAACATATTAATAAAATACTTGGGAAAAGGCAAATACAAATAAATAAAATTAAATTAAATAAAGAAAAGTATGTGTTTGTAGAATTGTGTGGTTGTATAACCGAAAATAAACGAATGAATTTTATTCTCACAGAAAATCCAAAGGTCTTTCCACCCTCTAGTTTTGTTATATCCACACGGACGTCATTCTGAAAACCACCATCACGTTACCTCTGGTGTTTTAGGTATTCCCATACTGTATTTTACTTTATTATATCCGATTCAACAATATAAGACAATTCACTATCCCAGGATTTGGGCCTCACACAGTCTCTATCTTACTTTTATTATTATTATTATTTTTATTATTTTTATTATTTTGGTTTTCTCACATCTTTAATGCTTTTGACTCGTGTTGTTTTCTTTCTTTTTTTTTTCTTTCATTCTATTTTGGTACACAAAGATATTCTTCTTTTTTTTTTTTTCTACTTCTTCTAATTTTCTCTTATCCTCTAGAGAGTTTTGTACAGTCGTGGAACAGGATTAGATGACACCTCGCTTCGTTCTACATTTGTTTCAGCCCCAACTTCTTATAGTATGTAGTATTTTTCTCGTTTTCTCCTCGTTGTTTTTTTATTTGGTTGTTTTATTTTTTTTTTTGTTGTTATTTTACAACCAACCAGCTTGACATTTTCCATTTTTTGTTTGTATTTTTTGAGGATAGATATATTGAAATATTTGTGTGGAGTAATAGTGTAGTATTTCTTGAAATTTTTGATTTCTCTGTTTGAATAAACAGTACAATTTGATCAATTTTTTCTATATTACTTTCGTTTTTTTTTTCTTTTATCAATTTCATTCACGTCAATATGATGAATATACGTTCATGTAGATACGTGCTTTTTTAAAATTTTACCAAGGATTGTTACAGTAACGTCAATGAAATCGCTGTGATTTGATATAATAAATTCAATAGTTTTCATTCTACTCCAGCAATTTTGAATGTGTTCGTTGGAGTATTTACTTTAATCTCCGTGGATTTTCCGTAAAACCGAATTCAGTAACAAAAGAGTTTTAATTGAAAAGAAAAAAAAAAAATTATTTGTTTCTGCAACCACGAATATTAATAATGATTTTTTTTTATTTTCCCAAACCCTTTTATCTTCGGTTAATTTGCTGGTATAATATTTTGAAGTTCATATATAACTAATATCAACTATAGTTTAGTTAAAAGTTGGTGTAAATTTATTTAAAGGAGCATAATAAAGACGATTGAATAAAGAAATAGATTTATTTTTATATACTTTCAACTATTTAGCTTTAGAAATTTGCGACGATATTTTGTATCTCAGCTATAATAAACTTCAAAGCTGTAACAAGAACTTTACAATCTCCTATATTAGTGCTTATAGAACTTTAACTACTGCAACGAATAATGATTTTTTTCCGTGTCTAATGAAACTAATGTGGCATTTACATACGAATATTTTCATCAAGTACCCATTTATATAAACGATTATTGTTCTTTTTACAGTCGGTATTTACATGATAATCGTTTGCATACTTTTTAGCTTATTAGTTTCATGTTGAATTAAAATACTGATTAAATTACACAGACACCCACTTACAAAAGCTTTTGTCAAATCACTAGAAACAACTTTGTTAGAGTTATTTTCATTGGTATATGAGAACATTTACCATGGTCTATAGATAAAATGACAAATACAGGGTGCAAATGACGTGGGAAGTAAAAGCAAATAAAAAAAAAAGTGCCATGTTCACTCTGCACGTGACACTGATCGTGACGAGGAAAGAGAATAGCGTTAGAGGGATATATAAAATCGATTGGCGCATTCCCATATATATATCCTTGGCTATCATGAAAATATATTCGTTAAACAACAGTCTCTTATTTCCTTTCATCTCCTCCAAACCTTATACTTCATTCACTATCATTGAATACTCCAAAATTACCCCAACAAATTTATCAAAATTAATTTAAACTTCATTTAACATTAAATTATCATCTAATATTTTTTATTATACAAATTCATTTCCAGTTGTTATATTGTCAAAGTAATTATTAAATTGCATCATAGTGGATCCTTAATACAATAAGAAGAGTGATAAATATACATATTTGTGAAGAAGACATGTGAAATAATTATAAAATCAAAATAAAATATTAAGATAAAATAAACCGTGTACATAAACGTATATGTATATCTATGTTTTAACTCACATAGTAATACATATATGCGTGGAAAACTCTCTTGTGGCTTTTCGCGTGTATCTATATAGATAATGTATATATAAATATAGATGTAGAATATATTTATATGCAGTGGAAACTCATTTAGTTCGTATGAGCTGGCTGTAACGCGGTCTCGTTAGCCTTATGTCAGCACTGTGCATCACGTAATGTAATTCGATTGTATTCTACGAGCTCGTTAATATATATATATACATACATACATATACATATATGTATATGTATATATATAACCACCCAACGCCATTGTTATCCGCTTCATTATCATGAATTAATTGATAATTCGATGGCAATCGGGAAGTCGCTGGCTAGTATTCATGCATAAATATACATGGATGTATATATATGTACGAACATGATGTATATACATGAGATATATGTATATGTATATGTAATACATGTATATATGAATATTACATATATGTAAATGTATATATAAATGCTTGATACTATGTGTATATGTATACATAATGAGAAATGATAGATCTTTTGTTTTATAATTTTATATTTTATTATTTCTCAAGTTGGAATTTTTATGCCACACTTTGAACCTCATTATTGGCATTTAGTGAGATTTTTCAGGAGTAAGGATAGTGACATATTGCCAAAGCTTTCATTCTAAGGCTCAAAGGAGAAATTTATTGCGTCTAATTTTATTATGAAATAAAATATTACAATGTTGTGTGTTGGGTGTAAAAAGGATCGAACTAAGTTCAATACTAGATTTTTAGAGGTTCTCCCAGATTCAAAGTAGAATTGATGAGGCCAACGAGTTTCATAGAATGTTTAATCGACTACTATAGAAGACTTAGAAAAGCACAAAAATTTCGACTCGGATAATTATTTAATATAAATTGTTATAGTGAAAGTTTTATTGCGGATGACAGTTTTTTTTTTCTAATGAAAAAATTAGTTTTTGTTTTGACTTGATTGAGAATTATAGAGCGTCGAGAAAGAGCTGATGCGGGAGAGTGAAAGAGGATGTATACCTGTGTGTATAAAGTAAAGAGGGAGGATAATTAAAAGGGGATTGACGGGTTTGGAAAAATGGAAGCTGGGTGGTAAGAGGGCTATTGAGAGTTTATGGTTAGTAGAAGCAGTGGGCTGATATACAAATGCCAATTTGCAGCTCGATTATTATGGAAATTTCGTGTTCAATTCAAATATAGTTTATATAGGTAAATCTATACATGTATATGTTTATAATAAACACCGCTTGCTTTTATGGAAAATTGCTATTAACGGAAAGACAATTATAATATTAATACAGAAGATTGCTATACACACATGGATAATTATAGCAGAGTTTGTTTATTAATTCTTATTTAATCTATTACATTGTAATTGAATATTAATTTTTTCTTTAAGATTTACAACATATTTATCGTGTTTTTCGTGCAATATTTCTTTAATTACATCAGTGAATTTTTGATTAGATTTTCCGTTGATTTTTTTTTGGTATAAATGTTATTTTCTTCTTATTTTTTCTGTCTGCCTTTCTGTATTACCGTTTTCCTCGTCGTGTGGATGTATAGTATATAAATGTATGCATATTTATGTGTGGTATAATGGTGTTTTTAGAGAATGGAAGAGAATGTAGCAGTATTCTCATTAGACGCGAATGGACGAATGGAAGTAAGCAAACGTTGTATACCCTCATAGCACCCACCGAGTCCATGCGTAATTAACTCACTCGTGTTTGTTTTTGCCAAATGAAAGTGCGCCGGTATGAGAGCTTTTGTGAAACTTTTATTTTGGTCGATGGTTTTGTATACGTTGGATACTAATATCATACCCTTGTTGATATTTATGAGAAAACTATGATCAAGAGCTTTGTATTATATGAGGAAAACTATTTTTGTTTACTTGGGTGAAAATTTCATCAACTTTTTTCAACCATTCTCATTTTTTTTTTTATTTTTTTATTTTGGTTTCTTTTTCTTAATATATTTGTTATAATAATACTTTTGTGGTACTGCGAATCATAGTACATTAGAGAATATTATATATTATATATAGAGAATGTCACGGGAATCAAGGCGAGTTTTCGATCAATGCCTGAAAATCTCAGCTAAAATGTAGGCGTCGTCCCTTGGGTTTACATAGAAACACGTTCTTCAACTTCCGTCTCTAGTGAATGTGCTTGCGAGAATATTACTATATTGATGTTATATAGTCTGTTAATTTGGATTCATTGTCTATTTGATGAAAAACTACATCCGAATTATATAAATGGTATTAAAGAAATCTTTGATAAATTAGATTACATTATTTAACAAAGTGTATAGATTTATAAATCAACGCGATATTTAAATTTAATTATTCGTTGTATAAAATTTATTTCATACATTCAATTAAAAGTATAACAACAGCTTGTTCGAAATGAAATTGTTAAAAATCCTGGGTGTATTATGAAAATAAATTTACAATCTGAAAAAAAAAAAAATACAATTAACAATTCCATAATTTTTTAGATTCACTGGCGGTAGTTTGAATTGGATTTTAATTTGTAACGAAAAACAGCCGTCAGGCTCGTTGCATTATTATCGTAAAATTTTCGAACAAGCACAAAACGTTAATGCGAACACATTGGTATAACCTAGTGTGTATATATATATACATGTATATATTTATACTCAGCTATATTTATCTACACATACATATATGTAACGGAATTTAGCGAGCCCCGGCTTTTACTCGTAAATACCTCAACTCCAGGGGCTTTTCCAACATGTTTCATGGGATTTTATCCGCGACCCAACGCACCCCTCTACACTTCACCTCTACTGCGGATAGTCGAAGAGAGAGTTTACGAGTTTTTATATCCGACTTTACCGTCCACGATCTATTGGGTTAATGATGAAGATATATATCAGGGGATTCACGAAGGTAACTCGTGTTTATGGCGACTTTGAACCAATGCATTTCCGTTTTCTTCTCTTGACGTTATCCACAAACACACTCACAGATGTATACATACACATACAGTTGTAGAGTATTATATAGGTATAAAATATAAAATCATTGGGCAAAGTCTGTTGTGAGAGAACAACTCAACAATTCCGCAGATTTAGGAAATGCGGAAGAAGAAAACAAAATGAGAAAAAAAATCGAATAAAAGTTCCTGATTCGATCGACACACTCAATTGCCAATATTATCTATATAAAAGTTGCACGGTCTATTTGTTTTTCTTCCCTATACTACCACCCGCAATTCAATTTCTCATTATATATCTAGGTATAGGTATACATTTTAATATACCGTTCGTGAGTATATCTTGAAAATTGATATGAAATGACGGGAAAACAAAAAGAAGTGCTTGGTATATTACTTCCTTTATTTTTTTTTTTTCTGTCTGGGAAATATATATAACTTACAAAATTACCAAATGATGACTAGGCACAAAGGTTAAAGTAATAACCAAACTATTATTTAGAGAAAACATATGATATTAAAATATATTATCGGGTATTTAACCTCACGTAATTTAAAGATCGGAGATCTTAGTAATAAGTTTGAGTTGAAATATTATATTTATATATGTATAATTATGAATTAAGTGAAGAAGTAAAAAAAAAAAAAAAAAAAAATGGCTGTTAAGTGAACGGGGGAGTTTGTGTGGTTAGACGCTTTGCAACGGATGCGACGTAACCTCAAAAGTAATTTCTCGGTCGTGGCCGGGGTCGTATACTTTTCTCTTTTCGTGTCTGCTGCATCGCGTCTTCTTACGCTTTCCGCAAGACGAAGATTAATGGAGAAAGTAGAGCACACAAGATAACATCAAGTGAGGAATGAGAGAAAAGATGCAATGAGTAGAAGAAATTGGTGAGAGTGGTGTCACGTAGAAAAACTCAACAAAGACTATTGTTCAGGTTCACCAACATTACAAAATCGGAATGTAATGTTAAATTCGTTTTCTTTTACCTTTTAGCGTTTTTTTTATATCCACTATTTTCCTTTAGTATTTTTATCTTTCTACTATTTCCTTTTCCCCTCTCTTGTTTTCTTCCTTCTATTTTAAACAATGTAATTGCATTCTACATTCTCCCTTGCATTCCATTTGCCTTCGGGAAGAGCCGGCAAAATTTGCTTTCGTGCAATACCCAGTTCCAATTTGCCGTCTCTAGTTTACTTAATGCGTTCATTCTTTTCTTTCGTTCATTACATAATATATTTGAGAACTTTGGAAATACAAGTTGAAAAAAAAAAAAAAAGAAAAATAATGAAACAATTTTAACATTGTTTTAAGGACAAAGTTTTTCGATGTAATCGAGGGTTGTAGCACGCAGATGATTCGTTATTCTTAAAGTCTGTTCATCTCTTTTTCCCATTTTCTCATTTTTATTCTTTTACTCCCTGCTGTCCTCATTAATGTGCCCGTGGGTGTATAATGTCTCAGTTTACCAAGTAGTAGCGATGGCCGCACTGATAAAAGTTACGTCATTTAATGTAGAAAGACGGTGAGCAAAATAACTTTTTATTCTCCTCCATTTTTATGTTATCCCGTCGTTAGGTTTTTCCAAGTAAAAGACTGACAGAGAGTATTTCGCTTCAACGATGAAAGTAGTTGAAGGTTATCCGATATGAGAAGAGAGCTTTGGGTCGTTTCCTATCTATGCTAACACTGGATTTAGCAATCGGACATATTACTATTCAGCGCAATCTATACTTATATACATTTTATTTCCATCATGGAAGAGTTTTCAAAGTTTCATATCTTTAGATTTTTTCGTATTGTTGAGATTTTTATTATTTTGGTTTTGGTCCAGTATTATAAATGACTGATTTTCTCTGAAATTCTATTGAATCTAACAAAAATCTAACATTTATTATACGGATTACTATTCAATAATAAATATTTAATTTATAAAGAAAATATGATATCCTACACTTTCTATATGAAAGTACAAGGTGAACACGCATCTATTACTATAAACAACTTGTGTATATTTAGCCTCAATATGCTACATCAATAAAATATTTCAGGTTGTATAGTTATAGTTATTTGAAATATCACGCGAAGTCTATTAACCTGCCTGCCAGTAATTCAATGCAAGACAAATAATCAAATCACATCAAAATGCTTTCAATTTTCCTGTTTAAAACCATTGCTTAAAGTTTTCAATAATCACAAATAAATATTATCAATGCAATATTAATTCGAAAAAAGAAATAAATATCAATGTATTTGTAATGAATAAAAATTTTTCAAGCATATTTGGTATGTTTCATATTAGATTTATTTTCAGAATATTTGGCATGCTGAAATTGGGAAAGGAAACGCCAGGGATTCAGGGTGGCGATCATGACGATCTGGAGGTATTGAATAAAGAATTTGAAAAAAGTGAACCGGAAAACCGAGTGATCGCTGTGAGTGGTAACGTCACAGACTTAAAATACGTCAGCCACGTCGCCATTGTGCGATTTGACGGCCGGTAAATACCGAAACGGAAGAAGTTACTCCCTTGCTTCAGTCAACGACTAGCAACCCTTGCGTTTGGTATCGTCGACGAACAGCAGAACAGGTGAGAAATTTATCAATAAATTAAAAACATATAATAATCCGTCAGTTATTACTGTTGAATTTTAAAAAAGCTGAATGTGAAAATTACAAAAATGATGAATGGTAGAATATATTCTTGAAACTACAATTCACTGTCTTGTCGGGGTTTGCGTCTTACAACGAGAGGGAAAATTTTGTCAAAGTTGTAAAGAAAGGGGATGAATTAGAGATTGTGCTGAGATCGTGTTGGATTATATACATTAAACGCAGCGCCTTAATGAAATTTGTTCCCTTGAATTAGAAACTATCCGCTTTCACGTTTTGCATCTTCCTTAATCGACCCTCATCCTTGCATTATATTTGCTTGATAAATCTTTACGTCACTCCAACTATTTCAACATTCCCTTTTCTCATTCTAGCAAGTGAAAAACAATTTTCTCTGACGTTATGTAAAGATTTTGATGGAAATGAACGAATGAATTTTATCAAAGAAGCCTTCAGGTATAAACTTGACATGACGCGTTATGATTCAAAGAGGGTGTGCAATGGTGAGATAGACCGAGAAAAGCCCGGTAGAGGAAGATTAAGTTTTTTCAGAAAACACTTTGACTTTATAAATGCAGCGTATAAGTCATCCAAGTAACTTTGTGTCGTACAAAAAGAAAAAAAAATGTCAAAAATGGCGAGTAAAAGTTGCAACGTTTATTTGTTCATTCTAACCTCGGGCAAGGCATCAAGTTTGACAATTGATGTGCTCTAAGGGGCTCCAGAGATTCTTTCAGAGTTTAGAATGCACGAAACTACAACTTTGTCTATCGATCAGTGGCACGAATTGATATATACGTGTAATTATTTATTTTTCTTTCTCTTTCACGTACTTTTATTGCTTTAAAACAATGCATTATAGTTAGTAACAGTATATAAAATTTATAAGAGATATATTTATGTGATAGAGATACTTTAGATGTTTTATTAATTAAAAATTTAGGATTAATATATAATTATCGCGTAAAAATGTTGGAAAAATTTAAGGACTAAAATGTTATATACTTATATCATTAAACGTCCTTCAATTCTCTTTTAGTTATCTCATTTTCGTGATACGAGCAAGTGCGGGAGATTGAGTGAGGGGTGAAATTTAAATACACAGCAATTAGGAAGGTAACCGAGAGTTGCGGAAGAAGTATGAAATGAAGTGGTGCACATGAAATTGACTATAACTATAAAACTTTAGTGATTCTCTGTCAATTTCTTGGATAGTTCTACAACTATATTTACAAAATTGAAATTATATTGAGCGCAATATTAAGAATCTGAATTCTAATGAATGAAAAAAGGAAATCTGATTGAAATTTCAAAAAGTTTTAGTGGCTGTTTAATGAATTTTTACTCAAGTTTTCATATAATTTTCAATTTAAAAAATGTTTTTAAAAACGTATGTATCAGAAAATGCACATTGCCAAGAGGATTATTATTACAAGAATTTTGGAAATTCTCTGTCCCATTTCCTTTATTAACGTCTCTCCAACATTTCCGCAACAAATATATACTGAAGATATATTCAGAGAGTGGTGTTGTGTACATGCATCTCATGTTTCTAGCTAAGCATATTTGGGTCAAATTAATTTGCTTGAAGCATGGAAATAGGTACCTACTGCGAATGGATACACACTTCCTTTCTCGCACTCACTTATTTTACTCTACAATGTTAATAAAGCTAGCGAAAATAAGCAACGAAATAGAGTGTGTATATGCGCATAAAAATGACTACAAGTTTCAACTCTATACAATAATTCACCAAGAAACTCTTTGCATAAAAATAATATTGTTAGCTAGGATACTGCAATCATCATAATTTTCGCACTTATTTTCAATTCATATTTAATCAAACAATTTGATTAAAGATTAAGTTTATCCGATTTCCTTATACACAAATCTATTAAACTGTCAATAAATCTTCCCTATTTATTTATATCTACCGTTCAGGTATATTTGAAAAGGTTAATGTTCTCAAGAGGGAAAAGGGTCGAGAATTATTTGAAAAGGAGAAGTGAAAATCTTGATGTTAAACTGATGGCGAAAGTTTTCGATTGTTTGGGAGTTTTCGGATCGCTTCATGGAACACGCAACTTCCGTTGACCCTATAGCAATCCCATTTTGCTGACGAAAACTGCTGACCATCTGCAAATGACACATAGATTAATGGGATTCATTTTGTGGTTGAGAAAATAATGGATAAAGCATGTTCAAGTTAAAAACATTCATTATCGATAATATTTTGCTCAAGTAATTGATCAAGTTTTCACTTAATAGACATATACATATGTCTATAAATATATTAGTGTAGCACATACATATATAATCATACCTAAATGAATATGATAATAAAGTCATATGATTAGTTAACTTTGTTTGAACTTTTTATCTTTTCTGTTTTTTTTTTCCTTGTCATAAGAAAATGGATCAAGAGATTTCTTTTACTGATCACACGTTCACTTCGTCCTGGGAGGTAAAAGGGCCGCTCATCCTGTAATCCTATCGAGCTGTTCGCCTCTTCATACGATTACGTTCAAGTCACGACGTGAATCTGAATCGTTGCTTCCCTCTTCTTCTCTGTCTTATACTTGCATATATATTCTTTTTTTTTTTTTTATTCATTCAAGTCAGATCGATCTAGCTCACGCGATCATTTTGACATTCCTGGCGATGGAAATAAGGCAAGGCGAAGGTATATGAATTGGAAGTGCGGATTGTAGATAAATATATATACCGATACATATAGATATATGCATAATATATACCTAGTAACTGAGGGAATTCCTTGGACTATTTTATGCCATTTCACCGAGCGTTATCTCTGCCACCGGAGTCTTCTCTCAGCTTTATACGAAATACCATGAAGAACGTCGATTGTCTAAACGACCGGACTATTTGAACAGAGAATCCCGTAAAATCTGTCGTATCGCTGTGAATTTTCTTTTTTTTTTTTTTTCATCATGACAATTTCGCCTTTCTTTTTATTACCATTTTCATTTGACTCGTGACTCCAACACTAAAATCTATTGTTACTCATTTCATTTACATTAATAGATGTATAGCTATGTGATACTTGAATGTATAATGGCAGCTCATGTGAATTGGAATTGCAGAATTATAATTAAATGTATAATTTAGATGGGCACATTGTCTGTGAATAATTGCATCATTTTGTCCAATTGTAAATTGTCAAGACAACACTCGCATTGCATATGTCACAATTAAATTCCGATAATGCTTATAAAATACTCCGCATATTGCTATATTACCACAATTATTGATCATGAACATAAATGAATGATGCAATTACGTAGGATGAATTAGTTTCACCATTATCTTGTTTTGCTCTTGCAGTAATACTTGAATATTAATTAAATTATTTAATCTTAATGTTTCTGATAAGAAATGTCAGTGTCATATGTCGATAAATAATTTCCGCTTTGCCTATCGACTCAACTAATTTCGATATAACGTAGCGAATCGACAACGATTACATTTACCAAATGTATTCAGCTATTTCTCAATATTCACCAACGTTTGGTGCTCTATATCCAAAGTTCCCTCTTGTTCTATTCCTATCTAGCCTGTGTCGTTGAGATCCTCGACAATGAGCAACGGGGAGGAGTCCTATCAGCTGTGAAGGTGGGCTGGGTGCGATCCACCCGCCATTATACGCATCTAGCCATGGTAGTACAATCGCGACAGGATTGTAGCTTGGTTAGAGCCATTGTAAACAGAACCATTTGTCAGTTAGAGACTGCCGTACCATCGTTGTTTATATATTCTCATCCTCTGCAGTTTTCCTTTTAGCCAGGAGTTCTTCTCTTTGTCCAATTCCCACTTTTGCTCCTACTACCATTCACTACCATACCAATTCCGTAGGTTATTCGCACTATCACAAAGACAGTTATGCCATTGGATAGTTTCCTATCTTTTATACATACGATCACTCGAATATATTTTGACAATGATACGATGATAACATATCTAATGGAATTTTGCGTTTCCATCCACGAATATTACGTCCCACTATAGGGACATAGAAAATCCACATACTGATGTAATATTTCTGAATCTTCATCTGGATCTTGAAGATTCTTTATGACTATTTACTGATGCAGGAGATTATTATAGAAAAGTTCGTTTATGTTTTTGTTAATTGACATTTTTCTTTGACTTCAATTATAATTTCTGAGTTGGCTTATTTATGGCTATATGTAATAGTCTGACATTTCATTGGTTCATCGAACAATAAAGGTTAGTCACGTTTTTAGGTCAAGCTACGTGACTGTAGGAGTAGTCTGGAAAGTAGGTGCTCGATAATTCTCCACCGAATTTTGCTCTTTGAAACTTTTTTTTCTTTTCTATGGTAGTAGACGCGTCACGTACATCGATTAGTGAAAACCTTCCTTTAGAGCTATATATCCGAGTTCACTTAACTCATGTCGTATTTTTTAGCATTTTTTTTTCTCTTTTTCGTTCCATTTCCTTTTGTTGTATTGGAGGCAAACGTTTTTCACAGAGAATATACGCATGTGAACTTCACTTATCGCATACATATAATGTTGCACTTGGTTGGAGTTAATGAGATACGGTAAATTAATTTTCATTGCAGCGTTTATTTTATTTTATTTATTCATTTTTTTTCTGTCTCTCGGTCTCGCTGTAAAAAAAAAAAAATGGATGGGAAATGACAAAGGATATATTGTGTGGAGTATATTGACACGCGGTTTCTATCTACTATTCACCAATTTTTTTCCTACAATTCTTCATTTCCATTCCAGTTCCTCTACGTACAAAAGTTCCATTTGTTTTTCCCAGTTTGCTTTGAATCTCTTGTAATAAGTAAAATATCAAACACTTTGAAAATGAAACTGATATATTTATACATATATATAACAGATAAAAATGTAAAACTTTGAATGAAAATATTCTCCTATTTCAATGATGGAGTTTCATATATTCCAAATCCAATGAATAATGTTTTTATCACAATATTGATTATTTTGACAATTTTTCATCAAACACGTGTGTATCAATACGTGTGTCGAATAAATATATGGCCAGGGTAGATGAAATTCAATTAGATGTGAAAGACAAGAGGTTGAAGAAAAGAAGAAAGGAAAATAAATCTCATTGCCAGTTGAGAGAACGATTGTGGAAGACGAGCTGTCCTTCGAGGAGCCCACCTATACTCGATTTCCCAATGTTCGTTTATAGAGAATCGTATATGAACTATATATACCAATGGTAATAGCAGTTGTAGCAGTGGTATTAGTACATATACGTGCGTATGTGTGTCTATGTAGGCGGAAGATTCACGTTAGGGTATTGGCAAGACAGGCATCCCCCTCTGGCTCGTCTGTTTTCAACGGATCGAATGAGTTCCGGACCGTCGAACTTGACAAATTCAATGTTTTCAGGTGGTGTGTGTCAAACACAGACGCCAAATCAGTTCCATATATCAGTCTTATATATCTACCATCTATTCATTTTTGATCATAAACTGTTTTCTATTCATTCAGGTACATAAATAAATATTAAAGCAATGACAAATATAAAGTTTGATTTTTTTAATTTATGTGACACCATCAACTTTATATATATTTTCTTTTATCTTCTATAAAAGTTATATATATTTACAATAGAACATTTGTGTCGTTATCTTTCTCAACACTTATCTGACAGCTGATAGATTTAAACGAGGAGATTTGTGCTTCATTGTATTGGATTTTCTGATAGTTGACAGTGTGTTAAGGATGTCCTCTAGGCGCGCAAGTGACTGTGCTGAGGTCGGCGTCTTCAAAATTTGGACATGAGAAGAACTTCCGGAAGGACTTCCGGTTCCGGTTTGGCCGCGATACTTTCCGGACTGCCACTCTATGGGATTGGCTTTATCTCGTATACAGCAGTGTGTCGCGTGAGCTTTACTCTTGGGGGCTTTTCTCATGTTGTCGGTTCACTGCGCATATATACTTCGTTTCAAAATCTTTTCCGCAATAAAAATCATTTTTCATCACATCCTAAATTTTATTTTCACTCGATAATATTTCAATTGAATTTATTTTATCATATAGATTCAGAAATTATACATATGTGCATTGTATAAACTTGTATTTGATTTCTAAATTAGATTTCTTTCCTTTGTTTTATAAAGAAGGCGAACAATTGTTAGAGAACGAAGATTTGTTTTGTTGATGTAGTCCTTTAGTGTTCGCTCGTCAATGTGAACTGTATATACGAGTCTCTATATCCATTTACTGTAAGAAAAGTAGATTCAATTTCAGTTGGTTATCAGCCAGTGGATTTTTATTTTATACCTCTTTAATAAATTCTATCTTCACTGTGTTTAGAGATCATCGTTATACCTAATATTTTTGCAATGTAATTTTGACAAAAGTTTCAACTTTTTATTTAAAATTATTTCCATTTGCTTCAGCTCTTCCAAATATATCCATTATTTCTTATTTTCATTCAGAACAGTAGAACAAAACTTTATCAAAAGAGTTTGACTTCAAACAATTTTGTTATATATGTATACATATTTCTTTACAGATTTATTTATTTTAAGAAGAGGAAAAAAAAATATTAAATCAATAAATAGAACTTGATGTAAATTCTGAGGATTATTTTTAGTAGAATAAATCCAAGCGCTTGGCAACAAGAAAATACGGAAATTATTGCAGTTTATAATACGAAAAATGAAATATATAATTCTGAATGAATGATATATTCAATGAAGAGTGAATGTTACCATTTACTATGAGCACAATGTGCAGCTCACAGCTATTAATTAACGACGATTAATTCTGTAAATTAATGCGTCTGACAGCTGTCACGTATACGGACACTGAGTACGCTTACGGATACTGATGTGCCTTTGGGCACTATATCTTCCTTGCTCAAGCGCATTATGTATTACATTAACATTTACATAATTGAACGCTCGTCGCACTCTCAAAGGACTATATTTTTCATCGAATTTAAAATGTACAGTCATTGAATAAATATTATATTGAACAATTGATTTTATTCGTTGTAATACATATCATATTTATTAGCGCATTATATGCATAAATGATTTGATATTCTCGGTAGATTACAAAAATAATTCTGCTCATTTATGTGTCAACAATGTAAAGTAATGTTCAACTTTGAAATATTTCCGGAATGTTATGGAGCTTATATATATACATATATCTTTCGCTCGAGTTGACTATAAATGTCGCACATAAAAAATGAAATTATCCGGAAGCACAAACGTACACAAATGCGAATTCTCTGCGGCATGTTACTGCTCTTGCTTGGTGCCTTATACACATATTTTTTCAGAATAAACCGAGAACGATGTCACCGATTTTAAAGAATCGTCGTAAAACTTGACTGCCGCGCGTATATGCGGACAAGGATAGTTGTGCTGTAGAGTTAGCCAGATGGAAGAGAATGAGTATCACAAAGCGAGCTTTTCTCCGTGTATATATATATAAGGATATACGAGGCATCATCTGTGCAGCAA
The DNA here is from genome assembly GCA_918226075.1 of Microctonus brassicae. Classification (NCBI taxonomy): domain Eukaryota; kingdom Metazoa; phylum Arthropoda; class Insecta; order Hymenoptera; family Braconidae; genus Microctonus; species Microctonus brassicae. The sequence goes on from OW445484.1 coordinate 4,080,204, forward strand.
AAGTACGAGAGGAAGAGACTAAGCGAGTGAGACACATTGTATCAAAATCAATAAAGAAAATGCTTTAAATATTTCATGGGCACAATTTTCACGCGTATATATTTCTATCGTAAATATTGTTATCGTTTCAAGCATTGTTTATTTTTTTTTTCTTTTTTCATTTCTTTCACACAACAACAGGAAGACAAATACATTTTAGTTCTTGGCGCATTTATTTATTTATTTAAATCTATGTATTATTAAATGAAAATAATAATTTAATTAATTTTTACAGTAATGGGAAAGTCATCTTTTCGTAATAGATAAATGGAAAATTCATCAATTATGTATAATGGATAGTTAATTTTGTCAAGCAATTAAGGAATTTCACCTGTCAGTTTATAGGGCAAATAATTGAAAATATGATTTGATATATTTTGTTTTGAACCGTCAGTGTGAGGATGAGAACAGAATGGCTTTGTATTTTCCTGAATAGACGTTGGCAACCGTGCGAGTGTATAGGTACAGGCAGTATTGATCCAATGTGTATACTTGTATGAGATAGAAAATGCCCCGGCCAGATAACAATACATCGTTGAAATTTTGTAAACCTGGCAGTGCGCTATGTAGAAAAAAAAATAAAATACCAAAAGAAGTTATGTTTGATATATGGAAATGTAGTAAATATATGTTTGAGATAGGTTTTTATTTGTATTCCTTCTCTCTGTCTATCTATATCTCTTATTCATTGATAATCGACTGTCGATCAAAGAATTATTCCAAACCTGAACAGTAGGTATAGATCATATGAATAAATTCCATCTTTTTTATATCAAATTTTTCCTTAGTTTTTCATATGAATATTCAAATAAATTGAAGTTTTTGTCCACATAGTAAAATTCGTTGAATACCCAACATTGGTATGGTCATTTTTTTTTTTTTTTTTTTACAGATTTCGTAACCCTTGACCTTTTCATATAAATCCTGGTGAAGAAAAAATTTTATTGCCCGTCTCGTATAATAAAACTTTTATATATAATATTTTTGCACAAGTCTCATTAGTTTTATTTTTGCCATTTGTAACTTCTTCAAGGTTTGCAAAACTCATTTTTCGACTTTGAATCATGTATCCATGAGGGTTTTTTTTTTTTGTGATTAAAAGAAAAATAAAAAATGAACGTGAATATTGCCGTGAGAAATCGGAGAATTACTGACCCACGAAATAACAAATCCAACTTCCATAGAGGAGTTATCAGTTGAAAGGCGAAGTAAATAATATGAGAAACAGAAAAAAATGGTGGATTGAGGGGAAGGAAGTACGGGTGAGGGCAATGGTGAGGCCAAAAAGGAAGAGATTGTTGAGGGTGGCTCGTTGGAGCTGAAAGGGAACTCCGGACAAAGCATCGGATCGCTGAGTACTTTCATCCGACTCTCGTTCTCATTTTCTCTCTTTTGCACTTCTTCCTTCATCGGCTTTTATCTATCCCAGATTTTACTGCAAACGCATTTTTGCAATCCTACGACCCTATGAGACCTCCGTTGAATGGTCGTTGAATTCTAAAATTCCGTGATATAATCTCGTACATCAGCCTTTTGAATTTATTATAACGTGCGATAAGACGTATAACCTTCATTTTTTTTTTTTTTTTGCTTTTTCCTCTCCAACTCATAAATAACTATTCGCTCAACCCCTCATTATGCGTACATGTTACAGTCACTTTAATCATTTTCTCCCCGCAACTTTTAAGACGATTTCTGTATTATTAAAAAAAAAATCTTTCTCCTCAAATGATTGATATCTAAAATAAATAAATTTATTTAAAAATTCCATTCTATTGTGGTACTAAACTTCGTTCAAATAACATCAATATTAAAATATTTCCCAGATTAAACTCTTAAAATAATTCAATATCAACTAAAGAATAAAACTAATATTAAATTATCAAAGCAGAAATATTTATCAACCTCATTCATAAATTCATTTGACAATCATTTAATTATAACCAACTCTATTAATTTATTACAGATATATTATTGAAAACAATTGAATCGTTAATAAAATAAACGATCAAAATCTTCCAAGAGAACTATAATCATACATAAACAATTAAATTTCATCGAATAAATATTAATTTATTTTTAATTAACACACCAGTTTAAATATTCTAACAAACGATGTTAATAAAATGTATAATAATTCATCAATAGCTAGGTCCAGTAGATAAATAATTGCAACAGTATGTGAATTGTGCTTTTCTTAGATATTTTTCACGTAGACGTTGTAATCAATATTGCTGTTCAGCTTCATTGGCATCTTTATAGAGAGTTCACTGCTCTCTTGTCTCTATACAACTCCTTAACTCCACCTCTTGCCTCTTGGTTGCATATTTTATGATCACTTCGTCTTGAAATAGGCAGCTATATACATCTACTCAACTGATGCATAGCAGTCATATGATGATGATGATGATGATGGTGCTTATTATTCTTATTATTCATACACACATCCATATATACTTGAAACTTTCATTCAAACTATTGATTATTATTGGAATTACATTACATGACATGATGGTCAGTAATATTTACATGAACTGATAAGAAAATAGTATAATAGAAAACGGTAATTATTCTGAGGAATAGAAAAAAAAAATCACAATGCTCAGGTATGTGATTTATTTTTTATGTCTATATTATTCAACATCGTGCACTTGGGTTCTTACCCTAATTTCTGATCAATCTTTTATCGTCTCAGATTCCTCCTACTCACTATATCGTTATAGATCCATAATGTTCTCAATTACCATTATTTCCCAACCATCTTTATCTCGTGACGTCAATTTTAATCAACGCTGAATCGTGCATTTTCGTACTCTAATTTTAATTTTTTAAGTAACAATAGAAATTATTGCAATTGATTATTTATGTTCAATCCAATTAAATGTCACGAACAAGAATATCAGAGACCGTAATTGAATGAAATGGAAACGTAAATTTATAAGTTGAGTAAATAAAAAATATAAAGTTATTGATAATAAATATATTTACTTATTTAGTTTAGATGAAAATTGCATCGAAAAAAAAAAAATTAATTAAAGCAAATGAATTAATTGTATGAGACTAAATAATTATTTGAAATAATTAATAGTTATTTCATGCAATTAATTTTGATTTATTTAATAGTAAATGAAATTGACATCGATTGATGTATTCATTCATTATTCAAAGTATATAGTTCTCTTTTCAAGTATAATATAAATGTATAGATCTTTATTGATATTCATTTGAACACAGAAGCTGCACGTCTGACGATTAGATAGCTCTATGTATGTAGCATTATCACAAGTCCCTAGTGGGTATTCGTGAAGGCCCACATAGTCAACCGGTTAATCGGATTGAATTCAAAATCCGCTTGTGTCGAAACCAATTACCCGCTTCGTTGACCGCGATCGGTCGTAGCACTTTGCCAGTTCATTTTTTGATAGTTCTTTTTTCGCCACTAGATTCCATTTATTTTCTTTATTTTCTTCCCCTCATTGAGCTTAAAGATTCTTCTCGCCATTTAATCGTTAGGTGAATTGACAGGTTGCAATAAGACTGAGATTTTCAATATATATTCGGTGCACTTGGTACACGAAAAAAATGAAACAAAAAAAAAAAGGGAGATAGAAATGACAGAGTATATTGATCGAAGTATTTCACTCTCTCTATCTTTAGGGAGTAGCCTGTCTCAACTTCTCTCATTTCTACTTTCTTCCGAACCTTTAATGTTTTATCGTTCATTACTATCAGCTAAAGCCTTCCAGTAGCACACTCAAAGTAGCACTGGGACCGATGACACTGTTCAGCTGTCGAGGACTTATCGAGTCTACCATTCGAGCGTCGACAACAAAAGAAAGAAAAAAACTTACAAAATTAACTGGGTACAAGTTTCTCCAATTCCTTGTGCTTCTATTATATCCTCGCTTGAGTATTTGGATGACAGTAGGACGGGTAAAAGCAAAAATAATTGTGAAAAAGTAAGAACTTAAGAGTTTTTGTATGCTATCATTAATAGATATTTGCAAGTATGAATCGAAAGTTTTGGAAACTAATCTTAATTTATAATTTGATATGTCTTGTGTAAATGACTTTATTAACAGAATAAAATTACGTGAATTTGTCAATCAAATTTCTATTTATATATGTGTCGGTCTTACATGACTTTGTTCATCAAGAAGTTGCTTTGAGATTGTTATTGATTGATGTTTGGACAACGTCCAGCTAGTGTGTTTTACATGCATGAACTTTAAAGATGTTGGTTCAGATGGAGACTAGCCAAGACGAGACTATTCAAATACCAATTTCTAACAAGTAACAACACAAGCATATTGTATGTGCAACAATAGGATACTTGAGAAGTGCGAGTTTTATAGTTTATATGTGCTTAATCGTCAAAACTCTATTGTTAAACAATTTATTGAAAGATAATTAACACAATAGATGAAATATTGTTCTGTTGTCGGTATAAATTGACATAGGGATTACAACATCGTTTCTTTTTATGTAAAATGAGTGAGGGCTGATGAGTACAGTAGTCCCTTGTGGGTTAGCACTGGGTTGGTTGCGTAAGGAAGTGCTAGATGACACCCCAAAGCTCCTTAATTAGTTAGTGTTAATTAACAAACGTGCTCGAGAGCTGTAAAGCCGTTGCTTTCAGGTTTCGCGGTAACTTTGTATGTTGTTTCGTCCGTTTCTCGACTAGTTCTGTAGAGGATATTTCCCAATGTATTTCATTATACATGACCGAGGTGAAACATGGACGTCCACAATGCTTGTCGGTAGGTTTTAGCATTTATCAACTATAATAAGTTCTGCAACAGTTTAATTCTTGTACTATTGTTTAGTTAAATGTATACCCGAGTCAAAATTTCTATACTACTTTAAATCTCAATATTGGCATTTAGTGAGGTTGTTCAGAAGCAATGAAGGTTGTTTAGAAATATTTTAATAGAAAATACAACACCTCGAAGTAGTGACATATTGCCAAATTTTCCATTCTAAGGCTCAAAGGTGGAACTTGCTTCTAAGTTTATTATGAAATAAAATATTACAATGTTGTGTTGGGTGTAAAAAGCATCAAACTAGGTTCAATCGTAGATTTTTAGAGGTTCTCTCAGATTCAAAGTAGAATTGATAGGTCAACGAGTGCCATAGGATGTTTAATTGACTACTAGAAGACTTAGAGAAGCACCCGAATTTCGACTTGTGTAGTTCACAATTTTGTGTGGTTGTTTTTTCATTGATTATATATTTGCCATTACTTTTTTGTCAATGATGTCTCTGATGATGTTGTGAAAATATTATAGAAAAAATGTTATGATTAGTGAAGAGCAGTATATTTTTTGAAACTAGTGTCATATGATGAATTGATGAATTATTAGGGTTATCGCATTATATGGATTATATTGATATATGTGATATCATTTATTTTTCTGAAATCACACATATATATACCTTCATTTGCTATTCACATTGCTAATGTGATTGTCATTAATCTGATAAATATCATAAAATTTGGCAAGGACAAAAATAGTACAAATGGTTTTGCAGATCCATTAGATAACGAAAATTTTTTTATTATACATGAGAAAGAAATCAATAGATTTGGAATAGTAACGAGACATTTGAAATTATATTATCTAACTTGTTGAATGCACAAGAATATATGTATGTATAACTTTTGCAACTATTGAATGAAAAACTTTAGATGAAAATTTCGAAAAATTGAAGATTACTTTGTTAGATTTTCATATCGGTTAGTTTGAATGGACTATCGGTCATTGTAGTTGGGTTCGGATTATTGATGTTTTACGATCTGCATCTAGTTTCAGGACAAATGGATGTAACTTCCTTGACAGGTTTAGTGTATTCCAATATATTTTGTAATCGCAATATATTCATCTAGGAATTGAAGCTTAGACAGTTAAATCAATAGAAATATATCAATGGTGATATATTTACTAAAATAAAGTCTTAAAATTTTAGAGAAATATAAAAAAGACTTGGTGAATTAAAGTTTGTAAATATGGATTGTAATGGAATTACATTTGTTTTAAAGTATCAGAGTTTGAAGTAATGATGTGAAATAAATGGAAATAATGGGATCAATAGTGAAATTGATTAATGGAGAGATGATAGAGTATATAAAAAAGAAAGTAACTTCATAAACGAAATTCTATAACGGTCGATTGTATGATTCATCACCAATATCGTTGTGCGTTCATTCATTCCGCACCCATACATTATGATGATAAAATCAGCACGTTAGAAAAAGCGTGGTGTAAAGGAGTGCGCGTTTAAGAATAAAGGTTAGCAGAAGAGGAAAAAAAGAACTAAAAATAAAAAAAGGAAAAGAAGATGGAAATAGAACGACTCGAAGGACGATTATCTCTGCCTCTGACGATTTATAACCTGCAACCACCAAGTATACAAAGGAAACTAGAAACTCATAAATTTTTGTAAACTAAAAGTAAAGAAATAAAAAATGCAAACGTTCTTCATTTTTTGGTTTTATAAATATTATTCTTTATTAAATGCCAGCTATAGATGTAATTATTTTTCGTAATTTAATGATGGTTTATTTTTTTTTTTTAATTAATTGTTGGTAGAAGTAGAAATTGACGATGATTAATATAGATAAAAATATAATGATTCTATAGTTTATGCATTGAAAAAGCTAATTTGCTTCACCAAATACTGTATAAAATGATTATTCGTTAATGTTGAAAATCTCATTGAAAATTCATTGCACGACTTATCGAGTGCATTTCGATTACGTGATTAATTACATTACGGTGAAAATACGCTGAGTGCATTTTGGATGGGTATCGAGTATTTTCATTAATTTCCTACTCTCCATTCGATTTTATTAAGTATCAATATCTATTTACAAATAGTTAATTAATTAAATAGAATATGTTTTGTGTATGATGAATTTTTTTTTTAAAAATCACTGAAATTTAAATTTTCATAACCTTTATATCCTTCTATTATAAATATGCATATCTATGAAAAATATATTTTAACTAAGGTAATATTACATAATTAAATAATAAATGGAAGTTGGGTAGTGGTGTTTTTAACGACATTCATAAAATACTGCAAGAAAGAACATCGTTAAGAAAGGAAAATAAAAAAGAAAATTAAAATACCTGTCGAAATTTATAAAATAAAACAACAAAAAAATATTCAAAATAAAATGAAAATGTACAGGCGTCTGAGCGTACTTACACACGGTCTCAAACCAACAAAGATGGAGGCTTATGCGGCATAAAATAAAATTGCATGTGCAAGCGTGTTATGATATTGCACATAATACAAAGGATCAAGAGGATGAAAAAAACGGCGAAGGTTAACATTCTCGCAAGCACCGAAAAAAAAAAAAACAAAAAAAAAAAAATCTATACAACTTGGCTACTTTATTATGATATACTTTTTACATTGTACAGTGTCTGCAACCACATTAAAAATACTCTTCTTTTTGTTTTCACTTTGATCTTCATTTTTTTCCCTTCAATTATCAGACAACTCTATTCACTGCCACATTACTAACTCATTGAAATTAATTCTCCTATGAATAAAAATATTTTTTAAAATCTTAACTTTCACGATGCGATAAAAAACATTGACATACAACACTCTATATACAATAAAGCTCTACATATTTATAATTTACACTTTTTAATATAGTTTCAAGAAACTCTTGCACAGTTGGTTTTTAGAATAGAAAAAAAAAAAATACGATAAACGCATTTACTTGGTAAAGTATGCACTTCCACGAGTCTCATGCGCGTATATATTTGCGTCAAACTTTACGACCATGAAATTGATATAAGATATAGCTTAAAATGTATTGCCTTGGAGTCATATTCCGCATGTCTCTTACATTTCATTTTTAGACGCTTCGGTTATACATACCGCGTATATGTTGATAAACGTTGTGCTTCAGAGGTGAGTTAGATATACATATAAACTGTCGATGAACTTGTGACCTAGAATACCTAAATGCATAATATATCTCATCAAGATAGCTGTATGATCAGGATGATGATGATGATGATATAGACGACAAAATAAGGAATTATTACATTATATTACTACATTATGCATTATTCAGTACATAATAAATGACATTTTAACTAGATTGTAAATCATTGAGCATATATATTCGGGAAATATCCCAGATACAAAAAATATAATGTGGGTAAAAATAATTTTTCAAATAATAGTTATAGTTTACATAATTATAATATCTTTGATGCATGGTAAATTAAATTTAACATATTTTTAAAATTGTATTTATGAATTTTTTATAAATTATTATAGCGTGAAACTTTTGTTGAATTGTTAAATTGAAATTGATTAATACATATTAGTGATACAAAAATATAGCAATAAATATTATCTTTATATTCATCGCTGTTTATTTTAGTTTATCAACAGAATATAATCATCAAGTTATGTTGTAACGATCAAATGAATGAGTGTCATAAATTGTCATTTTGGAGTATGGAAAGTATAACGCCCTATATAGAAATCGTCCAGTTGGGAGCAATCGATGTATGTTATGTCTTTAATGGCCCTCTCGAGCTTGCTGGGTGAACATTAAAAGTCGTCATCTCACACAATCTCATGCGCTGATACGCCCTTCCTCTTTTATAATACATAAAACCACCAGGCTCTATCCATTCTGTATATGATATCCATCTACATTCTATTCATCTTTCAGTTGGCATTGTACAAGCAATGTTATATGTCAGAAGCATCTAAACCGCAGACCTTTACGATCGAATTTACACCATCACCGATACAATGTTCTTTTTATTTTCATCGAACTATTACGAATAAAGAGAGAGAAAGAAAAAGAGAGGCGGCATTTTTTAATGTAGGAAACATAAAATCCAAAAACTTCTGTTTCTCCTGACTCATATTATTCCTGATATTATTCATCCTCATTTTTTTTTCTTGGCTTTTGGTTATGCAAATGTACATGTAGGTATATATGACCTCGTTACTTATACATATTTTATTATTTTATTATTAATTTTATATTGCGTATAAAATTTTATTTATTCTTGTTGGAGTGTATTGAAATAATTTTCATTATTTTTTGAAGTCAAGAGCAAGTGTGACAATTTTTTTTAATCTGATTTTATTTTTTAGGCTTTGTTTGATTATCAATGGAAGGATCAAAACTTTAACAGTGTGTATATAGAGTTCTTTGGCAGTTTTCCGATTACTTTATCTCAACGATAAACCTCTATGGTCGCGAAAATATATATACTGTACATATGTGGACTTTATACATACACAGAAGGGCGATTCAGCGATGTTATACTTTATTCCTGTTTTTTTTTTTTTTGCTGTTCTTGAAATGTTGGTAGGGTAACGGATATTATCCATTCGGCTTTTGTTATATCCGTAGAGACGTTAAAATGGCTGGCATTGTTATTGGATGGTGTTGAAAACGACACGGTTTTTTATTCTAACAGCCGTCTGTTTTTATAGCACATTTTATATTCTAGATTCAAAATCAGGACTGAGGTAGAAGTAAGATAACTGTCGTGCAGTCTGTGAATAAATTAGAATTTTTTTATTATCTTTTTATTAAAAGTTTAGTTACTTTATGTGAGTTAATAATATTCCATTGTTATTCCATTGATTTAATTTTGATATAAAAAAATTATTTTCTATGGTTCATTCGTTTTATTTATTTATTTTTTTTTTTACATTGTTTCGCTGCTGGTGATGTAAATTAATTTTTACTCGAGTTGATTTCTTGTACGTCATACCGACTTGAATGACATAAATTACAAACGAAGTAAGTTTTATTGTAATGCAATTATTATCAGAATATAAGAGGAAAATAATGAAACGACAACGGAAGTACTTGGATAAAGCCAGAAATAATTTTCTTGTAAAATGTTAATCTTTTATAGAGGGAAAGAAAAATCGATATTTATGTTAAGCTATTAAGTCAGTTTATAAATGGAATTGATTATATTCATTGAGAAAAAAAGAAATATGCATACTGTGAACGATTCAAAGTGTTTTATACTTATATTCAATGACATGGGCGAATTATTTTTTCAAAAAGAAAATTTTTTCCTACTTTTATCCATTGGAGAACGACACATTTACAATTCGATTGCCTGGAATTAATAGGGTGCTATTTGTTGAAGAGTGAATCATAAATTTAACTCAATTTAATTTGAATTTTTAAATATTCAAAAAAGAGAGTTCATTAAAAAAGAATTCGATTTGATTGTGCTTGACAAGAAAATAATGAATTGTAACTGGGTGCTATGGAATTTATTTTACGTTTTTAAGTATATAGTGAACTTTTAGTTTGAATATTTAGAGATTTAATTACAAAATTAACATATTTCGCAAAGAGATTGATGATTGAAACGTCACAATATCAAAAATTTTAAATAATCTCAGAGGATTTGTTTTTTAAATACACTTGAATGATTTAGAGAATCAAAATAAGAATTAAATAATCATGGAAGATTGTAATACTGAACATTTAAATGGATTTAATTTGGAGGTTGGCCAGCAAACCAACAATTTCAGTGTAGAGCATCGTGGTAAACGCGAAAATTCTAAAAGAGTAAGAGAATACTAGAAGGAAAAAGACGATCGTTGAACAAATTAATCGTCCCGATCCTTCTAACTTAACTTTCGTTCTTCGTTTTTTTTTTTTTTTTTATTGTATTTTATTTTTCTCATTTCATCATCCTGTACATTCGACAAACATTAAATCGCTTTACAAACTCGTCATCTGTACACAAATTGAACTTTCCAAAACTAATTAACGCATATAAATTACATCTGATCAAATTTACCCAAAGTGACATGACGACAATTTACAGAATATTTATATATATACATAAATATCATCTAACTAAGTAACCAACCAGCGACTTTCCTTTACTCTAATTATTTTTAAATTCACTTTTAAAAATGGCACAGGAAATGTGCAATACTTGCCACATTTTTATATTCCTTACTGTATTGATATTTACAGTCAGCAATGAGAGAGCTCTTTTACTAATTGCAAAACCTCCCGTTGGTATTGTTGAACATTTCTGTCTTCTCACATATTTTTTTTTTTCCTCCATTTCATCTCATCTTCTCTCCATTTTTTTCTTCTTCTTTCGTTTATTCTTTTTGTTATTTTTCTCCTCTGCCATTTGAATTTTTATAATACCTACGAAAAAAAATGACATTTTAAATGTTGGCATGAACTTGTCGAGCCGTGTAAGCGTTTTCATGCCCCTACACATTGCCACGCCTATCGTAGCGCCCTTTTAAAATTATCACTAAAAAATTGTGAGTTCACTATATAAAAAATATCAAATGAAAATTTACAGCATTATAAATTCGAAAAAATTCTTCAACACTCGTTTAATTAAATGTCCCTAAATTTTATAATATTTCGACAATATTATATTTGAGTAAATTAATTGGATACCTAGGTTATTTGTAATTCTTCAATCTTCTCTTTCTTCTCTTCAGTCACGCAACATGTCGTAACTCATTCGGTTCGCACGAATGTTTGTATATGTATAACCGCACGCATCATTCGTTTTTGGGCACGTACAAACATAGTGAAACACGAGTAAACGCGACAACAATTAATTTGTAGTCGATTACATGAGCACTCTAGTATCACGTACCAACTAAAGCTGTTATATGCTCAGCGAGCTTTCTCCTCCCTTGTTTCGCGAGTCCAGATATTTTATCGTTATGGCGTGATTACGCCGCGCGAATCGAGCTATGCTCGTTTTACGGTCATAGCCTCAGCTATGAAACATTTATTTATTTTTTTAATTCATTTTTAAGAATAAAACTTACAGGAACGTATGGTCGTATTCAATTTAATTTTATATTACTGCCAACTATTATAGATGTGCAATTTACGTGATATGTATTTTAATAAAATAATTCTTAAAATTAATATTGTTTCCATAATTAATATATATTTTTCCTCTTTATCTTATTTACAGATGTCCTGACAGCGGGCCACGGGCCACCAGGATGCCGACAGACGACGACTATGGCCGAAGAGAACGTCTCCTGTTGCACCAGCACCCTGCCTCTCAATGTGGTGCTTCCGCACCAACATCATTACCAGGAAACAATAGCGGAATTTCCAGTTCGCAATGTGCATCAAACATTGCCGTTAGTGGCGCCAATAGCATTACACAGTCGGACTGCTATCACAAACAGCGTCAACAGCAATCCGAATCAAGAGCCCCTTCATCTACAACAATTATCCAAGAGCGTTACTCAACGACTGGCGGAAGTACTGGTGGATCCAACGATAGGATTCCGACAAACGAGACAAACGACTATGGAGTCCGAGTTTCAATGGAGAAATACGAGAAACAAAATGCCAAGCAGCATCTTGACGAGGTGTCAATCGACGGAGACCAGTCCCGTTCGATATCGTCGTGCTGTGAGCGCTATGGTATATCCCACAGTCACGAGAGATTCGGTCAGTCTTCAGCGTGTACCAGTACAAGTCAAAGCAATCACTTGTATGCAAGACAACAGCAGCAGCAGCAACAACAGTCACAACAACAACAACAACAACAACAGCAGCAGCAGCAGCAGCAGCAGCAGCAGCAGCAGCAGCAACAGCAGCAACTACAGCAGCAGCAGCAGCAGTCACAAATGTCCCAAAGCGGAATTATTCAATACTCAAGATACAACGAGACGACTTCCTCCACATCAGTTGAACAACGATTGCCTATTCAGTCAAGCGATTGCTTTCAGCACATTGACCATTTTCAAAATGATAAGAATATTGGATTGCCAACAAAGACAACAGTGGTTGGCGAATATGCAAATTCTGGGATACTTGCCCTGTCATCGGGAAAACAATTTTCCCAAGAAACATTCCCATCGCCGCCATCACCGGCACCGACAAACGATCATTTCGTTCCACCACCCCCATTATCTCCAAGTCAAAGTGAAAAGTACGCTTCCACCCCAAGTCTTGCTGGTTATTCTTCTAATGATCGGATTATGCCCCCCAGTTCTCCGTGCACCCGAGATCGTTACGGAACCGCACCAGCATCACCAATGTCCAAAGACAGATTTATGTCTGCCGATAGATTGTTGGCAGTCGACATCTCGGGTATCAACCATACAAATCACGATGTCAAGGATCAACAGCAACGATACGGCACATCGACTGAGCGTTTGTTGGCGAACGGATCACCTGTATTGGGCACATTACAGCGAGACAGTGTCAGTTTATTTCAATCACCAAGCGCCAATAAGGATCTCAGCAGATATACATTATCATCTGAACTATTGGTCACATCATCGCCAATTCATGCTCCTGTACCAGAGAGATTTGCCAGTAAAACAAATGATAGGTTTATCAGTAATTCACCGATTCATGATCGTTATCACCGATCAGAGTCCATTCATCATGATCGATTTTCAACGATTGCGTCGTGCGAAAGGTATCTCGCCAATTCTCCAAATCCGGATGCTACGCACCAACGTTATTCATCGGCGGAGCGGGTCCTCAATGGTACCACGGAAACTGGCCAATCACGAAGATATTCATCATCGGAGCGCGGTGTCGAGTGCCAAAAATACTCGGAGAGAAACGATCGATGTTCCAATTCAAGTTCACCGACACCAACCGATTATACGTGCCGATATTCGGGCTTTCAGGATGTATCTGATCGTTCACGATACTCGTCTGACCGCTTTAGCGATATTACCTTGCAACGTTACACTCAATCGCGAACAAATGATAGATTTGGCGATCGATATTTCACGAATTCTTCACCTAATCATGATACAAGAATTAATTCTGAAATTAGCAAATACGCGAGTGCTTCCTCAACCGAAAGACTTCTCGTTTCATCATCACCATCATCCTCGGAGAATAGTCGTTATCATAGTATCTATTCAACATCCGGACAAAATTCTAATGACTGTTATATTCAGCCGTCATCAACGCCGGAAAATAATGGAACATTACGTGCGTATCAAAATCAAACAGCAACAAAGAACGACAAATTTATTCAAGTTTCAAAATCTGTCAGTAATTATGGCCGCTATCAACTCAGCAATCATGACCGATATGAACGACCAAATCAAGAACGAGTTTATGGTATCGAACGATATAGTACAACAGCGAGTGGTGGCGATCGATATCAAGGAAACGAGCAACGATATCACGGTAATCCCGAGCGCTATTCGCCGGGCCGTGGAGTTGGAGAAAAATACCTGTCACTGCCAAAGCCCAAGGATACCTATTCGACAGGTAGGATAGCGTCGTCTTGTTCGCCTGTAGACACTGGAAATGAGGGTCGGAGCTACGGTACCAGCGTTTCTGGAGTTGGAAGTTACGTTCCACCGAATGCTCATACTCCTGTTGAAAGATACGTGCCTCAACCGCCACCAGAGGTACTATATCCAGAGCGGTATGTTGACCGATACGTTCCACCAGCGGCTCACACGCCAACCGACCGCTATGTACCCGCTGCTGATCCCGGTGATCCTTATATGAGACGCGATCTTGGATTTCATCATCATTATCGACTACCACCACCTGGTTATCTTTATCATCAATCGCATTTTCGATTTCGTGGTTTTGCTTATGCATCACCGGGCAGATTGGGCGGCAGTCCAGGATCAAGTAGTTCAAGTAGTTCCACATCTGTTCAACGTGAATTTTCAACGTCACCTTTACTTCGACCAAAAGTTCGCGCGTCAGCAATTGAATTTACGTCGACGAGTCGGTCAAATCAATCATGTTGCGGGGATGGAATTGGTGGACAGCGAAATAGCTGTTGTCAGGTCAGGAGGTCATTGCCTCCTGGTGCACTACCAACAATACCAACAAACCACTCGGCACACTCGTCTTGGTGAGTATCTTTAGCTTTCCTTTAGTTCAACTATACCATTCGGGTAAATTAAACAGAGGCAAATGCTTAAAGTAGGTAAAATAGTCCAAGTTAAGTGCTAAGACTCTGAGAGCCAAGGATTAGAATGGGTAGCCACGAAAACTATCGCATCTTCCCGCGTATTTTTCTAATCATCGTTCGCCTTCGTTACTTTGTCTAACTCGCAATTTCCTTCTCTCTCATTCTCTCATTTTCACTTGCTTTCGCCTTAGTTCTCCATTTCGCTTACGATAAAGCTCGTGGAATTAGAATGAAAGAGCTTCAGGGTAGATCCTAATTGGAGGATAAGGGTAGTTTATGCGCAGCACACCGGTACTTGCTCGTTATGCGCCTTACACTCGCTCACCCATAATATCTTCTCCGTGGCTTTTACGTTGCGTATGAGGATTATATTAAAAAAGTGTAATGTACAGACAAAAAAAAAACTTTCCATCCGTGCATATTTTTATTCACTTCGTGATGTCAGTTCATTATATTTTTTTTTTCATTTTCCTCTCTTACCTCTTTCTCTTCTTATTATTACAAAATTTTATTTCTCAAATACGCATTTTGTTTTGTATTTTCCATTTAAATATACATATAGTTTATTCAAAATATATTTAATCAATTTAATCTAATCCAATTTCATCATTTTTCTGTCTTATCGAACTTCACAAATGTTACACTGTGTAATATCATGCCCAACCCACTTTAACTATTTATAATTCTCATTTCAATACAATTTTACAGGAAATAATAATAGACTTTTTCATTGTTATTACTATCTTTAAACTCCCTGTATTGCATTCACCATATTGAAGTAATTTAACTAATGGCGTATAGTTGTAGTAGTACTGATACAAGTCGTCATTTTATTGTTCCACTGCATGTATAAGTTGAAACTATTTTCATTAATTCCCATTAACGTTTTCTAATGAATTTAACGACTTTTTCATTGGTATTCATTACCAGTCACTTCCATTGACCTCAGCCGCATTTTAACGAGTTCTTCAAACTCATAATTCAATAGTCTTTGAATTATTTTTGTTCAATACTTTTAATTTCTATAATTATCCATATAGTGAATGAAAACAATATTATAACTATCGTACAATGATTTTGTCGTGATGAATAGATGATATTAAAGCCTTTGGTCATATGGAATGAGATGGAATATTAACTGGCACTAAGGGACGTACGCATATCCCAATAGATGGGCTGTAACTTTGGACGATAGCCCGAATTAAACTTGAACCAAGATATAATTACTAAAACTTGGTTGATGCTGAAGTGGCGTTTGCTGCTACTGCGGCTGCACTGACGTCATAAGCATTCTATGCAAAACAATATCCACCGTGAGGTTATGATATGAATCTTATGAGATAATAATACCCATCACCATTTTCAAATTTTCTTCTCAGCTTTTGAAGCCATAAAATACAATAATATTATTTTGCGTTATTAATATTCATGTTCGTAAAATAATTGATTGTGGATTTATTATTGGATATTAAATATATTTCATAATGTTAAGTAATAATTTAATTATTTCCAATTAATTTCCCACATTATATTAAACATATTATAATAATAATCAGAGATTTGTGTTTATTTTTGTAAAATTTGAGAATTGATTATTTTTTATGGAGACATTTATCGCTGATATTTTTATTTTTTTTATATACTCTCTGCGTTTTTATTTGACAACTTGGAACTTTTCATGTTCTAATTCCGGATTTTCGCGGGAGAACTTCAATCAAGAAAATTTCTCCGACGTCCATGGTTGTGTAAAGTCCCCAAGCGGCTTTCGCACAATCGTGTTGGACGTCTGCTTAAACTGACGTATATACTGAAAACGAGCGACAGGGGCGGGAGGACGAGTAACATTAAATTAAAGCCTTTAACGATAGTACAATGTTTCAAAGCCGTCTAGGTCCGCCAAAGATAATATACATTGTTATCAAGATTGTAAAAATTTTTTATAAAAATGAAAATATCTGAAAATAAATAACTGGAAAATATACAACTGTAAAATAATGTGAATGTATTCAATCAGATATTTTATCCAATAGGAAATATAATAATTCGTTGGAATTCTGTTTGAGGAATGAGAAAAAAAAAATAGAATTATTTTCATTCTTTGTAGATATATTCAGTTCAATGGCTCGTAAATTTGGAGTATCGATGTGTGATGGATGGAATAGGTTATTGAACCGCATCAATACCCACTACCCTCGAGTTTTTAATATAGTATTCAGAATAATTTCAATCATTCACATATCAAAAGAAAACAATAATGACTTTACAGTACACTTATTAAATAGAAAATATAATAATCAAATTATTAAGCTTCAATAGAATGAAAATAAATTAAATATAAACGAGCAGCAATTATATTTGATATTTCTTTTGGCGCCATAGTTGTCTAACCGTATCCATTGTCATTTGTGTGAGCATGATCTCAAGGAGAATTGGATAGACGATCCCAAAGTTTATAGTCCATAAATTTCAGTATACGCACCAAGCACTCTGTAAAGTGGTTACGTTGGATTTTCATGGGGTTTTGTGGTTTTCACAATGTTAGCAAATGCGCCGTCAAAATTGACGAGGGATGTTGCTAGAATGCTTAATCCTCTGTGGACATGAAGAGGAAAGAAGAAAAAATTCATTCAAAAATATTTGAAATATTTCTCGTTCACCCAAAAGCTTTTCTTCGCATTCATTTCTCGTTGGTTTCATTTTATCACATAGTTGTTACTCTCTGTCTATGTGCAGCTCGAAGCTGTGCATTCATAATTACAGGTTTATTCAGTTTGGAAATTTTCGTTCGTTTGACTGCAATATTTGAAAACCGATTTGAAACTTTCCACACAACTGACGCTGAATGCAGGTTAAAATTTCTCGTCGAAAATTTACTGCATGTAGCTGAAAATTAAAAAAAAAAATCACGCTCTACACATTTTTATTAAATTGTTTATTCATATTATCTAACAATTGTTTTCAACTCTATAAAACTTTTAAATGCATTAAAAATTAATACTTGACAGCTGTCATCATACAAACAAATAATATCGAATATCCTATTATTTTTATTATTTTTGTTTATTTATTTTCAAAGTTAAATACAAGTCATTTCTAATAATTATAAATTATAATATACACGTACCTTCATAATTGATGTACATTTATATTTATTTAGAATGTCATACAGTGAGAAAGGGAAGTTTATTACTGATAAAATTGCGCGAAAACCGCAGTTTGCTAATTTCTTGGTGGCAGGTTATCCACAAGCAGAAATCCCGCGTTTCTATTGCGCAGTTACATAATGAATAAAAACGATATAGCACAAGTTCGTTTGGCTCGAATGGTGCTCAGCTGGGGGTGTATTTCGAGCCCTCAAACTTTTAATTAGTTAGTGATCCGTTTTGAGAGAAAAAAAAAAATAAGAAAAAAAAGATTGCCACGCAACTTGAAAAAGCACTTTATACAAACGACATATAATATATGAGTTCAAATGATTCACTGCAAAAAAATTGCTTACACTATTATTTTTTAATTATTCAATTCATTATTATTTTTTATCATATATCGCCTTTATTGTATATTATATTTATAAAATAATAATTAACATATCGTATAATTGCTTCAATTGATGTAATACATGAATGAGGCGTGAGTTAATTAATTCACAGTAGTTCTCAAGTTTGTCATATACGTCATCAACACTGGTAATTACCGTCAATGACAGATGATACGTCACATCGATTTACCATATCACATATATACGTTCAAATGCATCTGGCATTTTAGTCTTTAGTATAATATATATATTTACTATTTATAATTATCAATTTATTCCTTATACTACATTACATAATTTTATTCGTACAAATATAAATTACAAATTATCGAACAAAAATATAAAACTCTATTATTTTTTCTTTCTTTTTTTATTTTATTATTACTATTTGTGTATATTCTCTTTTGAGATTTAATCGTATACTATACATAGAATTTTGTGAGCGCATGTTCAACTGCTATCTATTTGAAGCAATTGAAAATGCATGAACGTGACTGGGCCAGATACAATAGGTAAAAACAAAATAAAGCGAAAGCATTGGCTGTATTAAAAAAAAAAGAAAAGAAGTGAAAGGGAGGAAAAATAAATATACATAGAATAAAAGTTTATTTTTTTTATTTTATAAATTGAACTCTATGCAAGATGCAATTGCACTTGCACATGGTATACAGTGTCAATATTACTCTTACAACCACAAACTTTATTATTACTGAAGTCATTGAATATAAATGTATACAGATCAGTGTGTCTGTCTTTCTGGTTTCGGTCGAAGGAATAAGATATATATCACAGAGTCTGAATGGTATGTGACGCCATAAGAATATAGTAATTCCATAAACAAACCATGTAATAGTACAATGAACTTCAAGATACTTTACATCGAATTGAATTCTAAAAAAAATTTATCTTTATATATTTTCTCTCTTGATTTATTTTTTATTCAAAAATTCTCTCGCAACAATTTTCATTTCAGTGTTTTTCGATTGATCCATTAATCAATTTTACATTTTTCATAGTTTTTACCATAAGTTATAAATAAAAGAATAAAAATAAAAATGAAAAATTCTCCAGAAAAATCCTTTGATCCTTATCGAAAAATGTTACCGGAATTTTTATCTAGAAAATACACATTTGCTTTATTACCTTATATGTTTGAGAATTTTATTTATTTTTTTTTCTCCTCCATCTTCCTTTACATATTTATTCTCTTTTAGACTACGTTATATGTATATGCGTATATATTATTTACATGTATATTTCTTGAGCACAAGCCTTGTTTGCCTTTCGATATACTCTCTCCTACCAAGTAAACGAACCACGCAAGTGGTTAGAATGAGATGCCCAGTGCACTCTAAATAACGAATTCGCCTTTCACTTTTTCTTCTCATCTCTACATATTATTTTTTCAATTCTTATTTTCTTTTCTTTCTCTAGATCCGCTTCTCTTGCTTTTTGCATTTACCTTCATTTAAATATACTCAGCCCGCATGATTATACAAGGATAAACTGAAGCAGAGCAAGAGGAGACAAGAGATAGTAAGAAAATATAAATAAACATTAGTCTTATACTTATTATACTTACACATTTGTGATCTATTTTATAAATTAAAAAAGAACAATTTTATTACATCACAATCATCAAAATACACTAAATATTAATTAAATATAAGTATAATAATCTTATCTATTTATTTATTTTTTAATTGATTGATAAGTATGTAGGTATAAATTGATATTCTCTGTGTTTAGAATTTTTATTTTGTATCATTTGCCGGATTGTAACCAGTTATTTATTTTCTCTTTGTGTCTGTACTCTATCGCTATTGGTTACAATATTCTCGGCTCGTTTTATCCACAATTTGAAAGCGCGGCAACACTGTCGTCTCTAAAGTCACGTAATAACAGCTGTTTACTTCAATGCATGGTAAAATGGCGCTGACCCGGTGAGATAAACAGCATCAATTTATAATAATATAATAAATATACAATGATTTGCTGATGTGTTTTCTTAAGTATATAATTTTAATGCTTTAACTTTGGGATCAACGACCCAATGATAAATTGATTATTAGTCACAATGAGAGAATCGGTATTTTTAGTGATATTGTCATGTTTAAATCTACGTTATAAAGTGTATGTGAGTGTGTCACTCTTTAAAAACTTTGCAAGACTACTTGCAACACGTGCAAACTATCATCATTTGATTTATTGAATTATGAAGAAGAAAATGTGAGTTAAATTTATTTAATACACAAAATTTATCATTCAACTTATGAATACATTTATTTATTAATTAATTAATTCATTCATTCATTTAATCATTTGATTCTAGATTGTAAAATAATAGATTGCATGAATTTAATAATAAAACAAATTGCTGAATTATATATTTTTAATTTTTTGAATTATAATAAAATATAATAAAAGTAAAAGAAATTATAAACTTCGTTAAAAAGTTAAATTAGCATTGGCGATTTTTTATGTTGATCTCTTTGTATCGCACACTGTGACCCTGTACACAATATATAATTGTACTTACCTACATATATACATTGTATATGTATGTATAACAATACGTGCATGCATAATATAAGTACCTATGTGTTAAAGTGAATATGTGAAACTCAAGTCACGCGACATGTAGATTTTGTTTTGTGCCTGCGGGCCAGTCTGAATCAGAGCAACACATCGGTTTGTATACATGTATGTACATTATATATGTATTATGTATGTATAAATGTATATATACATATACGTTATACATATATGCATACAGCAAGTATTATAAGGTGCAGGATAATATGATTCTATTGAATCCTTTTGAGGATTTGATAATGTACGCGCAAAAGCTCATATTATAGATGACTTTGGAAGACTTTTCGTGACAAATATCACTAAAGCTTTTACTGTGATATCCAATTAAAGTTGTTTAATTTTTAAAACAAGAGACATGGAATATTTAATATTTTATGATGAATAAAAGTATTTTTATTAACTATTTAAATTAAAAATTTTTTATATTAATTTAATATTTAATAATTTAATAACAATTTAATAAATAATAATAATTTAATATTTAATAATTTAATAACAATTTAATAAATAATAATAATTTAGATATATTTTTTTTGGAATAAAAATATTTTCAAATTAAAAATTTTTAATATTATAATTTAATATATAATAATTTAATAAAAATTCAATAAATAATAATTTAATAAAAAATTGATAAATAATAATAATTTAATATAATTTCAAATATTAATTCAGATATATTTTTTTTTTAGAATAAAAATATTTTTTAATTAAAAATTCTTAATATTAATTTAATAAATAATTTAATAAATAATAATAATTTAATAAAAAATTGATAAATTATAATTTAATATGATTTCAAATATTAATTCAGATATATTTTTCTTTAGAATAAAAATATTTTTAAATTCAAAATTCTTAATATTAATTTAATAAATAATAATTTAATAAAAATGTAATAAATAATAATAATAATTCAATATGATTCCAAATATTAATTTAGATATATATACATATTTTTATAGATAATAAAAATATTTTCAAATATTTAAATTGACTGTTTTATACAATATATGTAAATTTTTTTATCGAATATTTTGCAACATCGATAATATATTTATTCAATACGATTTATTCATTGGAATAAAGTGGTTTTGTTATTTTTTAATTAACACGAAAATTTCACCGTGATATGTGGATAAATATTTATATGTATACGTATGTACATGTATACATGGGCTCTATTATATAAATTGGGGCGCGGCAAAGTGATAAAATTCTCATTTGACAATAGATAGATATAGAAATATACCAATCAATATATCCATTATCTTGTTGGTGATGTTGTTGTTGTTATTATTATTATTATTATTATTATTATTATTATTATTATTGGGCAATATAGTTAATGTTGTCGAAACATTGAATCGTTTTATTCCAGCCGAATAATGTAATTACAATATATAGTGACGTAATAATTAATCTAGACTAATTGTTCTCGTCATTCTGGATTAATTCATTATGTTTGAAATTTTCGATGAATACAAATTTTTAATTTATATCCAATGTCCTTTATTTATATCCAATAAAAAAAAATATATATAAACATAAATAACCAAAAAAAAAAAATGAATAAAAAAAATAAATCCCTGTTGAAATATCCAAAATTTCATTTAAATTAAACCAAAAAATTAAATATCCCACTTAAATTTGGCGGTAAAATTATTTGTTTATATATTTACTCTTATATATATACTAGATTACTTATGTATATATTTTTTATATATTTATATTCCGCCATATTTCAAAATTATATCAAATAAAAATAAAACAAAAATAATTATCATCTTTCCTCAAAATTTATTTACAGCACAAATATTAACCATAACTAATATACACTATATACATACATTTATGTATATACAAAATTAAAATATATAATACAAACTTTATACATTTTACTTTATGTTGAGAGACTATGAGAATATACATACATATATTTTATAATATTAATATAGTGGGCGTCACGTAACAGAGGTAAAAGGACATTTTGCGCTAATTTGTAAATGTCATAAACACATATTCGCATACATAAATGCACTCGAAAGAATATACATATATATATTTATCTACAGAACATATATTTTCAGTTAATATATAATTCCTCGTGGTCATTTTGTGGCTATATACTACTCTATATATAGAAATATCTTTTAAAATATTACATAACCATTATTTCATTTCTTCTACTTTTGACGTTTTACACTCAAGCAAATTATTATACCGATGATAATTAATTATATAATTAAATTATTTAAATTATATTATATGCAAGTTAATTAATTTTATCAAACAAAACTCTTGTTCAAATATTATCATCATCATTATTATTATTATTATTATTAATATTATTGTTATCATTTACTGTACAAGTATTGATTTATCCACTTGCTTTTTAATTTAATTTTTTTATTTAACTTTCCAGTATATAAACAAGAACATTTACCCATATGGGCATATATGTATAGTGTATAATACACATTTATTCTCTTATTTTTTTTTTTTTTTCTTTCTTTCTTTTATTATATTGGTCGCGTTCTTTCTATCAAACTTTGGTAGTTTTTTACCCCTCGCACTTTCACTCGGAATTTTTATTTTATTTTTTTCTATGTACCACAAGCGCACGGTTTTTCTCTCTCGCTTTGTCAGCGATCGATGGTCGTTTCACGATTCGCTGTGTAGCCGCCTATGAATTTTCCGATGCCTAGGGAAGGGTGACATGAAGGGGAAGCGCACAAACGAGAGTAGAGCGGAAACGAGGGATTCGTTATATATGTTGGGGTGACGGAAGAGGCGGCGCAGAAAGAGAAAATGTTGGATCGAGCTCGTTCTCTCGACCCTCACACTCATGAACAACAACCACTACTATTACAACTGCCAATTTTTATTTTATTTTATTTTATTTTATTTTTCAAACTCATTTTATTGTTGCGCAAACTCTCTACTTTTGGTGTTATATTAATTATTTGATTAATTTATTTATTATCGGTTATGTATTGATAATGTTTACAGTTTTTTTTTAAGATTATTTTTACTTGTTTTTAATTAATAAATATTTTTTTTTTTTCTTATTTCATTAAATTTGGATAATTTATAAATGTTTTGTAATTATATATATTCTTGTTTTTTATTATTTAAATATTTTCTTTTCATATCATTCTAATCAACAGCTGGAATTTTTATACATATTTTTATTTTCTGTGCGAAAATTATTCATGAATTTTTCGTCTCTTGACCTTTATATATAAAATATAAAGCCGTATTTTTTTTTTGTGCTCTTTAGATTAAATTTTATTTTCTTAATTACGCCAGTATGGACATTAACAATTAACATCAATTATACTGCAAAAAAAAAAATTAATTCTCGAAAAATACATACGACATTTTAGGTGCAAGCAAAAAAATTAAATACCAACTATTAAGTAGGGAAAATAAAATAAAAGATGAACTCAAGGGTAATTCCCCATAGATCCAACCTTCAACTGAGAAATAAGTATTATGGTATACATATATATATATATGTACATACATATATTTACGAGTACGTATGTATGTATTTAGGTATAGCTTCGAGCGCTTTTAGCTCTTTGCACTTTACACGACAAAATAGTGAGAGCTTTCATTGGGGCGATCTTTCCACGGCAGTTACATTATTTTAACTGCTACACGCAAACTTATACGAGCACTAACTCATTGTAAATATAGGTGTTTTCACTTGTAAAATAAATGTCAACAGAATTTCATGTCAGTTTATTTTATTTTTTATTTATTCTCAATATTATTAAATCATTAGTTTTTTTTTTTCATTTGTTTATTTATTCTCGAAAGCCAAAGGATATATTTTGTATTTATGAATATAAATTTATTTATTTTATATTTTTAACAAACACAATTAATTAAATTTTCAAAAGACACAATTATATAAAATACAAACAAGCAAAAAATAAAGAATTAATTAGTAATGCTGGAAAATATTTTATTAAAAATTTTCAACACAAATTAAGAAATAAATTGTGAAAGTAGCGCATAATAAACTTCATTTAAAATTATTATTCTATTTAAAATTAAAGTAAAATACAAATTGAATAGAAGCTTACATCAAATGATAAATTATTAGTGTATTCTATCTATCTAAATTATAAAGTTAGTAATCATTTCATATTCGTAGACAAAGAGAACACTTAATATCTAGTGAAATTACTTACGGTCTGAATGTAACAAAGAGTAAGTATTATATACATGGCCGCGATGTATGTATACATAGTTGATATATATATATGAAGTACAAATGATGTTGATAAAACGAAAGTTGTGCGCTTGCTCCAAAGTATTTTCTTTCTCTGGCTCATTTTATCCATGTCGGTACTCTTTCATTTTCTCTTGGGATCGAAGCTCTCGTGTGCTGTTACTTAAATATGCGGAGAATAGTGAATAATTCGCTATATCCCTTTTCACTGTGACTCACCCTCGGTACCAGTATGTCCCTCGAGCCATACCTCTATATTATACACTCGTCCGGCTTGTCTCTCTTGACAAAAAGCTCAAAATTCAACCACACCCACCCACACATTACACTTCTAACATACATAAGAAAATAAAGTATATTTTCATTCAATATTTTCATTGAAAAAACTGAAACAAAAAAAAAAATTCATTGCAACACTAAAACATTAAAATATAAATTTTACTAAATTAAATTTATCTTTCATTGGATTTAGTCAACTATATATCTTACTTTGTGAGATATTATTTATTCATCTCAAGTGTGAAAAGCATTAAAGAGGGTTCAAAGATTCATTTACCGTATAAAAATAGTACGAAATAAAAAATAAAAATTATTTATGTAGAACACAAGTGAGAAAAAAAATTCATGATATAACGGAACATGAACGCGCAAGTAGTGTACGCCATTACGTGTCAGACACATATACACTCACATATTATATATATATATTTACATGTATTGTAGAAATGGAGGGTGAAAAATTTAACAAGAGTCGTGTTTCCAAGAGTCGTCATCGCGGTTCGTAGAGTTGCATTTTCGTACGCGCAAGTTTCAGTAGTAAATGTACAAGCATGGTTGGACATAATAGAGGAGGGGTGTATGTATACAAGTATACGCAAGCTTGAATACCTATGCGAGGTATATACATGTGTATGTACATGTATATATATTAGAGATGGTTGGACCTATCCCTTCCAACCCCTCACGGAAAGTTGTAGCAGAACAATAGACGCCCATCCCAGAGTCTATCCTTAGTTCTAGTTTCTCTAGGCGTGTATTTTCACAACGAGTTATATACTGTTGCTACACGACGAGAGTCTTCAAAGGTAAAGATTATGAATTCATACATACATCCCTACCGTGAAATCAACAGTGATATTTAGGTCATGTATATTCTAATGTTTACGTTTATATTTTTAGAGAATGAAATGAAAGATAACTGTCTATTGAAACGAATTAAAATTATTATTTGGGAGAATTTTCTTCTTTGAATTGTTTAGGAGAGAGTATGTAAATAAGGAATAAATAAATGGATATAATATTATGTAATGATTGAGGGTGATGTGAATTGTAAATTGTTTGTAAGAGTAAAATGAGGAAAAACAATGTTGAGTGGTTCTACGTCAGGTAAAAAAAGCTTCATCAAGTTATTCTAGTGAGTTGAAAAGCGGGTCGCGTGTCGTGTGATATTGTTTAACTTGTGTATATATACCTATATATCCTCGTATACTTGAGATCGATGTGAAGTTGTTGAGTTCATATTTTTTTTTTTCTACAATATTATTTTTTTTTCTAATTTCACTATTTTTATAAAGCATAAATTTATCTACACTTTTACAAAACAATTTATAATATCAATGAAACTTTATAATTTTATTAATTAAATACATTTTAAAGCTCTATTATTTTTATTTACTTCTCCCAAAACCTTATACGAATTTATTTATCCATATTCACTTTGAAATTACAATTCATGAATAAAAACCATTTATATTTCATTGCGACATTAAAACAAACTTATAACACAGTCGTGTCCATAAAATTTGATCATGAGGAAATAATAAATGGATTATATACATACATATACATATATACATTGTTTCTATCTGATGGTGTTCGTGTCGTCGGTGACACTCACACGATTGTTTCGATTGTATATTAGTTGAGGATGGAAAAGAGTGAGGTAAATAATGACTCAAGACACCAATTTTTTCGAGCCCAATGAAATGTATTTTGGCTCGATGGAGGAAAAGCCCGAAGGCAAAAACCCCCTCGAATAAGTATTGTATTGTACAAAGGTTCTGTTACATAGGTGGTCACGATTCTAAGTTGGTACAGTGCATAGCACTGGTCGTATACTTATCGAATAATTGCTGGAGTACACCTGCCTGATCCCGAGTGCACAGGTGAAGACAACTGCGTATCATACGAATACGAGTTGGCTCCTGGTATTACCCGATCACAGGTGACGAGATGCACCCCGCGTGGTCACTCGGTGACCGTCGTGTAATTAGATCACCACTGAAGTAGTGTATCGCGTAGAATCGTACCTGAACCCCGCAGACGTCCTTTGCGCAATTATTATATTGTGGTTACTTGCACTTGGTGTACTGTTTTTTGTTTTTCTCCACTCACTCTCACACACTCTCTCCACACTTCACACGCTTACACCGTACAACTATATTCACTTGACTATATTCAAAGTTCGAACAGTGTAGAATGGTTATGTATATCCTGCTTATCAAATTCTTATTCGTATATTCTAAATCTATTATATGTGAGTTATTCTGCATTCACAGAGACGCGAGGGCCAAGAGTGTTATATATACCGTAGTTTTTTCCAAAAGATTATGTGTCGCGACTGACTCTAAGTTGACAGAGATCTTCACTCTTCAAAGTCTCAGGCACTTCTCCCAATCTTGGCAGATTTTCGACTCTCCCAGGTCTCAGAGTAGGGATGAAAAATACGTTAAAACAGTTAAGAAATTTCCCAGAAAAATAATGTTTTTTTGCATTTACGAAATTTCATCTATAAATTTAAACTGATTTTTATAACTTTCACGTGCGCTACATCTGGCTTATATTTATATATGTTTGACGTGTCGTAGTGACCAGTGACAAAAAAAAAGGGGTCCGCGGCCATAGCCTGGACACTGAAAATGTATTTTTTTTTGTCTTTACATACGTGTCACTTTTACTCTTGGCCCCCCGTGATCAATAGTTGATTTATGAATTCTATGAAATCTTTTATTTATTAAACTTAAAATTTATTAGTTTTAGAATTTATTATTCGCCGTGACAACATTTAATTTTTCGTTCTTGGTACTACTCGAGAACGTTCGAAGCATCTGTTCTGCAGTACAGAACATACATACTTGTAGATTGGATTAAAATTCAAAAATGTTTATATTGTAATATATTTAAATATTTTAAACTCAGTAATTAACAGCTTTCATTTATTTGCTTTTAGTTTGTCGATAATCGATAACCCTCCATCGTGTATCCTCCCTTACGAATCATCGTTTGTACCCTCTGTCTATTTCATCTCTCTCTCTCCCTCTGTATCCTCTATCTATTTCCGCGTCATTGGACTCTATATGCCTCGAAGCCAAAGCCGCAATCACGCAAGCACCGGATCACGAGACGAATAACTATGTGGGCTTAACGCGCGAGTGCCACACGCGTCTGGAATATCTAGACTCTGGTATTTGGTAATTAGCAAATCACGTCGACAATCCTAGCTTCTATATTGTCTCTTCATACCCTTGGGCACATATCCTACGTGTGTATACATATGTTTATTATTTTATCCTGAAGCTATTTCACATATATCGCTTTTACATTTGACGATTTTATTGGATTATATTATATTCGTATATATGTGAATGAATAAATTATAAATTGATATATTGATTGATTTTTTGGGGGGGTTTAGTTTTATTTGTTTCGGTTCTTTAGTTTTTTTTTTTTTTGGTTGAATTAAAATTGGTATAGTTGGTTTATAAATTATTATAGAGAGAAAGTGACGAGGTTTTATGTTTAAATTTTTATGGAGTATATTATTCTAAGAGACAAATGGAACAGACGAATTAATGTGGTCTCGGCTTCATTTGATTGGTGTCATCATGAAGAAAAGGAATAAGAATAAAAAATGAGTGAGTTGGTGAAAATTCAACTGTGACCTCAACTAGCTCATGCAACTTTTATGTGTACGTTGTTCTTTAATTTTTCTTTTCGTCGTCCTGGAAAAAAAGCCAGAAATTTTCTGGATATGACAAAATTTTTATTTTATTCATTTTTTTTTATTTCTCTTAGAAATTCACAATATTTAACAATATTATCAAAAGGGGAGGGGAAAAAAAAACTTTCACAACACGTTAATATTAATTTTTGTGAAAATGGTTTTTTTTTTTTTCAAGATTTTTATATTTTATATTTTAGAAAAAAAAATTGAAAAAACATTCAAAGTCTCGGAAATTTGATTGTTACTCCACTTTGATCTGTTTAAATTTTACTTTTAAATAGAATAGAAAAAAAATTATTAAGAGAATAATCCAACATGGCTTTTAAAATAATTAAAATCCTTGTGGAACTTCAAATGAGTTATTTTGTCTTGCATAACATTTTATTATCATTATTTATATAAATATCCTTTGCATATACACATATATATTTTTTAATATTTGCTTCTTTTATTTTATTCAGTCTCAAAGGTATCGTCTACTATATATAGTCAAGCTTTATACAATTAATTAAATAGAAATCGCTTCATCTTTTACATTTTCTTCTTTACATATCACATATACATACATACATATACATATATATGTATATATATTATCGTTACAGAGAGAAATAAAATTTTCCTTCAGTGCGACAACTCTAAAATGGAATTACGTGACTGGATTTTCTATATTCCACTGTATCAAATATGAATTCATCCATTTATATACATACTTATATACATATATATTTATTATTTAATTCAAAATATCAGTAGAGATTTGCAATAAACGAAAAGAAATATATCCTTTGCTTGAAATTAAATAAATGAATAAATAATCGTCGTCTTATTTTAATAATTGTTACGATATATTTTTATATATATTTGTTTATATGTATGCAGATATATATCATGCTTGTTACATAAAACTTGCATAGATGCCAGAATTTGGTATTGCTGATGATGCCATCGTTAATCTTCTAGCAAAATCTTAATCGCCCGTCGAATATATATTTATGAAACCGATATTATCCAAACGTAAAATTTATATACAATGACATCAGTAAATTTAAATATTCAGAGTTTTGTTTATATCAATAAAAATAAATTAATACATAATTAAAATATTGTATGTAAAAATTTTTCCATGCAAAAAATATTTTACTATAAAATTTTTTTATAAATTTCCATTTTTAATTAATAATTCAATTACTTTTGTTATTTATAATTTTTTGTTATTTAGTTAGTGTGCAAATTTTCAATACCTGATTGGAGATAATTATTGTTTCTTAAGTAAAATTAATAAACAAACGACATTACTTTCAAATTGATTAAATATATTATTTTGCTGATATAAAATATTTAAAATGTTATTTATTGTTTATTATAAATAGCTCATGAGAATCATAATCGAAAATTCTTTGCTCGTTACCGAAAGAGAGAGAGAAGCCGCATGTTTCCGTTAACGATTCATCTCGTTGCGTGTTTCTCGCGTGAGATATATCTACTTTGAACAATTTCTAGGTATTATTTAAAGGTATAAATATATACGTGTCGAGAGAACTGCGTTGTTATCTTGAAAACGTTATTTCTTCTTCTTCTTCTTATTTTAATTCTTATTTTTATTTGCCTGTATTTACCTTTGCTATCTAACAATATAACTACATAATACATATCTACATGTATATATATAACCACCATTCCTTGAACGATTTTTAAATACACGCAAATTCAACACTCGTGTTTATGTATAAACCATGTTGACATTACTAGGTCGAACGAGCAAGTGGTTATCAGTTGGAGAAAAAGAAAACATCGTTTCATCAAAAAATAAAAAATTATTTATCCACATGATGTTCAAGATAAATCGCTTAATAATCACTGCAAAAGAAAAATATTTAAGCAAAATAAAATTCCTTTCACACGTTATAAAAATGTAAATACAAATTAATTTTTTTTGTTCATACATATATTAATATTTAAATATATTCCACAGCTATTTTTTTTTTTTTTATTATTATTTTCTCTCTCTTGGAATATCAATAAATAATATTATGATCTCTAGAGAGATTATCAACTGCATACACGTTTGAAAATAAATATTTTCATATTAAAATGGTTTCATCTTCGTGCGATGAGACATTTCATTTTTCTTCCTTCCATTTATTTATTTATTTCATTTTTTTTTTTTTATTTCGAATTTACTTTTTCCCTCACTATTTCCGAATAACTTAGTGTCCTGTTTCTTTTCCGCTGCTGACTGCTGATACAAACATTGCATTATTCATGCCTGAGCTAGCTT
The DNA here is from genome assembly GCA_918226075.1 of Microctonus brassicae. Classification (NCBI taxonomy): domain Eukaryota; kingdom Metazoa; phylum Arthropoda; class Insecta; order Hymenoptera; family Braconidae; genus Microctonus; species Microctonus brassicae. The sequence goes on from OW445484.1 coordinate 4,111,848, forward strand.
TGGGCTTCAAGTTAAGCTCCCAGGCTATAAGACTTTGTCCACAACGTAGTTGCATAATTAACGCGTGGTAATTCACCCTGTGCTGCTGCTGCTGCTGCAACTTGCGTTTGACGGCAAAACGCGAGTTGAATACATATATCTACCTTAATGATAATATATATTAATTCAGGTGTATTCAAAAGGGTGTGGCATATTCAAATGCCACACTGAGATTCATCACAAATAATTGGTGTATTTATTAAATATGATTAATATCAGAAACTAGTAGTAAAGATAACCGTTTAATCAGACATAAACCGACGTAAATATACATATTTTATTTATCATCTTATTGTTATACTATGTACCTAACTGTTAATATTTTTTTAAGCAATCAATATATACCAAAAGAATTAATATTTTAAATATTAAATTCAAATTTGGACGGTTGTATTGAATTTTGAATAATAAAAAATGAAATAATTTGAAATTTTAATAACTCATTCTCGTCAAGTTGACAATTCTCTTGAGGCCACCGTCCATTTTCCTATATATATTGGTCTTCATCGTTGAACATAAATCCACAAGGGGAATGGATGCTGTTCATGCGCGTCTAAATAACCAATTAGCCATCCAGTGGCGTTGAACGAGCGACAGGTCCTCGTGAAAATCGAATCATGACTGTCGAGTCACATATATGTACATCTATCTACACATATATTGTACATGTCTGTGTATGATGTGTGTTTGTGAGTATACCAACGCGATTGCCTTCCGTTTGCGATGTTTGTGTTTCTCTCTCTTGATTGTGAATCACAAAATTTTCCATCGTGTGAACTGGTCAGCCCAATTTTTCCATCATCCATATACGTATATGTATATATGTACACTCCATTGTATATAAAAGATAGATAGTCACGGTAGAGAAAAATACGTGACGTGAATTTGTTTTCCAGCTAAAAAAATTTCCAAACCCTGACCTAACTTTTGTTAGAATGATTTCATTATTTTTCACGCTTTTTTTTTTTTCCTCCCTTCCTTTCTATTTTTGTTCCATTTTTTTTTTTTTTACACTCCACTTTGTATCAATGTAGTTAGTCTGTCACAATGCAGTTGAAAAAGAGAGAATAAAAATACACGAATAAATGATTTCATAACACGAACTACAGCAATTTATTCAAAATGTGTATTGCATATGTATGACCAATACAATTTTAATTAATTTTAAATAAATAAAATGAAAGAATGGAGAGGGGAATGGATTTGTTTATGAAATGATTATGAAAAAATATAATACAAGTTGTCTGATAATAAATGACAATCAAATTTCACCACAATGACATTCACTTGTGGTTTAATATTCAAATAAATACACGCATGTACAAATAGATTGTGTCTAAATGGAATACCTAATTGAAAATTGTGGTTTTATCGCTTATAAATAAATATTTACAAATATATCCAACATACATGAACAAATTAAGATAAAAATTATCATCTTGATAATAAATATAAATTGATATTTATTTATTTTATTGGTTTATTGTTGGTATATCAAATAGTATTCCAATTAATTTTCAATTTATATAATTTTACAATTATGTTTTCAATGTAATTCCCCTTTTGTGATATGATTCTTCCTTCTCGTTGAACAATAGCACGAATAGCCAGAGCACAATGACAAATTGTCGATCGTAACTCACTGAAATTACATTTCGTATTTCGAGTGAACTCACTAATTTTCAGTGAACACGAGAATGAGAGGAAAAGAACGGTGGAAGATTATTGTAGTACTTTACGCAAAGGTTATAATGGTATATCTGACATTTAGCGAAAAATATCGCCTTCATTTATATGTATATACATATATGTGTATATGTTTATAATATATAAATATATACATGTTTATGTGTATGAATAAAAAAAAATAATACTGAGCTGTAATTATGTCGAACATGCGATTGATATCACGATTGACACGTGAATACTTGATGAGTATAATAAAACTAAGCGCACTTACGTCACGCTCTTTTTCGAAATAATATTTAAAAAAAAAAAGGAAAAAATAATTTTTATTCCAATAGTTTAAAAATAAATGAAAAATATTTTCTTACAAATGTTTTTCATTGAATTTTATTAATTCCCTAAATTTCTTTCTTTAATTTATTTATTACATAATAATTAAACATAATTAATTTTATTTATTAATAAACTAAAAATCATTTGTTTATTAATAAAATAAAACATGCAAAGACTAATTTTTTTCAATAATTTAAAAATAAATGAAAAATATTTTCTTACAAATGTTTTTCATTGAATTTTATTAATTCTCTAAATTTTTTTCTTTAATTTATAATTTACATAATAATCAAACATAATTAATTTTATTTATTAATAAACTAAAAATCATTTGTTTATTAATAAAATAAAACATGCAAAGACTAATTTTTTTCAATAATTTAAAAAGAAATGAAAAATATTTTCTTACAAATGTTTTTCATTGAATTTTATTAATTCCCTAAATTTTTTTCTTTAATTTATAATTTACATAATAATCAAACATAATTAATTTTATTTATTAATAAACTAAAACAAATAGCTTATTAATAAAATAAAAGATATAACGACTAATTTCACGCACTATTCATTTATAAATTTCATGCCCGTTCAAAATAATTCGATACTGATCTCGTGTCTTTATAAATAATATTAAACTAAATCAAAATCACTATGTTAAATCATCAAATAATCACTCTCTTTATTATTAAACCCATATGAGCCACTACATCGAACTCTAATTATTAATTTCAAACGGACCATCGATAAAGTTTATCAATCCTTCAACTTTGCTATTACAAAACTTATGCATTATTATCATAATTATAATAACAATAACAATAATTATTATAGTCACATAATCAATAATCAATAATTTATTCACCGCATAAAACTTTCAATGGTTTTACCTAATTATTTCATGATTGAAACGGAATTAAATATTTCATAAAATATCATACATTAAATTTTCTTCTTCATCAGTAGTTTATTATAACTAATAATTTAACAATAATGTTAGAACTTGTTAGTTATAAATGATGATGATGATATTCCTTAGTATGTATATATACTGTAGCCATCGTCTTCCGGTCGGAAATTAAACGCTACTCGATGTGCCGCCACAGTTATACATTATACATATTATATTTTACACTATCTCCATCTTCCTCTCTCTCGCATATCCATCTATTTCCCAGCGAGCCATACGTATACATATTATATATAGACATATAATATTTATTAAATTATATATGTACACATACATATACGTATATTAAACCAAGTTCGTTGTGAAATCTATATTCACATTATAATAGACATGAATTGCTTATTGCGAAGGGCGTGGGCGACGTTAGAATGAAAAAGAATATTGAAATTTATGCGACATACTCACCGGATAGAACGTGCTTTTCCCCGAATGGAATGATATTTAATTAATGGGTTTGTCGTATAAGTGCCAAGTACCATAGCTCACATAGAATCGTCTTCCTTTCTACTTGAAACAAGAAATTTCCAAATGACATTTAAGAACGCACTTTAGTTTTCGCGTCTGATGAGGATTAATGCAATCAAATTTATATTGCTAGTAAAATATTTAATATATCATTAGTTAGACAAAGAATTAATGTTCATGTATTAATAAATTGGATTATTAATTTGGTTTTTTAGGCAACAGTCACCGAGCTCAGGTACTACAGGTACGTCAACGCTTTCGTCTTCAGGTCCCGATGGAGAAAGTGCACAAAGTATTGGCATGTACGCTGTGGGCAATAGCAGTGGTAATGCAACATCGGAAAATCCTTCATCATCAAATGTACCGACAATTTCGCCGTCCGTGCCTTCCTCATCTAATGTCAACAATGCTTCGTCAACGATTGGCGGATTGTCTATTACTAGAAGTGTCTCAGCACCAGCTGGACCCAGACCTGGTATTCAAGCTTGTACTGGGACTAGTAGTGCTGCTAGTTCTAGTAATCCACGACCAAGGCTTAGGAGAAATATGAGTCGAACTGAAGCCATAAAAAAGTGAGTGATTTTGTGTTCTTTGTTTTATTTATTTATTTTTTTTTCTTGATAAATTTGTTGATTTGCTGAATGAAGAAATTTAGTATGAAGAAATAAATGAATTATATGATGAATTAAAATGATATAGCTTCGGGATTTTTAGTAGAATTTTAGAATGCTCGTACTAACTTGAGTGTTACGAAAATTGTAAAAGCTAGTAGATTGGTTTCTTTAGTTTTGATAGTTTGCCGATCGATTGCTATTATACTCGACCCTTTTCTCGTCCTTTTGCCTGTTCATCGATGAAATCACTGCACATTCCATCGTACGCTCGCGGTATTTTGCCCGTAGTGAATGCTGGCTCAGCAATTGCAAGAATTTAGTGACACGACGATTGGACAAAATTTCACAAAGACATTGGGAAATTTTAGCCAAATCTTTTTAATGTCGATTTCTTAGAGTTCATTTCCTTAACAGTCAATTGACTTTCTAATTTAATTTATATCTTGACATTTAGTAAAATTACTTTTTCAGTTATATTAAAAGAGAAACTGCAACATTTTTCGGCGTGGATGAGGAAACGGAAGCACTTGAAAAGCAACGATGGTTGGATCGGAGAAGACGCATGGCTTCCAGAAAATATGGTGCCCTAAATCCGGAACATAAGCCACCCGATCCCGATATTACAAGAGACGTTCCAGATTCAACGGAAATACCAGAGGTAATTTTACTATAGAAAACTTTGGCGTTATTTTTATTTTGAGAATCAGACAAACTTGAATAAATATTAATTCAAGCAAATCAATACCAATCAATGTCCACTAACTTTTTCAATCGTCATATGCCCACTGTACACAGTTTTTCCCTAAAATCAATCATACCCCAATAAATAGAAAACAAAAAATAGTTAATTGAAACACATTAAATGCAATCATAAATCCAAGTAAAATGAAAAAGTATTCAAGTAGAAAAATAAATTTTATTTTCATCTCTTCCAACAAATATTCATCAAATCATTCGTAGAATTTTGGTTACAATCCCGATAAAATTCACATACAACAACAATTTAATTAAATAAATTGTTTCGCGTGATTTAAATTCGTTTTTATTTATTTTATATTAATAAAATTAATTTTTACAGAATGTAACATTGCGACGATGGCAACAACCAGTGAGAAGGAAAGAATCTGTTGCACGAATGACATTGTCAGGGCTTCATTATATGGTAGAAGTGAGTACTGCAATAAATTTATATATTATTCAATTGTTAAAAACAATTTTAAACATTTTATCAGAAGCCACAACATAAATTTGATGATGAAGATATGAAGACGTTGGAAATTTAGCTGCGTGTTATTGCAAGTCCAATCGTTTTCTCGAATCAAGTTTGCTTGCTCATTAACTGAAACCTTAATTATAATAGCTCGTGGCTAAACTAATTTCTCCTGACACATTCCGAAAGGCCACGTGTCCCGAAAGTACTTGGCCCAAGCTCACTGGGGGAAGTAAATCTTCCATTAACCTAACGAGGCACCGACAGCTTCCGGACTCTACTACTTCCCTTCCCAAACTCAAGCTTCGCTTGCGGCTCTCCCTCTATCTATATCTATCTACATGAAACCTTTGACTCAGCAATAACCACTTGGCTCCTCGCTCTGTTCTACAACTTGCCCTGAAGACCCTTGATGACCTATCGGAATTTGTCCTAAACTCAACTGGTACAACTATCACTCTCCAATAAATTATTTCCGATTCATACACATGTGTACATTTGTCTTAAACATTTTCAATCTTTATTCACTCAATAAATATGCAATCTCACTCGGAAAATTCACCATGACTTTTTGGTTAATGTGACTGAGTAAAAAAATAAAAAAAGCATCAAAAACTTTTAGTCAATCGCGTATGCGTCGCATCACAATTCCCAGGATTTAAACTCAAACTTTGTATACAATGATTCATTACAAAATTAGCATGAGATAGTTGTATGCATTTAAATAAGTTTAGAGATAGCACAGATGAGGCTACGGAGTTACAGCGTAATAGAGCTTGCTAAAAGTATGGGGAGAGAGGTCAGGCAACTAGAAGAATTTAATTTCCAACAGATTTTCACTTTACATATTTTTATAGTTTAATGTTTCTATAAATAGTTTATAAATTTGATGATAACCTCAATACTTTTTACATGAATTAAATTATCATGAAATTATTTTACTATAGATAAAACTTATTTTATATATAAAAATAAATAATTATTGAATTGAAGCCTCAATGACAAACTGAAATTCTATTAACAACTTTAGAACTTCACTGTATTGTCAATTTCGATCACATAATTAATTCTATCAGCATCATCATCGTCATTATCATCATCGTATACCAGTGACATTCTACCAGAGTAATGCAAACCAAGTTAGAGAGCTAGAAATTTGCTTGACAGACACGTTAGTCAATTTACCAGATCAATCAACTCATGTAACAATAATTAAAATATGAATATTCAACAATGTGGTTAAACCTCATAATATCCTGTATTTCCAACGGTTGTCAGACAATTTTTCTCTACCACAAAATTATATAACACTTTATATATAATTTCCTTTCATTTTTTATTGACCAGAAACATTTTCACTAAAATAATATTGCAGTTGTTTTCGGAAAAAGCTTTTAACGCTAATGATATTCAATGCATATGCCATAACAGCAGCAATATTAATACGATAATTGAGTTTCTACAGTGAAGTACAGGTTTACACAGTTAATGTCGACCACAGTATGGAACGATGACTTTGAACGATGAACAAAATGTTGACATACATGCAATAAACTAATTGGGCTTTGATAATCAAAATATCATAAATATATTTATGGTAATTAGAATACCTTTGATATTTCATCTACAAATGTTTCATCATATAATAACAATTTTATATTATATTCCTAATAATAATAATACAATAGGTATTTTGAAAAAAATACTTCCACTTTTTATTTATATTTATTTTCCTAATTCTCATGTTTATTACACAATAAAATCTTTTTAACTTTCAAATTATTGTGTTGGGTTTAAACAACAAAATAGAATAAAATTCTCGTGACTTCTATGACCTTTTACATCATAACATAAGGGTTATATAATATGAATAAAAAACCAATGGTTGAGTACATTTTACTTTGCCCCATTTTACAGTAACTTTTGGTTAAAAAGTTAGTTAAAAATATTAGTATAAAAGTATTTAAAAAAAAAATTTTTTCCAACGAAGCAAGTTCCATATGTGTTAGTGATATTGTTAAAGCAAGTAGTATATGTATATGTATCGTCAAACTTTTTATTTTAGTTAATGTAATACCGCAGTGTGTATATGAGCTGAGAGAAGCGCAGATGGGAATGAGGTTGAGATAGAAAGTGGCGCTACGAAAACACAAAACGGAAAAACAATTATTATTGAGTGGTTCTGGGGTAATTGCTTACTATTGTCATCAGCAACATGCGCAGAATTCAATGCTAAGAAGAACCGTCAATTGAATTTGGTTCATGAGTTTTGTTGTGGTTTTATAGAGCACAAAAACAGTAAAACTCATTTAAAAATAAGAATTAATTTATGGTGAATATTTATTAAATGTGTTGAGTTGACAATAGAATAAATATCAAAATCGCTTGCATAATAATTTTGAATATAAACTACAAAATTCACCCAGAAAAGCAATAATAAATCAAACAAATAATATCATTGTTTACAAATAATTATTCATAAATTCACTTATTCATTGTAAACATTATTGTTTAAAATTTTTTTACTATACCTTAGATATTAATCAATTAATTATTCATTTAATTTACGATGATATATTATTTACAGACACTGACAAGACAACGGCCACGTGAAAGATCAACGTCACGACCGGAATCCCGTAGCTTTCCCCCTAGTTTAATATCCACAATGTCGCCGACAGAAGCAAGCTCCACAGAAAATGTCGTTCATGATGATCACACTGCCAATGAGGATGAGGAAGAAGCAGCATTTTTTCAACGACCATCACCTCCACCACCGCAAATGGCAACCACCCATCAGCAACCACCGCAAATCCTGATGGATCAAGCCACAATGAATGCTGTCAAGGACGATGAGGTCACGTCTTCGAGCATTGATAATACCGGGCGGACTTTAGATCATTCCATTTCCACTGATAATGCTGATGTCGTTACGTACGTAATGAAAAAAAAAAACTCATTCTTTTATCGAAAAAATTCAACGTGAATTGTACTTCCATAAAGCATCTCACACTTTATTATAATAAAATAAACTCATTAAGTAACAATGCAATGCTAAAAAAAAATTATAAAAATAATAGAGGTAGTAATTAATGTATATGATTCATCATGGAATGTTGGTTCAAAAAAAATGCAAGCTTGAATAATATTATTTTATACTATCGATGCAGTAAATATACATATATTGTATAAATGCAGGTTTATAAATGCATATGTATATGTATATGCGCTGTTTGCGTAGATAAAAAAATTTTTTTGAGAGTATACACATGTTGTATATGAATAATGATGAATAATATGAATACCAACGATGATGAATAACGAGAATGCTGTACGACCCTTCCGTCAAGTGGCAGACGACGATTAAAACTCGAATAATAATAATGATGTAAAGAGGGTAAAAAAGAAGTGTATATATATATATATGTATTTACCGAGAGTTGTATAAAGTATTAAAGAAAAATAATGTGAGAGGAAAAAAAAAAAAAAATTAGAGATTTATCAAATTTTCATTGCTGATTTTAAATATCATTTTATGATTTTTTATTGACTATTTTATTTTTTTCTGTATGCAGATTTACACCGCAAAAGGACGATAGAACATCGGTAGATGGAGCACAACAAATTAGACGATCGCGTCCAATCATGAAGGATCATTATACATCTAGGTAAATTTATTGAGAATAAATTTTTTTTTTCTATTTAATAATAAATGCTAAATAAATTGCTACATACATATTTAATTTTTGCTTAATAGTTCTTCAAACATTATCTTGTTGTGTATTATTAATGTGTTTGTATCTACTAATTACTGTGTATTTATTTTATCTGCTTAATGTGTGAAATCCTCAGCTTTTTGATTTGCCAATAAAAGCGGTAGTTTGCTTTAAAATAGATTACATTTATGGTTAATGAGAAAAGCATTTACAGAACGACGAGTTGGCACAGGTCACGACTTGATTCAAGACAAACTGATGATCCAAGAGTAATATCCAATCAACAACAACAACAACATCAACAGCAAGGAGAGGGTGTCATATTAACAAGAGAAATGACAGGTGGAACAAGGATATCACCAAATACAATTGACCGTGTCTTTGACAACAGTAATCGACGACAATATGGCATGGGAATTGTTGGAAAATTTTTTGGGTTAGTTATTCACAATATTTATTTGTTTAAAGTATATGAATAATTCATCAAATAAAAAAAACATACATGTATAGTTCGTGTAAATAATGATAAGCGCGTCAACTTTGGTCCTGATACATAGCAATTAGCCCGTCAGTTGAATGGCACGTCGCGTGCGATTGAACGTCATCAAGTTTAGTTGGAATTGGTTGGTGGTAGAGGTGAAGGTGGTGGAACAGGAAAATAGGAAAGCTCGTAATGCAGCATCGACCTCATTCAACGGAGAATGTTAACACGCTTGTTGCGTGCGAGGCGTAAACTAAAACGTTCACACCTATACATCATTCTCTTTCATGCTTATATACATGTATACATATATGTACAAGTAATTGTGTATATGTTGTAACAACAAAATGGAAATATTGAATTTGCGATGCAAAACTAAAATGTCAAAGTCTATTATTGGAATTTTGAGAAGCTTTGTGTTTGACATTAATTTTTAAATTATTATTCTATGAAATGAGAAATAAAAATAGTGATGTGTTTGATTGAGGTGAATTAAAAAAATTAAATAAAAATTACAGGAGATCATTTCGTCAAAGTGTTGCGCACAAACCACATGTGAGAAAACAATTGGATGACATTGAGGATCATCGACCATTTTTCACTTACTGGATAACGACAGTTCAAGTGCTTGTGCTAATTATTTCATTGGCATGTTATGGCTTTGGACCAATTGGCATCGACCTTGATCATCGTTCTGGATTGGTTAGTATAAAGAAAAAAATTAATTGTAATCATATAATATAATTAATTATTTTATTCTTCTTCAATTTCACGTTTATTATCATTCATACATCACAATTCCATTTATATGCAAATTTTTTTTTCCAATATCTACTCGCGATAAAATACACTAGAAATAATACAGAGAGGCGATAAAAATAATGGTGAAATTTTCATCATCTATTTTCTCCAATTATTCTCAATGGAATTTCGTATAAAAAAATAGAATAGAAAAAGCACAATGTTAAGCTACATGCATTAAAAGTCTGTTGGTTTTCAGGTTCTCGTGACAAGTCTTTCATTGCAACAAGTGGATTATCAAGAGCCAGCCAACTTTTGGATAGGTCCAAGAGCAGCCGACCTGATTCATTTGGGTGCTAAGTTTGCGCCCTGCATGCGACGAGATATCAAGATTCTCAAGGAGATTGACGTGTGGCGAGAACGAGAACGTGACACAGCTTGTTGCATTAGAAATGATGATTCGGGCTGTGTTCAATCTAGTAAAGCCGATTGTTCAGTGAGTTTTTTCATTTATTCAATACATACAAATTGATATTCATTTATAGATTACATTCAAACAAATAATAACATTTTTTATATCTCTCCATTGTACAATATTATAATTAAATTGTTTCTCATGCATACCAACTGGTCCGGGGAGTGAGATCGACAGTCACAGTAAATGAAGTAAATAAAATCCCATTATAAATCAATGCCACATGCAGTTTACATAATTATAAAACCAGCAATTGAATCATCACAATCGATTTTATTCCACAATATGTCATACTAATTTATTTTATTATTTTACAGAATACTATATCAACGTGGAAAAAATGGGGTCCTGGTGACAGTGGACCCGGTGGAAGAATAAGCGGATCAGTATGTGGTTTAGATCCAAAATTTTGTGATGCACCAGCAAGTATTGCACCATATGAGTGGCCAGATGACATCACTAAATGGCCAATTTGTCGCAAAACGAATCCGTACAGTCAACGATTCAGGTAAGCATATTGAATTTAATTTTTACTGTGAAAAAAAAAAAAAAGAAAATAAATATAATTATAAAATTTCTAAATGATTATTAATTACTTGAAATAAATATTAATTGTTTGAAGAAAATATTTAGTTTAATGTGATAAATCTAATTGCTTAAACTAATTTTTTTCTCAGTATAATATAAATGTAATATAAATGATTTGACATGTGTTTTATATTTTTGATTTATTCCTCAGAAGCAACAGCGGTCGTGGGCACGGAAATAATAATTTTCCAATAGGACGTTATAAGGATAAAATGGCAGAGCATATGGTATGCGAAGTTATTGGGCATCCGTGTTGCATTGGAATTCATGGAATGTGTAGAATTACAACCAAGGAATACTGTGACTTTGTTCATGGATATTTCCACGAAGAAGCGTCATTATGTTCGCAAGTTGAATGTCTTCATGATGTGTGTGGAATGATGCCATTCTTACATCCTGAATGGCCAGATCAATTTTACCGATTATTTACTGCAACATTTCTCCACGCTGGGTATGTTTCTTATTAATTCAGAATAATAATCCAAAATGTATTTATATTTTTATAATTATTTTCATAATACTTATTTTTATTTTACTAATTCTCTGTAGAATTCTTCATCTTGCCATAACTCTGCTCGTTCAGTTTTATCTGATGAGGGATCTCGAAAAGTTAACGGGTTCTCTGAGGATTGCCTTAATATATTTCATAGGAGCATTAGCCGGAAATCTTGCCAGTGCGCTATTTATTCCATACAGAGCTGAGGTGAGATATCAAAAAAATTTTTCACTTTCTATAATTTCATAAATAATTTGCTGTATAAAAGTTAAATTATAAATTTTGCTACAATACAGTTAATATGTCATTACTTAATATCAGATCTCTCCCAACCATGAAAGTTTTAATTGAATATTTATAATATGATCTACAACCACGAATTTAATTGAGCATCGTAAAGTTAATTGTCACTACCCCCCTTTTAAATATTATTTGGAAAGTACACGATAACTATACTGGTATTTAATAATTTAATTATTACATTATTAATTTAAACTCTCGACTAATGAATAAAATATTCACATTAAAATTACTGTATGCTAATCGATTTTTGATTTACAGGTGGGCCCAGCTGGTGCTCATTTTGCTCTGCTTGCCACGCTCGTTGTTGAAGTTCTCAATTGCTGGCCTATGTTGAGGCATCCACGACGTGCACTTGCCAAATTAATTCTAACTCTTGTTGGATTCCTTATACTTGGTGTATTGCCATGGGTCGACAACTATGCCCATTTATTTGGCTTTATATTTGGTTTTCTTGCGTCCTATGCCCTAATGCCATTCATTTCATTTGGACATTACGATCGTCGACGTAAAATTCTTCTCATTTGGATTTGTTTATTATTAATATTCGGTCTATTTGCCCTATTACTCACTCTATTTTACAATGTCCCAGTGTATGAGTGTGAATTTTGTAAACTGTTCAACTGTATTCCATTCACACGTGACTTTTGCGCATCCCAAAATATTAATTTTAAAAGAGAAGAAGCGGTCGTATGACATACGGGGCCGCGGTTACCAGTCGAGCGCCAAGTACCGTTCGGCCCCCAAAATTACGCTCATCTTTACGCACACGACTATGATGAAGATTTAGTGATGATTCAGAAACAAGAGCGCAAAAATATTATCATCGTTGTCATTGCCATGCTATTATCAAACAATCCAGTCGTGTTATCATGTGAATAAATATAAGTAACGACATAATGGAAATAAATAAAATTATTAAATTTGAAGACACGACAAAATATGGTGGCACACGACAATTTCAATTATAGGATCCTGAAATGGATCTAATATACCACAGTGAATGTTATTCAATGAATTAAATCTAATTAATTGTAAATATATTATTAACGGGAAATTATATAATATTAATCAAGTAATCATACTCGATCTTTCCCATAACTGCCATTCAAACTATTTAATGGAAAATAATATAAAAAATAAATGAATAAATGTGGGCACTGTGACTTTTTAAAAATACGGTGGCAATTAATGAAACAAGCAAAGAAATATATAGGGGGAAATTAAAACAAAAAAATAATGCCTTAAAATTGATTCATCGAAACTCAGAGATGGTTTATTGGGGGAGCCTCGAGAATCGATTGTAAATCTCATGGCAGTGTAAATAAAAGCAACTTCGGCTCAGAAAAACGATTCGAGTGTGCGCTTTAATTATAACTGATGACAAAAAATCAATTTTTTCTTTGGTTTATGTCATTAATTGAGAAGAGAAAGGAAAAAAATAAAAATAAATTGAACCGAGAATGATAAATTGTAAATAAACAATGCACTCTTCTTATCTGCTTATCGTATTGTGATTTTATTTTGTCCGCAGTGTAAAATTAATTTATATTATCGTCTCGAAAAATTTGTTATCTCTGCTAGAGCGATTGATCAATTTCGCATGACTGAGAAAAAGTGAAAGACTTTAATATGCAAGTACGTCTTACAAGTTTGAGATTATAAACAAAAAAAAATAATAATGAAATGACAATTTCATGTCAATGAATTTATTAATAAATTTTTTTTACACAGAAAAAAAAAAACAAAAACGCTATTTATTGCGATGAGATAAGAAAAAAAAAGTACTCTTTAATCTACTTAATTATTAATTCGAATGAATTGTAAATAATATAATACAAGAAAAAAAAAAAATTGAATGAACGAATAAAAAAATAGTATTAGTCACGGATAAATAGAGTAAATTTATCCGTGCACTCGAAAGTGACTCGAAAGCATTTAGCTAAAATACTGTAACGACATGAATGTGTATTTTATTATAAAAAAAAAATTATATAAATCGTTACGGCAAATTGATTCATAAATGGAAAAAAAGAGATAACATCAAAAAAAAAAACCTGTAATTAAATGAATGTCATTTAAGCGCTCGTTACGAAATAATGTGATTGCTCTGTACATAACGGGTAGTTTATGGCGTGAAAAAAAAATATGAAGGACAATGAAGAAACAATAAAGGTGATGATGAATAAGAAATAAAGTAATTTATGAAATTCATGAATGGGAAAAAAAAAATAAACAAAACGAAATGTGCCACGAAATGGAAATCAGGTTGACTTATAGCGTTTATATTATATTACTGGATATAACTTGTAAAATACAACGTTGTCGTCTGAACGTCATGGTATAATCTCCAACGAATCATCTTTTTTCGTGGGATGCCTTGTACGTTTCAAACAGTGCGGTTTTTCTCCAAAAAAAAAAAAAAAAAAAAAATAAATAAATAAATGAATAAATAAAAAAAAATACAAAGAAAAAAAAACAAAAAAAACTAATAAGACTACGTATAAGAATATAAAAATTGACATTCATTATCGAACGGTGTACAGAGGTTAAAAAAAAAATTAATAAAATAACGGGTTGGAATTTTGATCCTTGGGATTGATTCTTTCGTAATATTTGAGTGTGAATAAAAATGCACAATTTATCAGCACGTAATCTATATTTTTTCGCCTCATTATTACTTGATTAAATAATACAACAATATCCATTTTCGATTTTTTATACTAATTCTGAACTCACAAAAAATAAATAAAAAAATCGAAAAGATATAAAAGAATGTCTGAATAATGGTAAGAATGTACTTCGAAAGAATTTTTCCCAACAATCTGTTTGACATTCAAAACACAAAAATTGGATCCAAATGTATTAAATATAAAATAAAATATCTTCCCAACACATCATACATCATGGCCCTGTATACATACCTTTCCTTGCAATCATTACATGTGAATAATAAAAACGTTTCGAAAACAAAAAAAAAAAAACATATACATATATAAATTAAATGAGTACGAAAAGCGACAAGAAAATACGGCTCATATCATACGAAAAACATTTCTTTCATGCTACAACAAATATTCACACACATAAAACAGGAACAAACACTTGTTACAGCCGTATGCTAACTTGAAATTATATTATTTAATAGTATGGTTTATGACAATTGCGTCATAGCCTAACAATTATTATTAACATTATTATTATTATTATTATTATCATTGTTATAATTATGAATTATTATTAATTGCAGCGTAATCACACGGTCGTAACTTGAAACAAAAATTAAAAAAATGGAAAACTAGCGAGGCGTGCTAAATATGTATAATGTTAATATACAATGCATTCGAAACTTTGTGATAACGAAAAAAAAAAAATAAATAAATAAATAAATAAACCCAAAAACAATTTTTTCGAGTTTACGGCAGAGACAAAAAAAAAAACGAATGTGGCAATGTCGCGACAAGTAACATATTGTTATTTACTGTAAATGTGTCATAAACATAGCATGCATAAAGAACAAAACAATGACGAAATAAAATTGAAAAACTTCAATATTTCTATATCGATTGAGACGCGGTGGAATGATATTTAAATTATTAATATACTTTGAGATAAAATTATGTTAGGGTATAAACAGTAAAATGCTGGTGAAAAGATGAAATATTTCAAGATATTATTACAAATATTGGGAGAAATAAAAAAATATCAATGAAGGATAAAATACAATTTTTACGCATTTGTAAAAGAAAATAAAATTGAGTATAAATGGTTTGAGTTATGATGATAATGGACCAAATTTTCGGGCTTTGCGTTGGACACATTCCACCACGGCCGATTGGTGTTATTTTTCTGTATACCCTTATATAATGTATGATGCAAAAATATAAATCATTATGACAATGAAGTGAAGAGAAAAGGAAAATAAAATTAATTTAAAACCATATAATGAAAATGAACTTTTTAATTATTTTATATTAACATCAACTGTATATAAATCTCGTATATAATTTTATCAATGAAAATAATTTTGATCAGCAATTTATAAAAGACCAGATATTATATTCATATATAAACATTATAAAAAAATTGTTTCACTAAAACTTGCCTGACAATGAGGCATATAATCTTGACATTTTATTTTTACCCATTGAACTTAAACGTTGTTGTAGCCTTAATTCTTTAAAAACTTTCCATTCTTCACGATTTTTTGCGTTCGCTGGACCCCACTCATCAGCCGGATTAAAAATCTATAAAATAATCAACAGTTAATATCAAATATCCCTCATTATTTATTATATTATTCATTATAATTCTCATTTATCATTTACATTATCCATTGATTTTTGTCGATTTTTCATTATCGTAATTATGAATATTACAACAAATGGTGCAATTCCCATAGCCAATATTGTCCATCCCACAGCTGAAGATGAATAATAAATAATGATTAAATCAATATGAGATTATAGATATTTTTATTGATTATCTATAAATTATAAATTCAAAATTAATGTAAAATATTTACCATAAGCTGGCATTGGATAATTCTCATTGTTGTATTTCAACGGTGTCAATGTACATAAAAAATAAATGAGAATAGTTAAAAGTGTTATTGGTGTGAAACATCCCCAACATAAACGCCAGAAATTCGATGGCCTTTTTCCCGTCATAAATTCCATATCATCCAAAAAATTATCAATCCCTAAAATAAAATTATTATCAATCAATTCAATCACAATAATTAATACATATAAATATATGAAAAACAAATATTTACCATAAACCCAAGCAATCGCAATTATTTCAAATGAAGCTAAAAATATAATGATGAATGTCCCAGCAAAATAATCAATTAAATTTATCATATATTGTCCACCCTAAAAATGTATTTATTTACAAATTCAATTGGAATATATATCAGCATTATTTTCATGTAGATAAATAAAAATAAAATTATTTATACAACTCACAGGTGTACAGTAACTAATTCCAACAGTAAATCCAGCAATCGAAATGCCTAACATAATTTTCCATTGTAAAATTGAATGAAATTGATCTTTAATAACACTTGTAATAATACTACAAAGAGCAACTGAAGTTCCAAGACTAAGAACGAATAACATTAAAAAAAATAAAACAGCAAACATTGATGGTACCACAGAAAATTTAGCTAATGCTTCAGGATAAGAAATAAATGCAAGTCCAGTTCCGGATCTGACAATAGATTTAAAATCATCACGTCCCAATTCATATGCCAAATTTCCCAACACTCCAAAAATAGTTGCACCAGCAAGAAGACTCGTACAAAGATCAAGAAAAGTCACAACCATCACATCTCTATATTACATTAAAAAAATAAAAAATAAATATTATAATATAAATAATTTTTATGTATATATATTTATTTACCTCGTTAAATTGTGATCAAATTTATTGTATGATGAGTACATTGTAATTCCACCAGCACATACACCAAGAGAAAAAAATGATTGGGTTACAGCTGCATACCAAATATCTGGATTTACTAATTTATTCCAATCCGGTGAAAATAAATAAATAATTCCATTCATAGCACCATCTAATGTTACAGCTCTTGCAAAAAGCCCAATCATAATTGTATATGGAAATAGTGCAAGGAAATATGATGCCTTTCCACTGCTTTCAATCCCACGAAATGTAACACAAAAAATAGCAACCCAACTTGCTAAAAGACACAACACTAATTTCCATGATGGTACACCAAGTCCATTTTGTATTCCACTTTCATTCAAAACTGTTTTGCTATAATAAAAATATTATCTATGATTAGATATAATGATAAATTATTTATATAATTCAATAATAAAGTTGATATTAAATTTAAAAATCGTACAGAAAAAATAATTCAGTGCTGCTTTTAGTGATGATTGAATTTTCATTGACTGTTGAATTTTTTAAACTATCACCATTGAAACATTCTTCACCCCAATCATCCTGACAAATTGTCCATGGTAAGGGTGACTGAAATGAAGCTACCAAGTAGTACAATATCAATGCAGTCAGACCACTGTAATAAGATTGAACTAAAAACACTGATACTGTAACACCATATCCAATTCCTTCAACAGAATTTATTCTTCTTTATTATCAATTCATTTAGATTAATAAAATTATTATAAATATGTTTATGTATAAATAAATAATGAAATTGAAATATATTTTTACCTTTGAATGCCGGTGATACAGACCATATTTTAATACAAGATCGACTGGTAAATTGGCCAATTATTGACTCCATATAATAAAGTGGCTTTCCAACAATAAACAGTACAATTAAATATGCAATTACAAATGCACCACCACCATTTTCATAAGCAGTATGAGGAAATCTCCAAACATTTCCAAGACCAACTGAGAATGATATTGTTGACATTAAAAATTCAATTGAATTTCCCCATGTTGCTCTATTTGAATGTAATTCATCTGTATTTTCCTCTGGTGTCTAATTATAAAAATTATAAAAGTATTAATAATACATAAATGTATAAAATTAATTAATTATATAAATTTATAAATTTCATACACGATTAGGCATGTTAAAACTGACTCTATTCCTTGGAACTTCCATAATTGTCAATACACTCTGTACATTTTGTAAACAATTTGAATTCTTCATATTCTAAAAAGACACATGTATAATTAATTATATTAATCACAAATTACATTTGTTTATTAATAATATAGAATCGTTATATATGAGAAAGAATTTTTTTTCTAATGGTAGTAAAATAATTTCTAATTGATCAAACCTTCACTACCATTTTTCATTCTGGTGATGAAAATATTACAAGTTGATTATATTAATGTTATTTTATTTGACAAATAATTTAATTATATATTTTTTTATCTTCACAACTCGACTGTCAAGATTGAACTGATTGTATAAAATTATACTGAAAATTATTGCAGACACACTATCATGATATTATATTTAATTTGCAAGGACATTTAGATGTTCTTGACTACATTCTCACCTGAATGCATCGGTGCATGGACATAAATTTCAAATCGAATGAATGAACAAGGTGAAATAATAAAAGGTGAAACTTTACCATCAGATATACAATAAAAATGTATAATTAAAATATGACCAGAGTTATATAATAAAATAAAAATGACTATAATTCAATAGTATTATCAAAGAATACAATTCAACAATACCATTACCTAGAAATTATTTCAATAGAATAAATGGTTTTCTTTAGCTCTACTGTAATAAGGAAACTAATTTTATTATACCAAAAAAACATAAATAAATAAGCAAAGCAGTAGATAAAAAAAATAAGTTATCAGATAAATTCCTATGTATAAACACTTTTTTTACGGATAAAAAATTATCCTGTCATTTATTTATTTATTTATTTATTTATTTATTCATGACTTAATACACCAATCTGTAAAGAAGATAAAATTATTTTGGACTTGGAATCTTTTTTTTTTTAACAATATATAAAAAATGATTTATTATTGTGTATGACGGACTATGTCTGCTCAAATATTGACCGTATATGAAATTTAAAAAATTCCTCATTAATTATCATCATATGTCAATATATAAATTTTAGAATCATAAAGTTTTATTAATACATGAATATAAAATTTCAATACATTAATTCGCAATTCAAACGCCATGACTTTTCGCACAATTTTCGAACGCAAAAGGTTATTATGATAAAAATGATAATAATAATAATAATAATAATAATAATGATGATGATAATGTACTGTGATATATAATAGATAATTGATAAACAGCATTATCGACTGTATAATACACCCACAATATTTTTCATTTTTTAGAAATTAATATTACCGACTGTCTCAAAACGTTTAGCTGACAGTAAACCTAACCTCTAAAAACGACACAAAACACTCACCTACGTCATATTTCTATATGTAATAATAGACAATAACTAAAACACAAACAAAAATTATGGCAGATAAACAAAAAATATTAATTTGTGGTGATGTTGAAGGACGATTTAAGTTATTATTTTCAAAAGTTGAATCAATAATTAAAAAGAGTGGATCATTTGATTTATTATTGTGCGTTGGCGATTTTTTTGGGGAAAATAATTCTGAATTAGAAGTCTATAAAAGTGGGATAAAAAAAATTCCACTATCAACATTTATTATTGGCCCGAGTAAAGATGCATATATTAAACATTATTCAAATTTAGATGGCTGTGAAATATGCGAAAATGTGACATATCTAGGCAGACGTGGTCTTTATAGTGGCGATTCGGGTTTAAAGATTGCATATATCAGTGGCATTGAATCAAACGATCAAAATTTGCCTCAGCAAATTAAATTAACAGAGAATGATGTGATATCATTGAGAAATTCTTGCTTGAAAGGTCAACCGAGTTTTCGAGGAATTGATATTTTATTAAGCTCCCAGTGGCCAATTGATATTACATCCAACGATCCTAATGAACCAAAAATTTCATATAATGGTTCTAAATTAATTGCATGGCTTGCAGCACAAATTAAACCGCGATATCACATAAGCGCACTTGAAGGAATTCATTATGAACGTCCTCCCTATAGGTACAACAATTATTATTAATTCAATAATGAATATTTCATCTTCTGCTTTTCAATTTCATTTTTAATATTATTATTTCTTTCTCTCTATATACCCTGTAGGAATCAAGGTAAAGATGGAGACAATATTCAGATCGCATCGAGATTTATGGCGCTTGCTCGTGTTGGAAATTCATCAAAAGACAAATGGCTTTATGCTCTAAACTTAACGCCTGTTGATCGAACACGTTTGATGGATTTAGCAACAAGGACAACTGATGAAACTCCAAGTCCTTATCCAGCTTGGACATTAAATTCCGAACCGTCTGCCGGAAATATGAAAAATGATAACAAAAATGTACAATTTTTTTATGACATGGACTCAAATCGCGGGAAAAAACGTCCGCATAATGATAAATCATTCAATAAAAATAAAAAAATGGAATTCGATACGGCTAAATGTTGGTTTTGTCTATCAAGTCCTGATGTATCGAAACATTTAGTTATTTCTGTTGGTAATGAAGCTTATATTGCATTAGCAAAAGGTGGTTTAGTGAAAGATCACTTTCTTATATTACCAATTAGTCATTATCAAAGTTTATCAACTGTACCTGAAAGTATAGAAAATGAAATAGAACAAAATAAGAAAGCGATTACACGATATTATGCAGACAGTGGACGGGTACCAGTTTTCTTTGAGAGAAATTACAAAAGTTCTCATTGTCAATTACAAGTTGTTCCTGTACCAAAACATTTAGAGCCAGCACTCGAGGAAACATTCCGGGTAATTATTTAACAATTACTTCAATTTATTTGAAAAAAACTATTGCATAATGATTGGATTAAATTATGAACAATTGATCAAAAATTCATTGTTTTCAGGGTATTGCTGAGTCACAGAACCTAGAATTAATTTCACTTCGTTCTCCACTAAAAAAAGTTGCTCCACCAGGCACAACATATTTTTATATTCAACTTCCAAACGGCGATTGTTTGTATCATAAAATAGGCAAACATTTTCCATTACAATTCGGCCGAGAAGTATTGGCGAGTGATGATATATTAAACTTGGGTGATAAAATTGATTGGAAAGATTGTCAAAAGAGTATAGATGAAGAAATTGAAATGGCTCAAGACATTCGACAACAATTTAAACCATATGAAATTGATTCTTAGGTTACAATGAAAAATCATCATATAGAATTAATCCCGAAATATTAAAATCTTTTTGATATTTTTATTTCAACAGTATATATAATAATTTGTAATTAAAATTTTTTTCGCAATCAAGATTTACTTGATTTTTGATATTTCAATTCATATTGATCAGGTGTTAGCAGTGGATCAATACCTGATTGTTTCATTTGAACAGCAATGTCGAATAAATAATCGTAACATTCAGTCCTGTAAATAAATTCGAATCATTATATTGAAGTGACTATTTTGAAATAATAAAAACATATAAAAAAAAAATATCTAACACAGTGAGAGCATACATAGTTTTAGCTTGTTGCCAATTGTCTCCCCAAACATATACACCATGTCTTCGTACCAAAACAGCACAGGTTTCTGGATATTCTTCAATTACTTGCGCCATTCGATCTTTTAAATCTTCTTCAAATGGTGTATTTTCAATTATTGGTACCACTAATTTTTCATCGTACCTATAAGCTCGCCCCAATTTTTGATTTCGTATTCCTATTGAAAATGAAAACTAAACAATATAGCAGAAAGCATAGAATCAAATAATATCAATAATATAATTTAATAATGGCACCTTTAATCATTTCTAAATGCGTTACACAAAATTCTTTACCAGGCCACAATAAAGTTGCCATCAATGCAAATTTAGAATGTGTATGAATTACCGCACCGGCATTTCGTTTAGTATAAGCACACATAAACAATGGAGTACATTGCGATTTTTTAAACTTCTTCTCTGGTGGTGGTCCAGATATTTCTTTTCCATTAATATCTTGCACAAACATATCATCTGGAACTATTCGTTCTTTTTGTACACCAGAAGGTGCTATATAAATTTCATCCCTGTAAATAAACTACTCATTAGGATAATTTTGTTTTTTATTTATATAATTCAAATAGAACTAACCCATGTTTTATAGAAATACCACCACCGGTTCCAGTCACCCATCCAAGATTATAAAATTGTCGACATAATTCAGGAATAAGATTACGTGGATGTTCCTGATAAATAAAATACATAATAAATACAATTTTGTATTGAATATATTATATTTTGTATTAATAAATTTAATTAAAAATTTATAATAAATACCTTTTCATAATTTTCATTATAAAACGCCATTTAATTATTAATCAAAGTTATAATTATCAATTTAAAAATTAAATTTTTAATTTTATCATGGAATATAACTAAAAAATAAGTTTCATCAAATTGCAAGAAATGGTATATATAAAATGATTAAAAAATTTTGGAATCATCAGAAATATTAGCTAATGATGATGAAAATGAAAATTCTACAAGTATTATAAATTATAATACATATGTACAAGATAATATTCTGATTTTTGCTTTATACATTAGACCGCGTATTATCTTTTATTGTCGTCAAGATGGCGTTCGATGTGTATAACCTTAATTCGGTATGTCAGTCAGTTACTCAGTTATATGTATCAGTCAGTACATAGCATTATTATCAATACATATCTCATAATGTTAAAATGATTGTGAGAATAATAATAGTGGTGAAATAAACCCAATTAATTTTTATAATTATTTATTTCCAATAGTGTGCATTTATTTTATCCACAAAATCATATATATTATCATATTTCATTGAATATATAATTATATCATAATTAATTGATACGAATGTTAATAACAATCGTAATTCAATCATGGACTTTTTATCAATAAAATATTAATGTTTATTCTATTTATTTGTAACTGCTGATTAGGAACATACATTTTTTTATTATATTCAGTAATTACTAAGTACATTAAAATATTTTTATTATCAGCAGCTTATCATTTACTTCACAATATCAAATATATACAAGTGAAAACACCTGTTTGTATGAAGTAAAAAAAAAAATGTCGACAATGGAAGGATCACTTAGTAAATGGACTAATGTTGTTAATGGTTGGCAATATCGTTGGTTTGTACTCGATGACAATGCTGGTCTTCTATCATATTACACTGTGAGTTATTAATAAATTTAATTTACAAATTAATTATTCATGATGGAGATATTTTGTGATTTTTGATATTTTATTTAATTTATTTTAGAGTAAAGAAAAAATGATGCGTGGTGCTCGTAGAGGTTGCGTTCGATTACGTGGTGCTGTTATAGGAATTGATGATGAAGATGATAGTACATTTACCATTACAACATCATCATTGAAGGATGATCCAAAAACATTTCATTTTCAAACTCGTGATGGCGAGGAACGAGAACGTTGGGTGCGAGCGTTAGAAGACACTATTCTAAGACACTCTCACGCGGTAATATTTATTGGAATATTATAAATTTTGTTATTATTTATTAATTTATGATGAATTATTTTTGTTGATGAATGATAATTGTTGTAGCGATGGGATCCAAAAAAATCACCGCCAAAGCACGATTTTGATCGTAAAGTTGCTGAGGCAGATGCATTTCTTCAATTGTTAATTGATCAGATAAAATTATTAGAAAACAAGCAATGTAATTTAGGAGACGATGAGGAGGAACAAAAAGAAAAGTATTCAACAATTTTAATTCAAGCCAGTACTGTTCTCAACTCTGTCAAACATACCATTGTTCAATTACAAATAGCAAAGGTGATGAAATTATTATAATGGATCAGCAAGTCAAAGTTATAATAACAAACAAAGATTAATATTAAAATTAAATTTTATATTTATTCTAGAATACTGCGATTCCAGTAAATGGTATTTATAATGGGCCAACTAATGAAGATAATACACATATTCCATTGACAATGCAACATGGTAAGAATTGTTCATTGTGTTATATTCATATTATTTACTAGAATATTGGAAAAAAAAAATATTGGAATTAGTTCCAGCTAGAGAGCCAGAGTCTATTGTCCAAACTGGTATTGAATTGGGTTCTGAATGCATCGAGCCCAGAATGCCTGACCTCGCAAACGGTGTGCCCTTAATACTCTCATATTCAATTCTTTTATTTACAAATTAATATTCATCGTTATTAATTAATCATTTATTAGTTAACATTTAAAATTGTCAGAATAATTTTATTAATTATAGCGCGAAATCTATTGGTACCTGAGTATTCGTACTCTTCCTCCGATGAGGATGAAGATTATTATGACGCAGCTGATGATATTACTACACCGTCAACAGCACAAAATCATTTTCAAAAGTATTTGACATCAACTATGATTTTTAATAATTTAAAACATTGAAAAATTTTATTAATTTACCATTTTATTTATTTATTTGTATTGTTACAGTCGTCATGATGCTGGATCGAATCATAATCAAACATTGCAAGATCAAGTTTCGTTTGATGGTCGTAAACAACAGCCACAATCTCCACCAACTAAAGTAGATGGATCAGTTGATTATGACGGTGAGTTTAATCATAAATCATCATGCACAGATAGGTGCATAAATGTGCATCAAACACAGACATACATGCCCACTGCACATATTTAAAATCAATAAGTCATTCATATTAATAATAAAATAAATGTCGAGAATTAACGTCAGAAAAATCTAAAATGAAAATAAATTCATGGATGATACGGCTGATATTGACTTTACCGATGAGTTAGTTTATTGATTCAATGTTCATTTATATATGTGAATGGATCTATATCGTGCGACAATAATGGGCGAAAGTGCAGCATTATATATTTAGACAATTTCAATCGTTGGAATGCACAGCACACAGTGAGAAAATAGACGGAATAATCCCAGTTGGATTTAAAGTTTATTTGCTATGACGGGCTTGAATAGAGAGTCGCATTATTGTTTTATTAAAATTGGTGCAATTTTCATCAGTAGTGATGATGATAATAATTTAGTGTATGGTGCGATCAATGCTCCATTAAGGCTAGATTTTCGCCTAATGTAAAATATACATATATAAATGTTGTTTGTAATGGATTTTTACAATTTGACATCTTGGTGGAAAAATGATGGAGTCTTATGTGTCGACCTGTAAGTCGAATGACTTTTTTTTTATTCACTTCGATTCTAAATACGACATTTAATATAGCAATAAAAATATAATCAATCTTTAATGATTTGTACTTTAGGAATTTTATTAAACATTTTTTTAAATTTGTTTGCAGCGTTATACGAGGAAGAAAGCGAGCCAGAAAGTAATTATTAATAATTTTTATACATTATATTAATTATAGAAATAAAAAATGGTAATAGAATGAGATGTTTACCATGTTTTTTTTTTTATATTTACAAGTGGATTCGATGGAAAGTCATGGTTCAGTAGTGACACATTTGTTGTCTCAAGTAAAAATTGGAATGGATTTAACAAAAGTCGCTCTGCCGACATTTATCCTGGAACGTAGATCACTCCTGGAAATGTATGCGGATTATTTTGCTCATCCCAAACACTTTGTTAGGTAATAAATAATCGCATTAAGCATTGCAAGTTATTATTTATGTATACATTTGTTTGTCGGAGTCTACAAACAACAGCTTATTTACAATGTGCTATTAAATATTTTTATTCAAAATAGGATAGCAGACATGCCGACGCCAAAGGAACGAATGATTCAAGTGGTGCGATGGTATATGTGTAGTTTTCATGCTGGACGTAAATCTGGAGTGGCGAAAAAACCGTACAATCCAATTTTGGGTGAAATATTCCGTTGTCATTGGGATTTTTGTGACTATGACAACGATAATAAAGGCAATAGTGCAGCTGGCGCATCGAAAATTCCATTGATGGGGGATGAGGATTGTACCAAAGATGGTCCTGTACCTTGGTGTCGTGATAATCAACTTTGTTTCATTGCCGAACAAGTGTCACATCATCCTCCAGGTTCGTGGAAATAAATAATATCGATAAAAAAAAAAAGGTATTAATAAAATACTCTTTCAATGTATTCTAATATGTAAAATATTGTTGCAGTTAGTGCATTTTACGCTGAACATCGAGCCAAAAAAATTAGTTTTAATGCTCATGTATGGACAAAAAGTAAATTTTTAGGATTGAGCATTGGTGTGCATAATATAGGAAAAGGATGGGTTAATGTATTGGAACATGGCGAAGAATATGTTTTAACATTTCCCAATGGCTATGGTAGATCTATATTAACTGTTCCATGGATAGAATTGGGTGGTGGAACGACAATTACATGCGCACAAACTGGCTATCAAGCGACAATAGAATTTATAACGAAGCCATTTTATGGCGGAAAACGTAATCGTATTACTTGCCAAATAACTCAACCTGGTGAGAAAAAACCTTTTCTCACCATCAACGGAGAATGGAGTGGCGTTATGGAAGCAAAATATAGCGATGGAGTATGTTATTCACTTCACACATTCTTTCTTGAATATTATAATATTATTTATATATATTAATAATGATAATAATGTTTGGAATTTTTTAACTTTTAATTAGCGAACAGAGCTATTTGCTGATGTAGCGGATATTCCTGTTGACAAGAAATTAGTGAAACCTGTTAGTGAACAGGATGAAAATGAATCGCGAAAAGTTTGGCGAGAAGTTACTGTTGGTTTAAAAATAAATGATATGGATAAAGCAACTGCGGCTAAATGTCTTATTGAACAAAAACAACGAGACGAAGCACGGCTACGCAAGGAATCGAATGATACGTGGGAAACCAAAGTAAATAATATTCAATATAATTTTTCGAGTTGATTTATTTTTTTTTATTCTCGTCAAAAACTGATAATTATACATTTATATATTTATCATTCCATAGTTTTTCAAGGAAACAAAGGATGGCGGATGGGCGTACATATCGCCATTAGCAAATCGATTGAGAGCACCTTGTAATGCAGTGCAGTGATAAAATATGTCAAATTATTTGTATATGCGTTGAAAACCATGATGGGCCTAATTGCATAAAAAAAATTGCATAACGAATATAGGAATTGTGCGTACATTCCAATACGAAAAAAATTAAACATCTGTTGTTAATGTATCACACCATTATGGTAATATGTAGTTGATATAAATTGTAAACTATAACTTGAAAGTTGAATGACATTAATTCAAAAATAATACAGAAGAAAAGAAAAGTTATAAACAAGTCATAGCACGTTGATGATAGTAAATAAAAAAAAATATATACATATATATATATATATTATTTCGTTGTAAGATGGTTACGAAAAGTGATGGGTTTATATTTTCTACATTTCAACACAAAAATAATGTCAAAATATAGACAAATTAATACATGTATATATGCATGTATGTACATGAATATATGTATGTATATATGTATTTGTTTACATACATTCAAATATAGATGTAAATAAAGAAAAAAAAAAATATAAACAAATATATTGGCAGCTACAAAATGAAAGTTTGAAAATAGAATGTGTTTGTATGGCTTGGAAATATTTTGGGCTCCTCTCTGTACTTTAGATCATTTAGCAGAAAATAAAACTTGCGAGAATAATAAATACGTTGAAAATTTAAAGAAAATATATTTCATTTTACAAAAGTATAAAAAAAAAAATTATAAATATTTCAATATTATAATAACAATCATTAATTTCACATTATATAACCAACACGAAAATCATTTATGCGATTATAAATTGGTGGAATACGTTCTGTTGTATGTTCAAGATAATGCACACCTGTTTTTAAACTTAATAATGCTATTTGACAAACATGAGCGTTTGTAAAATCTTTTAATTCAGGTGATACTGCTATCGGATATTGATATAATACTTTTAATACCATTTTTCCCTCTAAACTTACGTTTCCTGTTCCGGAAATTCCTGTTTCTATCAATAAATTAAGTTTTTTATCAACAATTTTCACCAATAAATAAACTTGCCTTTCATCTTCAATTGCAACAAAAAGAATTTCCCTAACAGCAGCTTTACCAGCACATTTTCGTAATGCCAATTTAAAATCATCTAATGGCGTAGTGGATTCTACATTTATTGCTGGCACAGGTTGTAATTGATATTTTATAGAATAGCTCCAAAATTTTAATGAACATTCATCATATGTAACACCTAATACCTTATTACAATTATTACAGAGTATGTCTTTTCGATTAACATTCAAATTAGATTCAAATATACTACTATTCAAAACAAAAAAATGTGAATCATAAAAAAAATCTGGAATACGTGGTCGTAATAATGATTCATAATTAAAATCACCACAACAAAACCACTCGGACGGTTCACAATCAGTGCTTGGTAATGGCATAATTCTTTGAAATACTACATTAGGTAATGACAATAAAATATCGCAAGAATAGCATAATAAAGATACTGGAGTATTTTTAGGTGGAAGTAATATAATTTCGGAGCTTTCTGCACAATCATTTTCAATAGCATCTAAATTATTAACAACTTCAGTAGCAAAATTACCAGATGATGAATTCAATGGAGATGTTTGAAATCTAAATACAATCCATTTATCAAAAACATTGAGGTTAGATATCGATGTAGTTACAATATTAACTGTAGGTAGATCTATGGTATATTTTTCTCCAGCTATTTTAATAGTCAGAGAATTTTTGAAAGGACATATTTGAACAAGGTTAATATCAGTAGGTTCTTCTAAACAAATAAATATATTGCACGACTGAATGAGCGGTCGTAATTCAATCGTTATGGATTCCATTAGAATATCAAGAAACAAAACTTAATAATTACAAGTTGAATCTTGTATATGAATAATATAAATGAATAAATCAGCCACTTTGAATAATGTATCACTATTTTTCATAAGTTCATTTGAATATTGAATTATGAATTTTTTTTCAAATATAAATTGTTCATTGTATCAAAATACTTTTCTTTGCTCTGTATTATGTAGAATATTCTTCGTTCATCTTGAATTCTATAATGATTTATAAAAGAAAAATATAATTACAACCAGAGTATAAATTTATTAATAATAAAAAGTTGAATATTCTTTTACCTTAAATTGAGATGTTGATGAAATATATAAACAAATGATATAAATATTTTATAACAAATTAACAAAAGTGCAACAAGTGTTCTGTATTGGTGTCGTGTGGATGACAGAATAGGTTATAAACACACAATGAGGAAAATAAAATGTTCGATATAAGCATTATCGTGTTGTAATTGGTTACTCTACATCAAAATAGGCACTATTTATCAGTGTATGATAATATTATAACTGATTGAATAAATTTACAGCTTAGAATAAATTACTCAAGTGCTCCTTAGAATATATTTCAATCAAATTAAAACTAGTTCAATATTTAATATATAATACAAGTGTATATTATATGCAAATAAATACAAAAAATCGACCGGGAAAAGTTGAATACATTCAAATAGCTAAAACAGAATTATTTATTATGAATAAAAATTTGTGATATTATATTTATTAAAATATATTACAACACAAATATATTAACTACGTTTATTTATATTGTATCCATTATTCTCCGCGATAGAGAACAATATTTTTATCAGTTTCATGTATTTTAACCTCATAAAGCAATGAAGGATCAGGCATCAATTGTTTCAACTCATTAAAAATGTATATAGCTAAATTTTCAGTTGTTGAAACCTCATATTTAAAGTACGGTACATCTTTGTCAAGATTTTTATGATCCAATTGGTCCATCAATACTTTTTTCATATAAATTTTAAGATCCGCAATGTTCATTACCATTCCAGTTGCAAGATTTACTGGTCCACGTACTGTTACTTCCACTAAAAAATAAAACATAAAGATAATAAATTCATAAAATTGCTCATTGTCCATTTAATTTTCTTATAAAAAAAAAAAAAGAAACATATTTATTAAATATACACAAACCATTGTAATTATGTCCATGTCCCCAATAATTATTACATTTACCATAAATGTTTTTATTTTCTTCATCACTCAAATGCGGACTATAAATAAACAAAATACATTCAATTATTTGCATTCATATTAACAATATGTAATTCATTAATAAATGCTACCTGTGAAGTCGATGACAAGACGAAATTATTTCCCTTCGAGTCAAATATGCAATTGGACGACTCATTGTTATTAAATCAATACAATAATAAATATTGATGCTTTATATAAATATAAATAAATCTTTATAGTAATTAATTTATAAATATTATTTTATTAATCAACCTTCTGGAGTGTGTATATATTATTCTCCAGTTCCAATGAGTATACACATATATCAATTTTTTTTTTCTTCATTTTTTTTTTTATATCTTTCTATATTTTCTCTATGTTTACAGACATTTTCAAAATATAGTTTGATGCTTGTGTATATACTCCTTTCATTGTGCATTTATGAATGCGTACACTGTACAGACAGATAAGATAAAATATAAATACATATAATAATGTATCTTATTTATATATAAATACATATGTATATATCGAACGTAAATAAATTACCCGCACGTAATTCCTCCAAGCGTTCGCAGCGCCAAATTTCTTGAACAGATGATTGAGATGTTTTCCTTTGGTTCATTTTTTTTTCTCTTTATTACATATTATCTTGCATTTACTCTTGCACTATCGGTGAAATTTACTACATACAATAGTATGTACTACTGAGTTGTATTGAAAATTTTGTCAGGTGTAAAAGCTATATCCAGGGATAAAAATTTCCGCTTATCAAAAGAGGAGGAAATAAAATTACACCGGTGTATTAATTTACAAAACATATGAAAATGGCATTGTCAAGTGCACGTGCTATTTTAGGGCGACATGCACTGCATAGAAATGTCATGAAAACTTTTGATAATTCACAGCGTAATGTGCTATGTTTATCTTTGAATTACGTGAGTTTTATTAATTAAATTGATAATAATTATTTAATGTATTGATTTGGTAAAAATGCGTTCCTAACCTCAATAATGTCGAAAATTATAATGATTGTTTTAGTCAACTGTGAATGCACCATTAATTAATAATGTAGATGCGGACAATATTTTTGGTACATATGAGGAAGCACCTAAAAAAAAATTAAGTAAAGCTATGAAAGCGTATTTAGAACGAGCCAAAGAATATGGTAAATTTTTCATAATTTTTTATTAACGATAGAAAATGTAGATGATAAATGAAATGGTTATTATGAATGAAAATTTATTTTATAGATGAATTCATTAAAAAAGAGAAGAAAGAGTATGAAATAGGCAAAAGACATTTGGCGAATATGATGGGTATGAATCCAGAGGAATTTACTCAAGAGGATGTCAACGTGAGTACAAATAATTTATATTATTGAATTTATGAGTTTAAAACAAATGATCTGTATATATTTTATATTGTTTTAGAAATCAATTGAATATCTGTTTCCATCTGGATTATTTGAGCCAAAAGCACGACCAATAATGGAAGAACCAAGTAAAATATATCCACCAAGAAAAGAAGCTGAATTTGATGAATCGGGAAGACCTTTTCACTCATTTTTTTACACACTGAGACCTAATTTATATGAATGTCTATATGTAAGTTTTTTCTAAGCCATTTTATAGTTATGATTCATAAATCAAAATAAAAGAAAATATATTATTTCTAACAGAACATGATTGAGGAATTGGAAAAATTGAATAAATTGGAAGATGAGGAATTACGTAAAGGATTATTGCCAAATGCAGCCAATAAAATGTATGTATATAATATATTGATAATTATTTTCATTTTATTATTGATATCACTGTCGACTTATATTAATAATACTTTAATTTTTATAATTATTACAGAGATGTAAACGCATCGAGTTGGCTTTCACAAACTGATCTTCAAAATCTTTTTCTCGAAGATATCATCGATAAAGAAGTAAGTTTTTTCAATAATTAATAATACAAATATAAAATAAAATCTAATTATTAATTATTCAAAAATTATATTCAAGTATGAACATTTTATAAACGCTGGAGAAAGGTTAATCAACCATCCTTATTCAGAAAATGCCCGAGAATTTATTATGAAATATCGAGTAATGCAAACAGCACAAACTGGCGGATTAGTCATTCTACCGGTACGTATATTAATTTATCAAATTAATTTTGATATGCATTTTAATATGTAGAAAAATAATCCCTAAATTTATAATTTAATTTAGTTGGAGTATGATAATCAGGGAAGGCCGTTTGTAGTTGTCAAAGGTATGTAAAATACAATTGGAATTTTAACATAACCCAAGAAATATTTTCTCTATTTTTAAATTGGAAATTATTTCAGATGCCATAAGAAAAAGTTCAGAGGGAGAGGTGAAATTATTGGGTAATGGATCTGGAAAAATAACAATTAATGGAAAAGATATTACTTATTTCAAGCGTATACAACATCGAGAACAAGTAAGCTACATTTATTATTATTAAATACATTCACAGACGTCGGAGAAATCCAACAAAAAAAAAAATGATTGCATTTATTTTTTTGCAATTCGCGAAATCTAAATAATTTTCAACACGATGCATTTTATGAGCCAATATTTAAATAGCATAAAATCTTTATGTTGTGCAATTAAATGAATTGATGATATCAAGTGTGTGAATAATTGTGACATTTTAAATATGAAAGGTAAGTCAAATATTATTTTGATTAATTATTCAAGTATTTCGAGAATCAAAACAAGTTTGACTGAATGAATCTTTAGGATGAAACTTTAATTTAATATTTCACGGGATCAGTCTACATCCAACGAGAATCCGATTCTGTAAGTTTATTTTTATTATTTTTTAATAGTCATACATCGAGATCCGGTATAAAAAAATTTCATATAAAATTCCTCTATACATATATAAATTTTTTCAGTACATCATTGAATTAAACATACATGTTCAATTGTAATTCTTACTGCGTGTCATCACCTTATGCTATTTACAAGAATATTGAAAAGTATTCATCAATAATAAACTACACACGGCGACAATCATCATTAAACAAGTATATGACCAGTACACGAATCTTACGAGTAACGTTCTAGCTCGATCTCACGCACGGTAGCAGTCGTTCGATGGATAGAGTGCAAGTAAGATCCGTTCGATCTCAACCGGTATCACACAAAAAATAATTTATATACATAAATATTAAGTTGAATGTGACAAGCATTTGCTTGGTAAATAGTATAAATATTTTCTTAAATATTTGTCAAGATTCAAAACAAAATTTGTAATTTTAATTTTCGGCAATGTGTTCAAAAGGTAATTTGGTGAATCGTGATTTGAATTCTATTAAACAGAGTACCCGGAATGAAAATTAATGTTTGCATTGAGCGGCGTATTTATCTAAAGTCAAGGTTTTCATTATTGACCAATGGATTAACATTCGCGCATAATAATTAGCTGAGAATAGGACAAGCATTAATAATAGAAAAACAAATAAATATACATACATATATATATTTGTTCATGTATGAATTATATGTACATGATAGAACGTGTGAATTTGAATTTCAGTTAATTCAACTGTGAAAGGACGAGATATGTCTTGAATCTGACTATCGTCTCTTTTAAATCCCCCTTCTTTTTTTTTTCATTCTATTATGGCACACATAAATAGTGAACCTTCCCGCCCGTTATCTCTTTTTTCATTCTCTCTCTTTTATATTATTCCTCTTCTTTCTTCCTTCTTGCTCGATAAACGGGAACGTCGTCTGCAATTTACTTGCCCGATTTTCCACTTGACATTCGTAGCGAATGACATTTGGTCCATTTAGTAGGACGGAACGCGTGTTCGTGATGACGTTTCATACAACTCCAACATCAAATACTCTTCATTCTTATTATTTACTTTATATCTATGTATATATATAATCGTATAATATAAAGTTTAAATTATTATTATCATTATAAGGACATATCAAATTAATGTAAACGAGAATGACCCTGATAATTAGCGTATTTGAATTTGTTACTTTCACATTACTCATTTATTCTATCGGCGCATCATCAGATTAAACTGAGAACGTACATAGCGCGCGGACTCATCAAGGTCACAGTCACTGGATCCCACACCATTGTGCGTCTGCCTATGTACTTTATATCAATTGCGCGTTATATTATCAATGAAATAGAAATTAATCAAAATAGTTAATTATATAATAATGAAATTGTAATATTAAATTTATTTAAAAAAATTTTTCTTTTATATAATGTAACAGGATTGTGATCAATTGTGGGACTATGAATCCAGGTGATAGATGTCCAAGTTTACCGAGTCTTTCAACAACGAGGAAACAGCATCGTGTACAATTAGAGCAGAGTTACAGTACACCAGGTCATCATGTTACGTCAACAGCACCTGTCGCTCGAAAATATCGGCCAAATACTTCATTATTATTGACACGATGGCTGACGTCAAAGAAATCAATTTCCACCGATCAAACGAAAAATCCCGAGGAAATATGGGATCCAAACGAATATTGTATGGATTATGGAAAACCACCACCAATCGAGGAACCACATTGTTATTCAATTTGTGTCAGCGAGAGTTCTTCTGGTGGCGACGAAAGCGATTTTGGTTTGACAGTCACGCGGGATATTATTAGTGGGCTATTAATTGAGCATATGAAAAATATCGGTGGTAGATTGAATTTACTTCAAATGATTGATAATGAACAAAATACTAGTACTGAAGAAATTAATTCTATTTTAAAAAATTGTAAATTAAATGAAATCAATGTTTTATTGCTGCAAGCAAGTTTTTTAGGCGAAAATGATTGGATAATTCAATTATGTACAGCTGGCGCAGATTTAAATTATTATGAAAATGAACGTGGCATAACGGCGCTACATTTGTGTGCATATACAGACAATTTAATTGGTATACGATATTTAATATCTCACGGTGCAATAATTAATCTTAATCGTATCCATACACCATTTCATTATGCGGCATTTGGTAATTCTTTCGCGGTGGCAAATTACTTTTTGGAACTTGGAATCACACAGGAATCCACACAGGTGGATGAAACTGTATTGCACGTAGCGGCGCGTAGCAATGCATTTGATGTTTTAAAATTATTGGCATCAAATAATAATTCATTGAATCGTTTGGATATGACGGGATTAGCACCAATACATTATGTAGCTGATCGTGGCGATTCATCGTGTTTATCATTGTTAATTGACGCCGGTTGTAATATTGATATTGCAACGAGAAATAATAGTACAGCGTTGCATATAGCCGCGGAGGGTGGTTGTACAGAAAATGTTGAATTATTATTGAAGAATAATGCTAATGTAAGAGCAAAAAATCATCGAGGTCAAACAGCACTTCATCTTGCCGCGCGTGTTCATTCACTTGAATGCGTTGAGGCATTATTGCGAAATGGTTGCGTTGAACCGAATGAGGAAGATAATGACGGAAGGACTGCACTTCATTTAGCTCTTGGTCGATCACTTTTGGCATACGATGTTACTGAATTTTTAATTGGATGGCGAGCGGATGTAAACAAGGCTGATAAATATGGTTACACCCCACTACATGTCGCAGCACTAAATGAATTATCACAATGTGTGGATATATTAATTCAACATGGCGCTGATTTAAGTGCACGTACTAAAGGTGGCACATCGGCATTATCAATTATTTTACGTAAAACACCAACGTCGTTGAGTGTTTTTAAGGAACGTCTTGATGCATCAATAACATTACATCAACATAGCTCGGCAGCAGGTGAAATGGAATTACGTCTTGATTTTCATCCTTTATTACAGCATAAAGGTCAGGGTGAAATTGGTTATCTTGGTACATTTGTCAAAGAGGGATACAAAGAAATATTGGAGCATCCATTGTGTCAATCATTTTTACATTTAAAGTGGCAAAAAATTCGTAAATATTATGTTGGTCGTCTTTTTTTTTATTTACTCTATGTTGTTGTTTTAACTGCATGGGTTATGACAGCATTGGCGCATAATTGTTACAATGAATCGCACGGTCAAGTGGATGAAATTGATAGTTTGCCACTTTGTGCAAATTCCACTGGGTTAAATGG
The DNA here is from genome assembly GCA_918226075.1 of Microctonus brassicae. Classification (NCBI taxonomy): domain Eukaryota; kingdom Metazoa; phylum Arthropoda; class Insecta; order Hymenoptera; family Braconidae; genus Microctonus; species Microctonus brassicae. The sequence continues at coordinate 4,148,671 of OW445484.1, forward strand.
ATTTTTTCATCGTCATCCAGAAGTATTGGAGGTTGAATGGTACGCCTTGGTATTATTAACAATAATGGAAGGTGTAAGAAAAGCCACTGGTATTCTAAGTTATCCATCAGTACGACAATTTTTTATGCAACCTGAAAATATTGTTGAATGGTGTGTTATTTTAAGTGTATTTGCAACATCATTTGTTTATACTGGAAGAACGTATACCTGGCAGAGTCATGTTGGTGCATTTGCTGTATTATGCGGTTGGAGCAACTTAATGCTCATGATTGGACAATTACCCATGTTTGGCGCATACGTAGCAATGTTTACTAGTGTACAAGCACAAGTTTTTAAACTTCTTCTCGCTTATGCTTGCTTACTTGTTGGTTTTACTGCAAGTTTTTGCGTTATATTTCCGCGCTCAAAATCATTTAGTAGTCCACACACGGGACTCATTAAAGTATTAGTGATGATGACGGGCGAATTGGATTTTGAAGAATTATTTTTCCCTGGTGAAGAAGACATTGGTCGTCCGGTAGATGTAGGAAGTACATCATGGATACTTTTACAAGTTTCGGCGCAATTATCATTTGTACTATTTCTTTTATTTGTCACAATTGTTTTAATGAATTTGCTTGTTGGTATAGCGGTGCATGATATTAAGGGATTACAAAAAACTGCTGGATTAGCAAAGCTTGTACGACAAACAAAGTTAATTTGCGATGTAGAAGGAGCATTATTACTCGCATTGTTGCCCCAACGATTGATTAAACTCCTTAGTTGGACAACTCTTGTTTTACCATCGCCACTTCGTGCTGTATTAACTGTTCGACCATTAAATCCAAGGGAAAATCGTTTGCCACGTGATGTTCTCGTGGCTGCCCATCGTGTTGGAAGACATAAAAAATTTGTTGTCAATACATTATCATCAAAACGTACCAATAGCACCGCTTATACTTATCGAAGAAAAAGTGAGCCACAAGTAACAGCCCGGAATTTTAATGAAAATTTCAATAATGAAAATCAATATGAATATGAAGACAAAGCGACAATTAAATTGCAATATAAAATTATTGAATTAACAAAAATTTGTGAAGATAATCGAAAATTGATACAAAATCTTGTTACAGTATTGGCAGACGATAATAAATTTATTGCTAATAATAATGAGAAAGTTGTGAAATGATATTAATGACATTTGTTGTTTTAAATACTTCATTGCTATTCAATTATTCACTTGTCTTCCATTATGCTCCAAAATATGTATGCATATACATTATATATTTATGTAGTGTATGTGTGTGTGTATATATAATTACGACTATATACGATTATTTCAACATGTATATCATGAAGTCATTCATCGGGCTTCGTGTTTGTTAATTTTTTTTCTTTTTTTTTTTTTGTATTCTGCCTTGTGTAACAGCACTATTAATTTATCATACACAAATAAATTATATTAAATATTTAAATTTCAGTAGTTTCATTTATCTCAATTTCTAAATAAAATGTGTCATAATATACTGCAATATGCATATATGTATGATATGCAATCAATTTTACTGTTTTGAATGATATAATATGCTAAAAAACAAGAATATTTATTTATTTTTTATCCGAGCTTGAAATCCTTCACCTGAAAATTCGCTCAAAATTTTATTTCATTAAAATAAAATGATCATAAATAATAAAATTTCATAATAATACATTTATTATTTAGTTCATGTAATGTCACAATGTTCCAGACGTATTTTTATATAAATATAATATTTGTTAAATAAAATAATATTGAAATATATAATAAGACAATAGGAATTATTCTACTGTAATAATTGTATTAAATATTAAATCGGACATATAATATACGTGTATAAATATTATTCGTGACTTTCAGATTTAATGCCAAGATGATACGTGTACCATACAAATGTGTGTGTGTGTGGTGTGAAGAGTGGTCGCGAGGCCAAGACTCAAGAGATTCTCGTATGTTGGCAATGATATCGCACACATTATATTGAAGTGATTGAAACGACCCACCGTATAAGAGTGCGGAGCCTATGACGTATATGAACAAACATGAAATAAACGCTGGAGGGTGGATAAATGAGTAGGGAGAAGCGATATGAATTTAGAGAGACTGCGACATTCTCGTCAATATTACTCTGAAAGACAGCGTGGGTCTATATGTGTGTGTATTGGTTGACTTGAATTATCCAACTGTTGCGTATTCAATATCGTTCAAAATATTAAATTATATATAAAATTATAGTTAATTTAATAATTAACAAAAGAAGATAACGCGCGTGTTTATGTGTACTGTATGACGAATAAATTTTTTATATTGCTTTTTCGTTTTATCACCAGCGTATCATGATGGATGAAAATGAATTGAAATATATGAATTCGTCTATTACTGGACATGGTAAATCAACGTCCTGCAAGTATTCAATAACGACATTTAACAATATAACAAAGGGAATTGATCCAATTTTAGTGAGACGTTCATCGGCACACAGATCAAGAAGATTATCACGACAGCCAGATATACCGGAAGTCATAACGATTACCAATCCATCAGAATGTGAAAGACATGTAGAAATTGATGCCGGTACTCCGCCACCAGTTGATGAATCATTATTTTTTGATAATCTTGAGGCATTACGCAATGTGGATGTAAATGGTTCGAGTTTGAAAAGTGCAATGTGGTCAGTTGTTACTGTGACAGAATTAAAAAAATTATTGAAAATAGAACAAGGTGAGTGGGATGATATAATGACAAGTGATGTCACAAATTTAACTGAATGTGAACAGCGATTTAGGAATATTGCTTATATTTGGATGTGTTTTCGTGGTTTACCACGTTTATTAAAAAAATTAGAAGATTATGGTGCTAAAATTGATTATATTGAGTCATCTACAGGAATCAATGCAACATCAGCTGCATCATTGTCCGGTAGTGTTGATTGTTTACGACACTTAATTAAAAATGGTGTTGATATTAATTATCCAAGTGGAAATAATAATTATACACCATTACATTTTGCTGCATTTGGAAATTCACGTGAAACTGCTGAATTATTATTGGACAATGGAGCTAAATTGTATACTCATAGCAATATGCAAGATACTGAACCAGTATTACATTGCGCGATTAGAGCACGATCATTAAATGTTGTGATACTTTTGTTGGAGCGTGGTGCAAGTGTTGTTTTGAAAAATCATCAAGGTGAAACACCATTGCATGTAGCATGCTTTGTACAATCAATTGCTTGTGCTGATGCAATATTAAAAACACAAGGAACTGATGTTAATGCAGTTGATCGTGCTCACAGAACACCATTGCACTTTGCAGTTATGACAACAAATTCATCCGCTGAACTAGTTGAATTATTATTAAAGAATAACGCAAATGTTAATGCCAGTGATAAAGTTGGTTTTACACCTTTGCATATAGCTGCATTAAATGAACAGTCACAATGTGTTGATACATTGATATGGGCCGGTGCTGATGTTAGTGCAACAACCAGCACTGGATTATCAGCATTAAATGTTATATTACGAAAAATTCCAGAATCATTACAAGTATTTCGACAACGTTTGGACGCCTCAATCAGACTTAAACGACCAGTTCCACATAATCGTGAATTCGAAATGCAACTTAATTTTGATTTATTATTTCCCAGTAATAATCCATGTGAAACAAGTTTTATAAATACATTTGTACAAGAACGTCAAAAAGATTTATTATCACATCCACTTGTAATGGCGTTTTTACATTTAAAATGGGAAAAAATTCGAAAATTTTATTTAATGAGAATATTACTGTATGCCATGACAGTTATTTGCATGACAACTTATGTATTAACGGCATTGGCATATAAATGTTACAATCATGCTGATACAGGCGCATCAAAAGTATGTGGAAGTAAACGTTTAAGTGGATTTCTCTTTCGAAAAACTGTTATTGAAATTGAATGGTATTTATCATTATTTCTCACTTGTGTGACAATACCGCGAAAAATATTTGGTTTTATGGTATATAAATCAGCGCGACAATATTTCTCAAGTATAGATAATGTTCTTGATGGTGTTGTAATACTCAGTGTATTTGTTACGTCATTTATTTATACTGGAAGAACATATGATTGGCAAAATTATGTTGGTGCTTTTGCAATATTGTGCGCTTGGACAAATCTTATGTTGATGGTTGGACAACTTCCGGCATTTGGCACATATGTCGCAATGTTTACTCATATACAATTTGAATTTGCTAAATTATTATTGGCTTATTCGGGTTTATTAATTGGATTTACTATAAGTTTTTGTGTTATTTTTGTTGGTGAACCGTCGTTTGGTAATCCATTTACTGGACTTATTAAAGTGTTGGCAATGATGGCAGGTGAATTAGATTTTGAGGGACTAATTAATCAACCAGATCAAATCACTGATGGTCCTTTTGTGTTATATCATCCACTATCTGTATGCTCACAAATTTTATTCACATTATTTCTCGTTTTTGTTACTGTTATACTCATGAATTTACTCGTTGGTATTGCTGTTCATGATATTCAAGGTTTGAGAAATCATGCGGGATTAACGAAATTAGTACGCCAAACAAAATTAATTTTATTTACCGAAATGGTACTAAATAATAATGCCATACCATTTGCATTTCGTAAATGGATGTCAGATCATGATATTGATATGGAAAATCGTAAGAAAATTCTTATTGTAAAACCATTAAATCCATTGGAGAAACGTTTGCCAAAAGAAATTTTAAAAGCGGCATATGAACTTGCACAACGAAATTCAACAATTAATAATTATGATAATGATGATACACCGAGTCTTAGTGAACATATTGCGTGGATTAGACATCAAAATAATCATAATCGAATGGAATCGGATTTTGATACGATGAATCAGTTGAAAATGGGTGCAAGAGCTAATGAAGATGGATTCAATATTATTAAGGAACAGTTATTGGATAATAATAAAGTTTTAAGGGATATTTTATCAACGCTCACTAAAGGCAATAAAGTTTAAAGTGGTTATGAATAATTTATAATAAAGATTTTTAATTCAATTGTTTTGTATAAATACTCAATAGCCCAAAAAAACACAATGACTTTTTCATTTGTATATTAAACATTTTATCGTATAATTAGATAATAATTTAAGTATTTATAAAATTCCTAGCGGACAACTTAACAATCTTATCATTTTCGGTAAGATTTTCAAACGTCGATGAAAAGAATTTAATTTCAATTTGCAAATTATCGATTGCTTTATTTATGTTCTATAAACGAAATACTCTACAGATATTTTTCTGATTCCAGATAATATTCCCATTAATCTTTACGGGCATGCAGGACAAAGTTGATGTTGAAGCAACGGTATGGAATGGCGGACCAACTGGACAAGCCGGTGTAATCCGTTGGGGAATTTCCTGGGCTTTACGAAGTTTTGTGGACATGGAATTAATTGAAAAGATGAGACTTGGTAAGTATTTTATTTTATAATCCAAATATTTATTATTAAAGTGATTATCGTACTTTTGTTTATATTATTTTTCAATCTTTCTAGCGGGATTGTTATCAAGAGATTGGCGAAATCGTGAGAGGAAGAAGCCTGGACAAGAAGGTGCTAGAAGAAAGTTTACATGGAAGAAACGTTAGATATACATTGTACGATAATACGTTTAATTTGTTATTAAACTTTTATACTGTATTAATAATCAATGAGATTTCCTTTGATTGCATTGGTTGTAGATAAAGAACAACAAAAAAAATCATCCTCTATTACTTCAAATGTATTGAAAAAAAGCCTCTTTTATTAATTGTATAAAATAATTTGAATGAATAATTACATTTTATTCAACGGCACTAAACCTATTAATTTCATTCCCGTATTAAGAACATTTTTGGCAACGTGAAATAGTAAAAGACGTTGTGATGCGACATCTTCAGGTTCAGTTTTAACACGTAATTCCTTTAGCGCTTTATTCACTGTATGACTGAAAGCAATAGAAAAAGGAGAAAAATAAGTATTTTATTACTCACTCATTTAACTAAATTAGATTAACTGAATGTTTAATGTGTGAGCTATTATGTTATTTAATAATTTAACTTTACCTCAAATGAAATAGGTATTTCAACAAATGACATGGCTCCAGTGTTTGATATGATGAAACAACTGCCTCATCAAATTGACTAATTGCGGCAACAAGCTCGTTAACAATTGGTTCTTTCAATAACGATGGATCACATTCGTTGGGTAATTTCACTCCACAATTCTCTTCCAAGCTCGACAATCGACAATGTGTGTATTGCAATCTTACTCCAGTTTCCCCTTTTATCTATTGACAACAATCATTTTATTTTATTTGATGATAATATTAAAAAATCATAGACTATCAAATAAAATACTTACATCTAAGGCTACATCCCAATTAAATTCATAATCACGAAGTCTTCGTTGTTTCATGTCATAACAAATTATTGCAGATATTCCAAGTATATCGGAACTTGTTTCAAAACTATTTAAATCAACTTTAGTTGCTGAAAAATGATAAAAAAAAAATATTACATCCATATAATTTTTTTTTTCTGAAAAAAAAAAAAAAACTTACTCGGTGAATTTATTTGTTTTTCCTTCATAGTCGCGTTGGCTTCATCTAAAATATCGGTTAAAAATACAACATCGCCTTTTCTCGTGCTCATTCCACGAATTTTTCCAAATTTAACATGCTCAAGTTTATTCGCCCAAGGCATCTCCATTTTATTAAGAATCGTTATTAAATTATTGAAATGATGTTCTTGTGACGTGTCAACAACATAATACATCTTATCAAAATTATATTTTTCTGCGCGATCAATTGCAGCTGCGATATCACGTGTTATATATAATGTAGATCCATCGCTTTTGATTATAGGTAAATTCCTTTCTTCATTCAAAGCGATGATTTGTCTACCCTCTTTATCCTTTTTTAATAATTTCAATTCTTTCATATAATTAATAATATCGCTAATTTTTTTGGCATTATATTGTGATTCCCAATTGTATTCATCGAATGTAATACCAATTCGATTATAGATTTTTTCTAATTCATCTACTGTATATTTTTTAAATATTTCCCATTGCTCCAAAGAATTAACATCACCATTTTCCAGTTGATGAAAAATATTTCTTGCTTGAGCAATAATATTTGGATCATTTTCACTTAATTTATTTGCATAAACATATGCTTCATATAATTCTTTAATTGGATCAGTTTTTATCGCATCATCAGAAACATTTCTTAAATCCATACCAAGTTTTATTAATCCAAATTGTGTACCCCAATCACCCAAGTAATTAATCTTTGTAACATTGTTGTAAATAAATTTATGTAAATTAGCAATATAATTTCCAATTATTGTTGAACGCAAATGACCAACATGAAATGGTTTTGCAATATTTGGTGAACTAAAATCTACAACTATATTTTTATTATTACAGATAACTGTTGGTGCAGATATTTCATGTGAATTTAATTCTAATATGTTCTTCACAAATGTATTCCTATTCAGATCAACTAATAATTCATACTGATTATTTTTATTCACATCAATTTTTCTTACTATATCATCATCCACATTGTTTTTAATTAGAGAACTAGTTTTATTCTCAATATTGTATAAATTTGTTTTCAATGGTAAATGAAATGCAAATATCCCATTAAATGCATCGCATTTCAAGTTCAAGTGAGACAAAATTGGCGACAATCCATTACCATCAATATTTTGAAAAAACTGAAAAATAAAATACATCATGTCAAATATTTATATATTATTACATGTTCACATGCCGGTTTTTGAAAAACTTGGTTATGTAACTAGAATCCCCAGAAATATGGGTATTCATACCTTATTATAAATTGAATTTCTTATATGATTACTCATATTGAATAACTATTATTCATTATTTGTTCCTTAACTGTAGTGTCACACCACACTTTTCTCTAAATTGAATAAAACAAATGTTTCATTCAATTGTTATGAATATCAGAAATGTTATACACAACAATGTACATATACATATCTAATTTACTGTCATGCGCATTAGGCAAAAACTTAATATACCCTAATTTCATATAATATACCACATTTCCGCGATTCAAAAAATTCCTCAACATCTACAAACGTTCAACATTTTACATTCAATTAATAAAACTCTTTTAATACAGAAAATACAATACAAAAACAAAATAAAGTCATCAATATTTAAAACTCACTATAATAAACTTCGCATTCATAACCTAACTTCCAAAATACTAAAAGAAATATGTATATATAAATCCCTCAAAATATAATTATACCCTTTTAAATTCTCATTTGATTCGATTAGTAAATGACGTCATAGAATATATATACAAATATATTTTATGCTGTATCAGCATTGGCAGCTATAACTAAATAAATAAATAAAAAAAAAAAAAGTGGGGATGCATTCTCAAAGTTGCTCTTGAACAAATAATCTTTTGATAGAATCAAAAGGGGTTAGAGAATGCAAAGAACATAAAGAGTTAGGTTTTAGAGGTTATAGTCATAGAGTATCATCGGCTACAAGCGATCACAGCCCTACCGACACAGCTTTACCAAACTAAATAGATAAAAAAAAAAATCCAACAGTGGGAGTATAAAAAAATACGCTCTCTGTACTCGTGGAAACATACATATTATACATATATACACACTTATGAGCATATATAATACATATATGTACAAGGAAGTTTGATTGTAGATTGCTGTAGATGAGGATAATGGTGGGGGCATGATGGGGCAAGAGGCCGGGCGGCCATTTTCGTTAAATCGTGGGAGCTGCTCACCGTCGTTCCGTCACCACCACGGTGTGTTGCTGCTGCTGCTCCCGTATGCCGCAAGTCCAGCTGAGAGTAGTTAACAGGCGTTATAATCACGCTCACACAATCGACAACACAATTCGTGCTTTATTTCTTGTGTACCAATTGTTATAACTAACTATTGCTTCTCCCAAAGACAATAATCGTGTGTGAGTGTGTGTGTGTGTGTGAGTGAGTGAGTGAATGTGTGTTTGTATTTAAGTCTCTACTTATGTACAAGTGTATTTGGACAAGAATTAATTAAAAGGGCCGAGCATATATGAACGTGGGGGGCGGGGGGTCACAAAAGGGCACACTGATTCATAGTGAAGTTGAAAAAGAGAAGAAAAAAAAAAAAAGAAATAAAATTAGCAGCTTTTAAACGTGACCAATTCATATATTTTTTTTTTTTCTTTCGTCACATTTACAGTGGTGTTTCTTACATAGTGTAAAAAGGTGAAACGACATTTTTTTTTTCTTGCTGTTGCGATAACAAAAATTGCTGAAGAAAGAGAAAAAAATTATTTGCGATAAAGTGGTGGGTTGGAATAATTGGGAATTATCGACAACTAGAGCACAGATATACATATATAATATATATATATATGTATATTTAGTATAATATAAGGAGTCAAACGTCAACGAATTCAGTGGCCGGTTAGATTATTAGTGTCTACTGGTTTTTTTTTTTTATATATATATACATATACATACGGATTTATTTAATTTAATTTTTATTTTTTTGTTGGTTAGAGGAAATCTAACCAAAAAGTGAAGCTTGTCACTGTGGCATAAGTAGAAAAGGAGCGGAAGGCAGACAGGAAGAAAAACCGGTGGTTACACACACACGGTGGTATAAAACGTATAATATTGGCAGTGTGGAGACACAGTGATAAAATAGAGTATGGCGGGACAAACGATAAACGACAGGCTGCTAGCAGCGAAACATAGCCTTGCTGGTCAGGGTCTTGCAAAAGCTGTATGTAAGGCAACAACTGAGGAGATGATTGGCCCTAAGAAAAAACATTTGGATTGTAAGTGTGTGACTTATTCATAATGAGGATATATTTATTTTTTATAAGTTATAACCTATGTCAAATGGTTTGTGTAAAATTTCATTTCGAAATTAAACCGGTTTTTATCCGATGGCTGTTGATATATTGTCAGAGGTAACATGACTGAAAGTACAAGTATAATACTATGAGTTTTATATTTGAAACATTGAATTCAGTATGTTATATAATTGTTCTTTTTTATATGGAAAATTTCACAGTGTAATTTAAATATTTATTATTGATTGACACCATGTGAATAAATAAGTTTGTTCAATGAATTCTATGTCAGTATTGGAATTGATGAATTGAAATAACCTTAAAGAAAATTTATGTGTCTCGATTTGAAGTTAATTGCATGTTGACAATGAGAGCAAGTCAATAATATTGCCCTAGGGGAATTTGTTTTTATTTTTATACAACGTATTTATAAACGTATAAGTGTAGTATAGTATTTTACAAATTTTTCAATATTGTATCGCCCCTTGCTGACAACTTTATTTATTAATTTTTTTTTTTTTTCTACAATATTTTTCATAGTAATGTCGTCTGCCGGCAACCGCAGCGACCCGTAAATATATATATATACCAGAAGCCCTAGTGTGTGTATATATGCATACTCTTATCGATTTTTCTGTGTTCGAGTTACCTCGACTCGCGTGCGCGAAAGGCTTCCCTTTTTCGTCTTTCAACTGATATCAAGACTATTCACCACCCTCCTTGATCTTTTTCTCTATTCTTTTTCTTACTAAGGGACAATTCAATTGTACATAAAGATTTATATGGTAGAATTAAAGATGGAATTTTATATTATTTCATTTTATTTTCACTGTAAATATTCATTTATCTAGACATTTTTCTTTTTCCAAGCACGTGTGTTGCTTTAATCTTCTTTAAAGCTCTTTGGATATTTTTTTTTTTTTCTTCACACATGACTTGAACGATTTCTCTCTTGTGTAAATATGTAATTACATTGAATCGAGCATTTTCGATAACTTCGATTGAGGTCAAGGATATTGAATTAATCCTCTGGAATAAATGAAAAAAAAAAAAAAAATAATATCTGTACTCTGATGATAAAAATGAAGAAGAAAAATTCATGAGCAATTGTTTGAAGAAATATTAATTTATTAAATAATTTATTCTGAATATTATTTCTAGTCAAAAATTTATAATGAACGTTTTATAATAAATACATATATTAAAATAAAAATAGTTTATATTGAATAAATTCATGAGTTTGTCATGCTACATTTTTCATATTTTATATCGACTTATTCCCCTCTCGCATAAATATCTATGTACGCATATACAAACGTCATACAAATATTCGTTAAACTATTCGTTGAGTATGACTTCATGCCTTTCACCATACGACTTTTAAACTCTACACTATTGGCTTGATATAGATTAATCGGATTGTCAGATAGAATTTATTCAGACAGACAAAAAATAAATTTGTATTTTAAAAACAGTTGATAATGATATAAAATTTTATTTCAATCCAACCAAATAATTTCAGAGTAAATATGAACAGTGTTAAATTTATACAGAGTATATTTAATTCATTGAATTAATCCTTTATCTGTTAAAAAGATAAAAAATAATTATATAAATATCGAAATAACATATTACATGTAACAAATGTTTTAAATGGAATTTATAAAATTTCTTTTTTTATTCAATTTCTTCTACTACTATATAATGTCGAAATTCATTACTGGATGTATTGTTTGATGATAAAAGTGGGACGTAACAGAGTCTGGTCCACGGTAGGGTGGAAACCGGATGCTCCATATCTTGTATTGACAATAGATATAAAAAAATTACAATAATAATTTTATTTTTTTATTTTTTATTATTTATTATTCACATGACGATATCGTAATTCAATTAACACTTTTTACTATCAATATAAAGTAATAATAAATATTTTACAAGACTTTTAAATTAAATTAATAAATTATATGTTATTTGCGTATACTTGTTGTCTCATTACTTTTATAATTATAGTGAATTATCCAAGGGGTGTGCAAATTATGATAGACGTCTCGTCTGTTATATACATGGATAAATATGACAACGCCTCTAGGCGTAAATTGATAACGATTTGGCAACTTGATCGTAATTTTTTTTTTCTACTATTTTATATAAAACTATTGGTTTACATACAAATTTATTATCATCCATAATTTCACTATCATTTATTTATTATACTGCGAATGTATATTTTTATTATCTAAAATTATAAACAGTTGAATATTAAATAAATTGATGCTTTCTAATTGTTGAAAAATGGTTAAAGATATTTTTAGGAGACTAATTAATTTATTTAATTTATTAAATAGTTTTAATTAAACAGTGGTAATAGTAATATTAACAGCAAGAATAATATAAATTTTTTTATGTCATTGGCATAATTATTTAGATAGATAACAATCGAATAATCTCACGACACATTTCACATAATGTGAGACAGTAGAAATATATAAAAATGTAGTCATCGTCGTTTTGTATATTCACATAATGTTAGATTGGATTTGTAGGTTAATGACTTTTTCAGGATATATATTAAAAATAAAATATATTTGATAAATTTCAGTTAGAATAAATATTTTATTCCAATAAAACTACATTTATACACACATAAATCATTAATATAATGCCGAAAGTAATTTTATAAATTTTTTATTTAAAATAATAATAAAAATATATATTATATATGCATACATATAAAGTAACAGCGTCTGTGGGTGTTTGTTGATTACTTCCGGTTGATGATGGTTGTGCATTCTGTTTGCTAGTTAAAATAAAAGTGCTTTCCTTTCATGTTTGCAATCCGTAACGAAATAATTCATTAACATGTAAATAAATTATTCCATCAATAAAATATATAAATATTTTCATTTTCTATTCATTAACTTGAAGACAACAAATTTTTATTTTTATTTTTCACACTAATGTGACCTGAATACTTTCAAAACAATGAATTGAAATAAAGGAAAGCACTACGACACGATAAACAATTGTAATTGTCATCTTACTCTCGTCCGGATATTTGCCAAATGTCAACGAAGTGAACCACGAGGTTAAATGTGCCACACTATTTGAAAGGGTATTATAATTGGAATAGAAGGATTAGCAAGGTCGAGTGCGCGTTACTTGAATAGACGGTGAACAATTATATATACACTCTTCTCTTTCTTAATTCATCACCACGTCTCTCAATAAAATCACTTTTATTTTTATACTACAAATTAACGCGCATTAAATAATAATAAAAAAATAATAGTAACCATCACATGATGTTTACTTGTTCAAATGTTTTATTGCTATCAGTACTTTTTCTTTTTTTTATATATAATAATTATTTAATTTATTTCTTATATTAAAACGACATATATTACATGCAGTAAATGAGCAACTTGGGCTTGGCACCAAAAGCATACGATCAATAAGCTCAGAAGACGATAGATAGATGTATACAGTTGTCATCCTAATTTTGTCTTCCTTGTCTCTATATTTATATGTGTCTTAATACATATATATCCATGTAGGTGTGTGTGTGTGTGTTTGTTAATTTTATTTATCTTCTGCTATTAATAACAAATCAATATCTTTGGATGATGCATTATAGGTTTATGTAAAGAATTTTTTTATAATTTATTTTTTTTTTTCATTGTTGCTACTGTTTTTTATTTGTTTATTTGGAATATATTATTGGGGATATGCATCAGTGATTTCAAGTTGATTCGTTGTTTGGAGCAAGGTTCACATGCCGGGAAGTCGTCGTTGGAGTTGACAATTCATTTGAGTTCGCAGGTCACTAGCACATCTGAGAAAATAGTTTAAAGTTTCTATTCTTCAAGTATAGCTCATGTACGCATGCTCTCAACCTTGTTGCTCCTCTTGGTGTCTATCTACAATTGAAATTGACATTCAATTAAATTCGCCTTGAGTTAAATCAATGTCCCGAGAATATTAATAAATAAAATAACTTGGGGTTTTATGTTTTATATTTTTATTTTTTTATTTTTGTGAATCAAAATTTTTAATGATAAATTAATTTTTATTTTCAGATTTGATACATTGTACCAATGAACCAAACGTATCGATACCACAATTGGCAAATCTTCTTGTAGAACGATCGCAAAATACAAATTGGACGGTAGTTTTTAAAGCACTTATAACAGTTCATCACATGCTGTGTTATGGAAATGAGGTAAAGATATTTTATATATTGATGAAATATAATATTTTTCAATTATTTGTTTTATATAATTTTAATTTTGTAATATGAATTTTTTAGAGGTTTACGCAATATCTTGCATCGAGCAACAGCACATTTCAACTCAGCAATTTTTTGGATAAAAGTGGAGTACCAGGTAAGCCAAATATTATGAATAAAATACAAATAATGTGTCGATTATTGTTGAATTGATATAAATTTTTCACAATTAATCCACTAATATTGATACTTGATGTTGTAATCCTAAATATTAAACCATGAACAGTGTGCTAAAGATAAATTACCTTATCGAAATTTTATATGTGTATTCAATAATATCATTGATGATTATTCGAAATAATTTTTTTTTTTAATTCTTTATTTAAAATCAGCTTAATTCATTGCATTTTGATAATATCAAAAATTCATCTCGAGCCTTTTCATTGTTTCTATATACCTCATTCTTTCTTTCACCTCTTTGTCTAACTTGTCAAAATTTTGCGATTAACCAAAAATAATGGTTTCTTTTTTCCATGTGTCTACCTACCAAATATCTGATATATTAACCTGGGTTAATTTTATTTTTGTTCGGAAACAGCCGGAGCACGTGTGGGTAAGTTATAATGCTATTTAACATTAATTGGCTTACAAATCATCAGTGATAGGTAGCGAACGTCGAGCAGTATAAATAATTTTATTATATCATCAATCTAAATCTTTCTGATATTTAAACAAAAAAGAAAAATAAGTCGAAATTATAACTCAATTATTATTATACATAATTAAAATTAAATTCAAATTAAATTACATTCCACTTATTTGATATTTCATGTAAATAAATTAAAATTAATTTCTTTATTAGGATATGACATGTCACCATTTATTAGGCGATATGCCAAATACTTGAACGAGAAAGCGATGTCATATAGAAGTGTGGCATTTGATTTCTGCAAAGCTAAACGAGGGTGAGTATTCAATATTTGTATTATTATTTTAATATTTATTATTAAAAGTAAAATAAAATAATATCCAACTTTACTTTATCAAATATTTGTTTATTGATTTTGTTAATTTTTGTTGTTTTGTTTGTTTTTTAGAAAGGAGGATGGCACATTACGCACGATGAATGCAGAAAAATTATTAAAAACACTTCCAGTTTTGCAGGCCCAATTAGACTCATTATTAGAGTTTGATTGCACTGCTAATGATTTAACGAATGGAGTTATTAGTATGGCCTTTATGTTACTTTTTCGAGATCTAATACGACTATTTGCCTGTTACAATGATGGAATAATAAATTTATTAGGTAAATCAATTAATAAGAGTTTATGAATTTTTAAATAAATTAAAAATAATTGTATTGTATATTACAGAAAAATATTTTGACATGAATAAAAAACAGTGTCGTGATGCACTGGACTTGTATAAAAAATTCCTTATACGTATGGATCGAGTTGGTGAATTTCTCAAAGTTGCTGAGGTAATTTTTTATTTTATATTTATTTATCCACGAGATATGCTATTAAAATTATTTTTTTATTTGCATATTATGCTTTATTCCATTGTATTTAGAACGTTGGTATCGATAAAGGTGACATTCCTGATCTTACAAAAGCACCAAGTAGTTTATTAGACGCTCTGGAACAACATCTTGCATCGTTGGAAGGAAAAAAAGGTTCTGCAGCCAACACACCAACACAATCAGCCAGGTATATATATATTATTTTTAATTAATAAGAGAACTATTAAATACGCGATTGTCGTTGAAAAAGAGAGAAAAAGATTTATTAAAATATATTAAATCATAAATTTAAAATAAAAATTATCGCGAAAGTATCTCAATGATTTGAGTGTAATATCTATTTAAAATAAGAAGAGAAAACCGTCAAACCAGTCCTGAATCCCGGCGGGAATGACTTTATAAAATTAAATCTCTTCACCTTACTGCCGATTCGCAGCCTCCATTCATATCACAAAAATTTCGAATTATTATTTTTTTATTTATTCGATATTATTTGCTTTTTTTTTTTTCATTATATTTTTGTTTTTGTATTTATTTCAATTATCACTTCGACACAATTTTTTTTTTGTGAGTATATATTGGTAATACCAATGGTAGTTATGTTATTAAATTTAATTTATAATTCTGTATTCAATTTATTTCGTTTTGTTTTGCTTACACATATTGTTTGACGTAAAAATAATTAGATTAAATATACCATTTTTCTATGATATTATTAGATCTATTGATCATATAAATAAAAATATACATATGTATGTATGCTTCATTATTCTACACTTACAATACATTCATCTGTCAAGTTTCACTTTCACACAAACCGAGTTGTTAAATATCATCTACACATTGAACACTAAAAACGTTTAAAAAAAAAAACAAAATCAAATAAATATCGCAATAGATATTGAATGAATTTTCAAAGTTTTAACAAACTGGCTAGCATAATTAGACGTATAATTATCATGTGGCATGTTGAATTATATTATATATTATACATAATCGTATATATGAGAGCTGATGACACGAAAGTTCTATTGATATTGTCCTGTCATCAACAAAAATTAGTTCGCACGCTAAATTTAACACGCGCGATGAAATTAATTTTTAAAAAAAAATTACTTACTCTCACACACACACACAAATATTTTGCGGTATTTTAGGATACATACATTTATTCCACGACATTGTTTGCAATTATGCGTACTACACATTTTTTTTGTTTTTTTGTTTGTCTTTCTCCTTTTATTTTCAATTATCAACACTCCTTTATGATCCCATCACCATTAAAAACAAATCACCGCTGAATCGGCCTCCTCTCTTTTTTCTTCTGTCTCTTTTTTCTCTATCTTTATCTCCTTCCGAGACACAATCCGGTATCCTATCATTGCCCGTGCAGCAATAGAACGAATGTTAAGTCGGGAGTGTCCGCACTGTCTTCCACCAGTACCGCGTTTGGAACTGCGGCCAGCAATGCACGTTTGGATCAAACTGGAAATGGTCATATTGATGAAGCACTGAGACAACAAGCGCTTGCTGAGGAGGAAGCTGCGATGAACCAGTACAAGGTAGAGGTGATAAAATTTTATCTTTTACTTAAAAATTACTGTATTAATAAATTGTGTTATTTAATTTTTTAATATTTTTTTTTTATAGGCCAAGGTGCAATCGCCAACTGGACTAAGCACAAATCCATTCCTCAGTTCACCAACTGGCAGTGGGAATCAACCAATTGTGGATTTGTTTAATTCTGCATCAGTGCACGATTCACAGGTGAATTTAATTTGAGCAAATTAAATTTAATAAAATTATTTAGTTTTTATTTCAGCGATAGAGCAGGTAGATGAATGTTTAAATGTTGATTACAGCACCAAAAAGCATCTGATGATTTGTTGGCTTTGGAGGGAAATCCATTTGCGGATATGTTTGGCGCACCCCAAGTTGCGCCCGTTCAAAATGTCGCTGCACCACGCAATATGTGGATGACCAACGGTAATGGTAAATAAATCATTAATTATTGTTCATTTATTTCATTTAATATTTTAGTTTATTTTTAATTTATTATACTCACCTTTTTGTTTTCGTTTATTTATTTTTAATTTTGTAGGTTTCGTGGCACCGACTCCGCCATCAACTAATAACTTTGTTACAGATAATAATTTTTCATCTGTATTCGGCGATCAAGATCAACAATCGAGTAAGTATTTGAAAGTAATATCTCCTGGTACTGGAATACTCACACATAAAAAAATATACTAATTCTATCTATATTTTATTCATATAATCACTAACATCTAATCTGCTTTCATTCCACTGACACACAATAATCGAACATTTAATCAACGAGGTATAATCCAGTAAAACAAAAAAAAAAAAAACAAATCTTCAAAAATTTAAACAACAAAGAGATCATTTATCTCTCTGTGACAATGGAATTTCTTTTTTTGCGCAAGCTGCTAATCAAGGATCAATGGGATCCGTACCTAATCCTTTCATGGCCGACTTTTCCACTCCCCATTCCCAGAGTGGAAATGCATCAAGCATTGGGCTATTTGATCAGGGTGACGGCAATACAGCAATAACCGGTAACGAGGCTCAGCCACAGGGCGGAGACCTGTTCAGTGCGAGTGGTCAGGCGGATATTTTTGGGGGCGACTCAGCAATGATCAGAGCCACGGATGGAAGTGACGTGGACTTTGCCCCTGGCGCAACGTCAGGAGTCGCACCAGGAGCAGGTCCCGTTACAGGAATCACCATTGGCAAGTCCACTGCAACGCCGCCACCCAGACCGCCACCTCCCGCGACAGGTACAAATGGCACACCGCGTGCAATGTCACCCGCAATTGGTGGGACATTACCCGGTAGGCTTGCCTCGAACACCGGCACAATTGCTGCCGCTGGTAAAAGTGCGTTTGATGATCTCAACGATAGTATTCGTATGGCACTGGGTGGGTCTCCGTCCCGTCCAGCACCCGCTGTGCAACAATTGTCTCACGTACAACAAATATCACAATCTCAACAAGCACAAATGCAACAAAGCTTTGGTGGTGTTTTTGACGTGAGTGCACCAATGCCGGCGGGGGTTGGACAACAAATTATTGGCGTAGGCCAAAATGCGCCTAACTACACAATCCCTTCTCACACCCAAGTATCTGTGGGCCATGGCTCTCCGATTAAGCAGCCAATAGCAGGTGACGGGAATTCATCGAATTAAATTAAAAGAATTAAAAAGAAAAATAAACACGCCTCCATGCATGCATTATTCATAATTGTCCATTTTTTGTTTTTCTGTTTTCATTTTATTTACCGCATTAATCGTGTTAGAATCTTTCTAAATTGAAAGACTTGTATGCTTGATACAATATTTAATTCCAATGAACTACGATGTTGGCGAGCAATAAAAAAAAAAAACTTTATATCTATTTATCCACTATATTTCCAATGTAGTTAAACTAATTCAATCAAAAATATTTATGTAGAAATTAATCTGATAAAGTCATTGGTTGAATATTAACTGCTTTGATTAATGTAATTGTTGTTTTAATTCAGTATAGTGTTGATTAAATTTTATTATGCTTTCATTTTTTTCCCCATTCATTTAATTTATTATCGTGCATTAGAGCTAGTATTTATTTCAGCTATGGGACAACAAACAAACACAACGAATAGCAGCAAAGTATTGACTGGTGATCTCGATAGCAGTTTAGCAAGTCTTGCACAAAATTTAAGTATCAACAAAAGTGGTCAGCAGCAAGTCAAGTAAGTATTTAAACATACATGTGAATTTTGACATGGATTTATTCTTTAACTTATTAATTACTGTTGTTGCAGGGGTATGCAGTGGAATTCACCTAAAAATACAGCAAAAACTGGTGGTCCTGCTGGATGGACACCGCAACCGATGGCTGCCACAACTGGTGCTGGATACAGACCTATGGTATTGTGTAATAATTCATTAAACAAAAAAATAATTTAAATATCATCAGGCACGTTTGTATCAATAGTTATAAAAATAATAGATGAATCATGCGAGCACCCTGTTTATTAATTATCCACAATACCAAGCTTGAAAACCCAAACAGTTATAGCTTAATGCAGTAAATAAACGTTCATCATTGATTGATTTATTTATCTATTTATTTTCGATTAAATTTAATTGTCCCTTGATATGTATGAATGTACTCGTTATAATTAATTATTGTATATCATGCAATTACTTTCAACGTATTAGTAATACGCTTCATCACAAAAATTATCTTGGCTTATTGTACCCTTACAAATACACTGTACAACAGGAATATAAATTTTGCTGAATTTACTGAAACAAAATTTTCCTAGACATTACAAAGAAAAAAGTATATACATGTACATATACATATACTATATATACGTCGTATATATAAATATGTAATATTCGCAATACTGGCAAAAATAATTTTTCGAGTCATTTATAAAATTTAGTTATCATTTGGCATATTTATTTACCTGATACATACATACATGCATGGCATATGGCATGACGCTGGCTGTTACAGGGCCAAGGAATGACGCAACTTCCTCCAGTCAATTTTGGCTTTCCTCCCCAGTCCGCACCATTGGTGAGTTATTAGCAATAAATATTTGCACATTATCAATTATGTGTAATATGATTATTTATTTGAATAATGATCCCATTTTTTCTGTCATAATATGTTCTGATTTATTCTTTAAATCATTCATCGCTTTGTCTTTTATACATCGAGGAATATTTACATAAGTTCTGATGATGATTAACATTATTATTGATATTATTATTTGAAAAAGTAATGATGAAAAAATTGATTTTAGGGAATGCAGAATATGCCAATGGGAATGGTTGGTGTTCAAGGCATGAGGCCGATGATGAATGCAATGTCTGGTGCACCTGTTGCACCGGGTGCCGCCCCGATGATGATCAGTGGCGCAAATCCAATGATGGGTGCTCCAATGCAACAACAAAATCAAACTACTGGCCCGCCGCAGGGTAATGCTGTTCAATTAGATCCCTTTGGTGCTCTGTAAAAACATATTTAGGTATTTATGAATAAATTTGTTATCAATTTGAGTGAAATAATCATGAGAAAGTTTTGTTTTATTTTTTCTTTTCAATTGAAATTCATTGAGTTTTTTTGAATGAATGATGAACTTAACTGTGTTACAGACAGTCCTCGCTGACATTACAGAAATTGGAGTCATCACTTTTGTAAATATTGTGTAATATGCCTACAAGTTGCATCCGGCATTTCATTTTTCGTCTGATGTTTTTATTGTCATCTTTAATCATTATTAATTGTATTATGAGTTTATAAGTTTGAGTATTGTTGCCGAACCGCTGTCAATCAGAATGAATAACAAAATTTAATATTAGGCAATAATACAGATACCCAATTGCTTGTATAATCTACTTGAGAAATTCCAATAATTCCATTTATTTAATTGATAAAGGCAAAAAGAAAAACATCTATCGGCATAGAATGATGTAAGAATTCATCTAAGATGGCCCTTAGTGCTTAGGAAAATGTCAAATAATTGGGCGTTATAAATAGAGCATTTCGAACTGAATAGTCGAAATTGAATGCGTGTCTCAGGTACTGTTAATTAATTAATTAGAGTGTCAAACCGTGTATTGTTATGTTTTTTTACATTTACAATTATCTCTGTGGCGTCGCAATGATTCGTTTTAATAATAATTATTAAATTATACAAATTACCACACATTATATATTTATTATTGATATTATTTGGAAACATTGCGCAGTAACGAAAATTACTTTTTTAATTTTTTCAATTTCGTTATTGTGTTTTTTGTTATAATTACTAAAAAAAAATTCATTATATATGCTTAATTACAATGTTATTTTATGATGAAAATTGCGAGCGATTAATCAAGTTGAAATTAATATTTACTGAGCATAATAAATAATGCGGTTTGGACTATTTTCATAGCAACGATCGAAGCCAGTTTTTGCCGAGAATAAAAGGGTACATGTGATCATTATCAAAAACTACACCACATCATGTGCCTAAATTGGCAATATTCATTTAATACATATGTACGGAATATATATATAAATATATATATCTTACAATTGTAAATTATTTTTAATTATCAATTGCAATAAGTTCGTTACCAATATTAATTGCGGTACTAAAGTGACGAAGAAGAATACAAGAAATCATTGATATTGTGTTGTTTAAGTATTATATAATGGAATGTATTGTCATTGCATTATACATATGTTATCTTTTTTTTTTTCTTTTGTATGTATGCATGGAATTGTACAGGCGTTCACATATTAATATACGTTATTGAAAATTATTTTAGCGATATGTATGCACATAAAGTGAGATGAAAAAAATAATGAATATTAATAATAATGTACAGGTAATGCTCATTTATTGTACCGCTCCAATTATGCATTTGTTGCGGATGCGTTATAACTTAATATTCAAATTATCATATTCACACCTTTTAGAATTTAAAAAAAAAACAAACAAATAATATTTAAATACATTAATTTTGTTTATAATGTTATCACATTCTTTCCAATGATGACATTTAAATATATTTCATTTTAATTCATGGTGATTAGTGGTGAATTGAATTGATGAAAGAAAATAGTTATATATATATATCAGAATTAATAT
This sequence comes from Microctonus brassicae, assembly GCA_918226075.1. Taxonomy (NCBI): domain Eukaryota; kingdom Metazoa; phylum Arthropoda; class Insecta; order Hymenoptera; family Braconidae; genus Microctonus; species Microctonus brassicae. The sequence goes on from OW445484.1 coordinate 4,170,996, forward strand.
TTCCCAACTTTTAATGTCCATAAAAGATAGGAAATTGGTTAGAAGAAAATATATAATTCAACAATTCCGCATAATATTCCAAATTGTGCTAACAAAATAAATTTCATTCAAAACAGAATAAAAATAATATTGATGTTTTTAAGTTTACGAATTGTTATCAAATATAACAGGACAATATTATGTGTATTAATTATATGTTACAAAAAAAAAATGAAGAGAAAAAAAAAGTGTAAGTGCTGTAATAAATATAAATTGTATTCACTGTAGATTAAAAAAAAAAAAAGAAAATACGTATATATAGTACATATATACATATATCTACTTGAATATACATACTGAAATAAAAAATCTCAACGAGCCAATTACTCGAATAATCTTGTGAACAAGAAACAAAAATAAAACACAAAATGATTATTTATTCTTATCCTATATGACATTGACATAATATATATTGATGTATAAATATAAATTGGGGAAAAAAAAAAGGGCGTATTGGTAATTGAAAGCATGACAGCTCTGATTATTAATTCTATGAAATTGTTAACTATCAATATTAAAAGAAACAAAAATTCGTGTGTGTATAATTGCATTATCGCCTGCACGATTGGATAAAACAAAAATTAAAACAATAAAAGCTTAACATTAATTTCTATCATGTAATTAACACGTATTCGTAGTGGGCATATAACAATAACCCGTACATAAATAAATAAATAAATAAATAAATAAATATTTGTAATCATGCAGGGACACTAATCATATTAAAAAGAGCACAAAAAATAAAACAAGTCAATTGGCCTGTGAATAGATGGAAAAAAGAAGGTGCTGCATCTAGCAAATTTAAATCGATGCATGTAAACAAACAAAAAAAGATGATAAATATGAAACGTTGGCTTTAGTTATTTTTGTTTAATCGATCCTTGCATCGAATTAGCGAGAGATATTTAAACAATTTATTGTTACCAAGAATTTACAGTCCGATTGTCGGACTGAAAGTTTAATTATGAAAATTAGAGATTGCAATATTATTAATTGTGAAAAAAAAAAATAAAGAATGAGTTGAAACCGTTGTCGCACGGTTTATATTTAAATGAACGGATATGAAATAATTAAAGTTGAAACAAGCTTCAAGTATGTAGAGATAAATGAATAAAATAATATCGAAATCATCAATTACTTTTTCTTTTTTTCTTTATTAATACACAATAATGATAATTGAGATACAATTTGTTTTGCGACCATCTGATTATATTGATAATATCGTTGACAGACATTCAATTAATTTAAACATTATCTTTTATTAAATCATAAAATTGCAGAATATAATATTCATGTGAAATTCATACGTACACATACAGGAGTCATATTATTCTTTAATTATATAATTTCGTACATATTGTGGTCGTGTGGTTATACATTACCACTTTCTGTGAATTGTTTGAATAACAAATGAGGAGATTGTAAGTAAAAGGTGTCTCAAACTCACGGAAATGTTCAGTAAAAAAAAAAAAACATTTATAACTCAATAACTATGACACATAATACGTTTATTCATTGTTTATTTCTTTTTGCTTAATTGCATAAAATTATGTTAATTCATACCAATTATACATACGATAAATATGTTACAATATTTACTATATGTAGCTGATTGATGGAGTTCAATAGAGTATTTATTGAGAAATGAATTGTACATTGTTTCAAACTAATTATTTATTAATCATTATAATCCTTTACTACATAAATTTTATTATCGCATTTTAATTAAATATATTTATCTGATGGTTTGATGATCATCATTCAGCTTGGAAATGTATAGAAAAACAAAACAAGAAATATATTCAGTTAATTTTCTTCATGAGGTATGTAAGTGAGAAAGTCATCGTTAATTCTTACGCGATATTTCCGTTGACGTGTTTGTCCCTAAAGGAATCACGCGTAATTCGTGGGAATATGTGTTTGGTATTCGCTCGTGTCATCTAATTGTTTCAACTTCCTTCAAGCTTTCCGCTGTATAATACAACACAAAGTCATAGAGATATCATGAGTATCATCTGACAAGCTTTTATAAAGAAGAAAAATATCATAATATGTATATACGTATACCGGAACAATTTTCCCAGAGTCTGTATTATAACATACATAATTTCCCAGAGTATCATCATCAGACAGTGCTATTTATTGGTATAAATCAATTATTTATAAACACATGATGATAGATAAAAAAAATATATTTAAAATAATAATCAATGAATATTGCTACTCAACTATTTTTTAATATACGAATTATATTTTATAAATTTAATGATACATATTGGAGATAAGAGAATTTTTACAGTTAGAATTATCTTAATTTTATATCTTACTTTGCATTTTTATCGTGTAATGACGATTTCACTAAAATATAGCTGTCATAGATATAGAAATTCGATTTCTCTTTCGAATATAGTTACACTATCGATGGTCCTTAACGATACAATCATCTGACTGAATTATTATATTTAAATAACAAACCAAAAATATAATAACGAAATAAAAAATCCATTTTTGATGCTGATTAATATTTTACACCCATGAAAAATAATAATCAAATTTAAGAACTTTATAATTTTTCCTTCTCTATTATTATATTTACAAGCTTTTTCAATATTTTTAAATTGTACAATTTGATTTTTATATTCTCATGCAGTAAATTTAACAGCTAAATCGATCTATCACTGATAGTTACTGATGTATATAAGACACCGGATATGGATGTATGTATATTGTGTATGTGTATCGAAGAAGCAAGCGAGAAAGCTAAGAATTTTCTGGAGTAAGTATCTTCTCTTTGACTTCACAAATACATATTTACTGCATGAAATATATAACGGTTGTAGTAGTTATACAAACCAACAAACTAAACTTCTCTTGGTATGAAGCTTCTTCCAACAACGATAGATCTTACTTTCGTTTAAGTCGCAGCTGATCCGTGACCTGAGGGGATCTTCAGTCGCGTTGTTATTCCGGTGTGAAGGTTCGTGTTTATTATTATTCTTTCAACATTCTTTCAACAAATGAATCTACCTATTCTTATTTTCTTCATTCCATTATCATCAACAATTCATATTCTTCTTAATACTTGATATTATATTCATTTTGCTTTATATTATACACAATTGAATTTAAATAAAAATCAATTTCTATTTATTCATCGTGTATTTTTTTTCCTAGAAATCATCCGGATATCTGAAAATAATATAATAATAATTAATTCGTTTAGTTAATAAAAATTAGATATTATTATATAGAACTACATGAAGAATGTCGTTAAATTTTGCTATGAAAATCAGTAACAAACCATTATTATTTTTTGCCAGCGCTTCGTGATGAAGAAGTTAAATAAAAAAAAATATTATTACGTCTACGCAGAGCGCAAAACTGTTTGGATGATGTCGACAGTTTGTTCTTCTTTTAATTTTGTTTTTCTTGTACTTTTGCCATCTCCTTCTGCTATTTCCACAGCGGAGCAAAGAGTAATTACAAGTAATTTTGCCGATAGTAACATTAGCAGTGTGGTTTGTCGTGGCGTTGCCATTTGACCTGCAAAATCGTGTCTAGAGGGATGGCATTGTTCAAACATTTCTCGGTTTGTTTTACTCAGTTCTGCAGAGAAAAAAATTGCATCCACCCACTTAAAGGCGCATAAGATTGATTCAACACCATTTGAGTAAATACATTCATATATATATATATAAATGCATTTACAGTAGTAGTTGAAAGTAAACAGCAATTTATCTTGTGTATTGGTGTGATAAAAAAATTATAGTGTTTATAATAAAATTACAAATAAAATTGCGGAATAATGTATAAACATTAATATTAAATGATTAATTATTTGGTAAATATATAGTTGCAATTATAAATTATTACATAAGAATTAAAATGTTGTCTTACGTTAGGAACAGGAAGAAATAAAAAAATTTATACTCCAACTAAAAAAGAAGAAGAGGAAGATGAAGAATTCATATATATTTATGTATGTTGGGATGTCACAAAGTGATGGTGGAACGATCGTGTCGGAGGTGAAAGCCCCATGGACCGCAGTTACCGCGATTCTGTCGGCTGCGTGCCTTGATATATATATATATTTGTTTATATTATAAAATATATATGTATAGTGAAGTCACGAGTCAAAGGTAAATTTCCTCTCTGGCGTTACAAAAATAAAATAAAATTGCAACATGGTTTGCAGATTTAAACGCAATTTTGTGTCGAATAAAATAAACAATGCCAATGAATTATTTAATATATTTAATTTCAAGTAAAAACATTTAAGTATATAAAACATAATTGACAGTATTGTCATCTATGCATTCGTTGCAAAATAATATATAATGAATTGTCAATTGGATATTATATATACGTAGGTAGAGAGAAGATGTTTTGAAAAGGCCATAGGATATGTGAGGTTATGTTTGATAAATCAAAGCTGGGGATATTCGTGAGTCCTGAAGTTGTCTGAAAAATGAAAGTTGTGTCGCGCGCACAAACATACACATATAATATACACAGACAAACGGTTGGAGAGATGCTATCTTCTGGGTATTATGTAGCCAACCGTAGTGTATTGTTTAACCTAACATCGTATGGCGCGCGAGACCAGCGAGATCACGATGGGAAACGACGTTCGCACTTTCGTCGTTTCGGCGCCATCTGTATAAACAGATATATGTATTATATTTATTATTATACATAAATATATACACACATATATTAGCATTTGTATTATCCTCTTGTGTTTTATTATTCTTCATTTCTTTTTCTTTTGTATTTTATATATTCAGGTATATATGTTCTTGTATTTTTTTAAATTAATTCATATATATTTATTTTTTAGAACAATTGTTGAAGAAAAGATTGATGAAGATGGGCTCATACATGATCTATCACCTATCGACCTTCTTTACATGCTTTCCATTATGAAAATTATCAAAGAATATATTGTGGGTGAATGACAAGCCGGAAGTAGAATTGTTACTTCACACATTGTATATATGTCTTCTTCTCTATGTACATGTATGCATATTATATTCATAGGTATGTATTGAGAAGACATTGCGGATCATGTCTTTGAAGTGAGTATTTGGCGTGAGAGAAAAAAAAAAAGTAATTTATTCTAGGTGAATGTTTAGTGAAAACAAAACTATTTATCAAATATCAATATAGTTTTTGTTACTTTTTTTTTTTTTTTTTGGTCTTTTGGTTTTTGTTAATGCTTTTGTATTTCCGGTGCACATCCTCGCACCTCATCAAGTGATTTATAAGAAAACACTCTCGTTTATTCGTCTGCAACGTGTGTATAAACTGTCGTTTATAACTGACATTCTCTTCTTGCGTGTTTTCATTAATTATAGTTAAATTGTAATAAACATTTTATCGAAAATCAGTTCACTTTCCTCCTCTCAATAAAATATATATATTTATATGAATATTAATACGCCCACATAATTTGGAGTTGAATTAGTATTATATATTTTTAATATAATTAAAATTAACAAAAATATTTTAATATATTTTGTGGCTTTGTCAAAATTTATTTCATCTTGATGATTAATTCTATAAAATCGTGTGCGCATAATTATTCCAAGTTCACATAAAGTCGCTCATATATATACGTCTATGTGTATATTTATATACTTGAATATGCAATTATGATAATTTTTTGTGGCTGTAAAAATTGTAGATTTTCATTATTTATTTTTTATTTTATTTCATTTTTTCAAATATATATTATCATATTATCTGATTGAATTTAAAGAAAAATGATTAATCTATTATTGTATATTTATTCTTTTCCTTATTTGTCAACTGTAATTTGTATAATTACTAATTAACCTTGAGTAACAGCTATACTTTCATGAAGTCATCTATATACAATAATTATTATTATTTCACTGTCACTCTCCATCAATAATAATTAACATACAAGAAAAAAATATTACAAAGCTTTGTAAATATCTGCAAATTCATTTTGTCATTGTTGAGATTTTATTATATATATTTTCACTTTTCTCCATTAACATCCGGCAGCAATTTCATTAATTTCTTTTATTGTAAATAAACTTTTGTCTATATAATTCCACATCGATATTTTTTCCAGAATATCCAAGCCTAAAATACCGTATCATTTATTTTTCTTCAGCTTCTTTCAGTGAAAAATAAACACTTAATCAAATCTTGAAGATTACATTTTTTTTTTGCACTCAATAAAAAAAATTGCGTATATGTTTCAAAATCATATTCAAGTGCATCTATACTAAATGACAATAGTAAAATCAAAAAGAGAATGTTTGATCGAATCGGCCAATTTTCGTTCTCTTTTTTGGAACAATTCTTTTTTTTCTTTTTCTTATACATTTCCGATGTTGTAAGACGATAATAAGGAAGATGAAACATTTTTATTTATCCATTATTCATCCAACAGCGATATAAATTAATTCAGTCATGTATATATACATACATATATATTGCAACATTGTCTAGCTTTTATCTTTGAATGTAATGAACTCATAATATAACATTTAATTCACATGACCTAAATTAAAACCTCCTGGCGAAGATGCTATGAATAGAATTTTGTAATTAAGTCAGTTGTCGTAAATTCTCTCTGCAAATCGATGTTCCTCTCTCGATTCAACATCTTCAATTAATATATCTATATATGTACAAATCTCCTTAACAAATTGGGATTCGAAAGGTAAAAGTAACTGAGACATTCGACCAGATCATTTGTAATTATTTCATCTCTTTCCCTTCTACCTTTTTACATAAACAAATACACATTTAGAAAAAAAAAAAAAAAACGCTGACATGATGTTTGTTGCAAATTTGAAAGTGCTATTTAACGTTGTATTTAAATATACATCTCGGAAGTGGATGTTAATCAATGAAAAACGTGAATTCGTGATCCATAAACATGGACAACGTGATTCGAGTTAATAAATAGTTGTAGCAAAAAAAAAAAAAGATAAACAAAAAAAAAATTTTTTCTTTTTTTACGACTATGTTGGAGACTGTCCACTCCTCTTTGTTGTCGTCGTCTTCATCTTTCGCCTGTACATTTGCTCTGAAGAGTCCATAAACGGGTTGAAAATATATATGTAATCGCGCCGACGATGGCTGAAGATCACTCTCACTATTCCGTGATGTTTAGCTCGATGACCTCCGCGGTGAATCTTGTCGACTAAATATGGGGGAACTAGCTAGTCGTGTGTATTGCCATTTAGTATAACAGTCAATAAAGAAACTATATCGTTTAATTATATACATAATTTAAATATTATAAGAAATAGATAAAGAAAAAAGAAAAAAATTTTATTTAATATTATTATACACATAAAATAATAATTAATCAGAATATCTATAACATAATATAAAATAAACATAATAAGTATATATATAATACAACACAATAATAATTATAACATAATTAATACATCAAATAAAAATGTAATTAAAAAAAACAAAACAAAACATTTTAATTTAATTTAAATTTATTTGATTTAATTTATTTAATTCAATTATATTATTCTAAATAATATTATTATTTTTATCGTGTAAATTAAAAGCGTGTTTGTGCAAAGTTAATGAAAAAAACAAAAAAATTCAAATTTATATATACTGTTGTAGAAGATGAAAATGCGATCGTAGAATTAATGAGTGGTGCGCGCGTGCGGCAACGCACAGTGAAAGAAAATATATATAAATAAATTTATGGAAAGAGAAGGGAATTATATGGGAGGATAGGGAGGGATCGTATATATAGCGAGAGGGTTGATCTGCACAATCGTTGAGTGAGGGTGGGAGAGGGAGAGGGAGGGCTTAGAGTGGCATGAGGATTCCTCGACACGCTGGAGACTTGCCAGTATCGTGCCGCGACTCCATCTCATCCCGTTCTCATACACCGTGTGCTTCAATACCATTTATCCTTTACTCAAACCACTATTTTATTTTTTTTTTCCATAAAGAAGTAAGGAAATTTATACATATATATATATATATCTACATATGTAAACTGAATAATTATTAAAAATAAAAGAGGTGATTTGCGCGAGAAATAATTTAACACACGTGTGTTTGCTTGTGACGCAACGGTTTAAATTTATTTAAATTTATGTGATTGAATAATTGTTATTGGAAGAACTTTTGTATTGAAATTAACAAAAATATATATATACTTATGTATATATATTGATAATAATAAAGAAGAAACAATTACCATTGGTATGTATATTGTAATATATTAAATATAATTTATTTGCATTTAAAATTACGAGACTTTGTTGCGCAAATAATTGGTATTCAGGGGCAATTATTTTTGAAATAATATATTGCTCTATTTTTTGTTTTTGTTTTATTGTTCTTTATTTATTTTTTTTTTTTTTTTAGGTGAATATATTTAATGGATGGTAGTTATATGAATTATTGTGGTTTTATTTTAGATGAATTTTAATGGAGATCAGTAATGCGATATTGTATATGAAGAATATAATGTTTCAAAGATGTAGTATGTATAGGGAAGGTCATCTGCATTTACTTGGGAATTATTCCACCCGGTGCAATGAGTGAAGTTAATTGAGGTGTAGAAAGAGAAATGCAATTTTATTGACTGTGTTTATCTAAATTATTAAGGTTCATAAATAGAATTTTAAATATTTCTTTGTAATTTTTATTATTTTATTTTTAATTTCTTTATTTTGAGTTTTATTTAATAGCGATGTAATTAAACAAATCGATTTGATTTTTATTTTATTTTATCGGGATTTAATAGACACGTCACAATTGTCATTAAATTTTATTAGAGTTACTGTAGGGAATTTTTTTTTTTTTCATTTTTATATAACGATGCAACTCATTAAAATCTTTTCTACACCGGAATAAAAAAATTATTTTTAAAGCACAATATCTTCTGCAGAGTATTTTTTTTTTATATTTTTTATTTATTATACTTTGAAAATGTCGGGGAATAATTTTTATTTTCACCTGCAAACCGCATATAAAAAACTCTTAAACTATACAAATAAAAAAAAAAAAACAGCGAAAGCAACAACCAAAAAATATATGATGAGTTTTAAATGTTAACTCAACTTGTGTATTTTTTTTTTTTATTATTTTAATACACGTGTTATTACGACTGTCATACCATTACAATTGAATATAATAATTCACTATTATAATACTCACATTAAATATAAAATGATTTCACACATTGTCATAATTTAAAATAAAACACAAAAGAATATAAAATAATAAACAAATAAAAAAAGCAAATTATTCCAGTACATTTCTCAGTGAAAGACAACACTGAAAACTTTCCGAATAATTTCGGTGGATTAACATAACTATCCTGCACATAAATAATATTTTTATCCATGTATATTTTTTTATCTATAATAATAATTAATTGCATTTATCATTTTTCACTTCCTGGATATTTTAGTTATCGCTAATAACTCAAAATAACTCAACAATTTAACTTACTACTATTATATACAGATAAACATACCAGTAAAACCAATAAATTCCACTGTGAACACAGTCGCCAAATAGTCTAGTCGACCAAAATTCTTTATCTTTATTTGAATTCAATTTTTTATTTTATTTTAATTTAAAACAAATAAATTTAAAATTAAAATTTATTACTTATCTATTTATCTATTCTCATTGCTTTGTAAATTTTATAAAACCATATATCCACTTTGCTAAATAAATATAAATAATAATATCTACATCTACCCTGAATATTTATTCCAAAATATATTTCCCCAAAAACAATTTAATAAAACTCAAATTAAATATTCACATTATTCCATAACTAAAATATTTCTATTAATTATTCGTCAATTACTTATATAATTAATTCATGCTCGTATGAAAATAAATTACACAGAGCTCGCACTAAATTTAAAATAATTATATATGAACTACAACTAATTTATAAATAGAAAGAAAAAAAAGAAAAAAAACAAAATGATTAATACACCTTCTAGTGTAAGTGCATAATTCACTGCAGTCATTCAATTGATTATAACCAAGTATAATAACAAAATTTAATAATTTAATATTATATTATTTATTTAATTAGATGATCTGTATATGAATTTAAAAGAATAGATTCACATGACATTGCTATTTTGTTTCATGACACTAACAAACTCAATAGCAATTGATGATGGTTCAAAAAAAAAGAAAGCGTGGAATCGACTGACCATTTATTTCATTCAGGTCACATCCTCTTAATTCTGTGTGAGAGTATATATTGTACATATATATATGTATATCACTGCTGGACAGAATTAAGTTTACGCTCCGATAGACAATTCACGATCAGAGAACAATTAAATATATATATTTATATAGAATGAAACGACTATGGTTGTAAATTGTCAGAATATATCATTGATGTGATTGACATGTGATTGATTCGTCTGTATAGAAAATAACTAGCAATTATTCTGGGAATAATATTAATTTTTTATTCATGAATATTATTTATATGATTTCTACTGCAGTAAATATTTTTTTTTTTCTTTTCTTAAATTTATATTCAATAGTTTTATTCTCTTCTTTATTGAAATGTTTTTTTTATTTATTTAATTCGTATGTAATTTAAGTTTATTTTCTTCTCATCCCTCATAAGCATTCAAACAATTTGAGTATGTATATGTATGGATAATTAAATTCCTTATCGATCGTTTATTGGAACGTTGAATGTATATATTAGGAATTGAGTGTGCTATTATTTTGTATAGAAATCTTGTTGTTTTTCATGGTCGTAGGGATGTTATTTAATATTAAAATTAGTGGTGATGGGCTCTTGTATATTATATTGATGATCTCTTGCAATAGATGTGATTATTTGCGTTTAAGACGTTGCAATAAACGTCGAGAAAGTTCCGGGAGGTTGACTGGGAGCGGGTTGGCATTTTGTAGAAAGAGATAATTGTACTTTGAATTGTAGCCACGGTGTCGAATGTCTTGGGGTATTTTCTTTCTCTCAATTTGTCAGTCGTAATCGACCATTAAGGTGGCCCAATAATAATCGATGCGCCAAGCTACCTTTTCCCCCCTTTTAAATATTAAATATTTAAATATACAGAAATAATTATTTTTCTAAATAAAAAAAAAAAAAATCTTTAGACTGAATATTTTTTTAATTTTAAACTTCACTTTTTTTTTTCTTTTTTTTCTACCTTTCTCATATTGTGAAAAATAATACAATGGTATATGAAACTACGGCGTGGAATGAAATAATAACATGGAAAAATAAAATGAAAATAAAGTAAAAAAATTTTTTTTTTATTTTCTTTATTTAAATTTTGTTATTTGAACCGTAAATTTTTTATTTGTATACAAGTTACTGCTTGTTGTATTAATTATTATCCAATTAGGTATATGCATATTTAATGTATATATATATATATATGTAAAAACATAGGATGTAACACTATTTAGTGTTATTTATAAATGTATATAGACAAAGGGAAGAAGGCGTGGATTCATTTAATGTGGCAATTGCGCAAAAGGTATATCACATTCGCTTGATAGCCAATGGGAACGTAATTATTATGGTTGAAGTTACGTATTCGGATGTTCTTCCGCTCCTTGAAATTTTCTCACATTCTAATCCACACGCGCCCCGACAGCTCTGTACAATAGAGGGCTTTTCTCGACCTCGCAGGACGTCTCTGAATCTCTTTCACATTGTATGGAAATTCCAAACAACATACTTTCTAACTCGTGTATATATAAAACGACAGCTACTACTTTCTTGCTATCACTTATCTTTTATTTTATTTATTTCATCTTTTTATTTTTATTTATGAACCTACACTTATTTTTCCGGAAAAAGCTTTTAAAGAATTCCCGAATTTTATCGAATCGTTTATTTAAACTTGACAAAAGTGAGAACAAAAAATAATAATATATTACAAATGTATATAAAAGGTTCATTAAATTATATCAATTAAAACTTTTCACAAAGATATTAATTATGAATTGTTTTATTATTTTTTTACTATTATTAAATGTATTGTTATTATATAAATTTATGCTAGTTAAAATGAACGCAATAATCGTGACAGAAATGTGTTGGTGAAGATTCGATTACGAAATATTAGCCGACGAATAATGAAAGATTCTTGAAATCGTGATGTAAAAAAAAAAAGGGTAAAATTTTCTACTAATCTGTAAATTCTTATAAATGATTGAAAACAATTTTACGATTTTAATAATCTGGTATTATCTTAATTTTTCAACCTCATCTAAACCCCCTTTTATCAAAGAATAAAAATATAAATAAATAAATAGTGGCAAGACTCAACCAAAGTAATATTTGTGTAAAATCAAGATTCTCTTTCTTCGTCAATGTTTTTTTTCATTTTTATTCTCTCTATTGAGGATTCGTGAGGTAGATTGCAATAGAGTTCTTGGTAATTAATGGAGCTATTCGACTTGGCACACAGACATGAAACTATCTAGTTGTGAGTTTCACTATCTCGAATTAATTCAAACTTGTAGGTACTACGCCATCGTAACCTACCCATCCTAACGGATATTTTATAACTTTTTTTATTGGGGGGGCAATTGACCTGTTACTTGTCAGATGTATAATCATGTTTGGATAGAATTACGTCCCTTTGTAATATCCGCCGGGATTGTATTAATAATCATTTGTTTAAATAAATTAATCAATGATTAATTTTCTTATTGTAGTGAACAAAAAAAAAAAAAGAAATGACGAATAAAATATAATTGAGTCATTTCTTTTATTTCAAAGATTTTCTTATAAATTTTATTAATGCAAATTATTAATTATTTTTATTTGTTAATTAAAAAAAAATGTATTATGGTCTAGTAATTATTATCTGGAATTTATGGTAATTTATTTTGTTATAATAAAATTCATCGACCAATAATATATTTGGTGCAAGTGTTTGAATATACAAAATGGAAAGTGGAATATAGATTGAAATCAACCACAAAATTTTACATTTCATTTCTTGAAATATACTTCAAGTCATTCGCGTAATTACTATTAACAATTCGCATATTACGTCCTTCTTCTCACGCTTTTACTTTGGTAATCACAATTGTCGAGTGAAAAAGAATAAAAATTATAGGAGGAGCTCAACAAAATGATAATTTTTTTATTTATTCATTTTTTTTTATCTCTTTCGAAATGAAAGAAAAAAAAAACAGATATATAAACACTTACCAATACAGACAATATATATATTACATTACTGTGCACATAAAAATTGTAAAATTATCAACGTTAAATTATTCAATCAATAAATTTACATAAATAAAATATTCATGAAAAATAAATACAAAAAAATCAATTTTAATATAGAATTTTTTACATGATCATATCAAGACTCGAAATAATATCTATTTATAATTTGACATGTTGAAAATTGACAATTGTTATTGTATTATATCATCACCCAATTCATATTCAATAATCTAAAATTAAATTCAACAAAATCAATCAATTGATTTAAAATTATTTAAATTAAAATTTATAATTCATTCAATATTGTATTTATATTATTGTTGTAATCTCTTAAATAAATATTAACTGATTGTTTTTCATATTGCGGTTGAAGCAGCAGGCGTAAAATTAATTCAACATCATGGACCCAAGAATTATTTTCTGGCTATGTAAGTATTTATTTTATATATAATAATTATAAAAACACACAAATACAAACAATAATAAACAAATATAAATTTGATTATACTTAACATTTAGCAAGTAAAATAAAAAACAGATGAATAAATATCATGGTTAAATTTACGATAAGTATTATTACAAATTTCTACAATAAATTTAAAACAAATGACAGAATTGAAAATTAAATCAAAAAATTTCTTTCCCAATGTCTTAAAATAAAAAGAAACAATTATTGCTTTGGATTGACGATAAATTTTAGTCAACAGGAAGAGATGCTCACAAAGCGTGCATATACACTTGTACAAATAAGATTCAAGGACGAGATTGTTCCATTGAATAATCATTATTAAATCTACGTACAATAATGTGTCATGCAAATGAACGGAATTTGGGCTGGACTCAGAGCATGACGACCACGACCTCGATTAACACTTAACTTTTTTCAAAGCACCATTCCAAACAATGAAGAAAAAAAAAAACAAAACAAAATGATTAATAATAAATGAAAGAAAAAAAAAAAAATGAAGAAAATAAAATAAATATCTGCCATTGTTTCAAAATTTAATTTCATTGGGAAAGAAATTATTATATCATCTCATACAATGACAATATATTAATATAATTATCAAATTATTTTTCACAACAATTAATTAACCCAAATCAAATTAATCAATAATAAAATTAATAATTTAATTATAATAAAAATTATTACTTGTAAAAATATTCATAAAATGTCATCTGTATTTATATAAAAGTTTACATAATTATTATGTAATTTATAAATATAATTTTGATTATTTTAAAAAGGTCATACACATAATCAACTACATTGAAGAATTATTCTCATCTGTCAATGACTCATCGTATCTTCTTCATCATGTCTGTAATAATAAATAAAAAAATCCATTTTATTTCGACATTATCAACACACCACGTGTTACTTATCGAACTGCATAACACATTGATCAACCAGAATATTATTTTACCTATTTATTTATTCATTAAATCATTCATTCATTCATTCATTTTTTATTTTCTCTATAATAATTGTCGGAAAAAATTTATATTTACCCAAGTTTATAATCTCCAAGCTTGAAATAATAGTCCAGGCTTTTATAATAGAATTATAATTAAATGTGAATTATCATTCATTGACCGATGAAGATGCGCAAATGCAGCAATTGATGGTGGCCATTTGACATATCTCTTGTTGCATATACCACCGTGGGATCGTCATGGTATCTCGCAAGGCAGTAAAAGTCAAGGATACACAAGTATACATACATATTACCGATACAAAACGTGTGTCCTACTCAGGGCCATACAATCGATGATGACGATGATGAGTAGTGTTTATACATTTATATATACTTGTATATATATATATATATGTACATAAATATTCCATAGCATAAACCACCATAAATATAAATATGTATAATGGTGTACTTGCAGTGTGGTGGTAGTTTTGATAGGATGTTGTAATTTATTTCCTCTATTATAAAATTATTAATATGCAAAGTTTCACTTGGAAGAAATTTCCAATGTTTTATTTATGATATTAATTAATTTGTTGATTTATTTATTTATTCAAATAATTTTGAGAATTTAATATTTTATTATATTTTATTTATTTTTATTGTTGGGAAGTATGTATAGGAATATATTATTTTATTTATTATACAGTTGACAAATATTGTCACGTTAGTAATGACACTGAAAAATAAAATTTTATGACACATTTAATCATTTATACATTTATATATTTATATATATAAATAAATAAAATTACTTCCTTGTTTCTGTCACTTGTATTTCATGAGCAAAGATTGAAGTTGGAGTAATAGGATTCTCGACGACAACCGAGAGAGTATTATAAAATACGGAAGAAAATTTTCCGATAGACGTTGCAGGAAGACGATAATAAAAGAGGAGAAAAAAAAAAATAAAAACAGAAGAAAGAAAAAAAAAAAAAAGGAACAATTTCAGTCCACTTTCTGCATTTTGTAAATTGAAACTTGAAATTATTCAATATCAATTCAATATTCCAACGAAATATTGCATCATGATTATATCAGTATATATAGTATTAAAAAAAAAAAAAAAGGAAAATAAAAATATTCATTGCTTTTTATTTTATTCATCGTATTTTAAATTTTAACATTGAAAATATATTTCAATAAATTGTAATGTGAATAAATAATGTTAAAAGCAAAATGTAGTTTCGCGAAATATTCAACTTTCTATTTCATTTGGCGGCTGCATATTATACTAGTAGTAATAAACCTATATTAACTACTGAGATAAGTGTGCTATGCCTTCTTCCTTTTTCCATCAAATATATATTACGGTGAGTAGTACACAATATATAATATATAAGTACATTTTATACACTGCAGATGATCGTATTTTCTTATACTAAAACATTTTATTTTATTGTAATAGTACGCAATAAAATTTTTGATCCATCATCATCATCATCATCTTAAAAAGTGGACAACAACAAAGCCAAATCAAATTTTTATTCTTACAAATAAGTTCCAATGTTTTGTAGCTCTTTATTAAATTTTATACACACTTAAAATTTTAATATTTATTGCTCAATTATAATACCTACATAAATATATTTATATACATATTTTTTTTCTTTTTTGCAGGTTTATTATTTCATATAAGGCCAAGGAACTGCAAATCCAACGTGAGTAATTCTATATACTAATTTAAATTTTCAATAAAATAATTTCAATTGCATATAATATGAAATATGCATATATTGAAAAGTTATTGCACTTCAAGTTTTCATTTATATAAAGTCAGTTATATAACAAATACCAACGATGAAAAGTTATATTCAATGAATGGAAATATATATTTACATATGAATGAATTTTATACGAGTACCCTTTGTCATACCAAACTTGAAAGATATTAGATAAACTGCACTTGGATAAGTGTTTAAGTACTGTAGCAATTCTCAGTGAAATAAAGTTGAATAGAACAAGTAATAAATTCAATGTTTACTTATAGATTGTATGTATTTTTTTTTTTTTTTATCCATTGATGTAGTATGGTTACGTTTGATGTTCCAGTACATAAATAGAGGGATGCGACATTCTCTCGTTTTATTTTACATTCTCTCATTTTAGCCGGATGTTATTCAACGGCAATTTTTGCGCAATAGACGAGCGCTCTCCTCGTCAATTCCAGTAGACGTGTTTGCGTATATATATATACATATACATATGAGAGAGAATATTGTATAGACGTGTTACAATGCGTTCACTCAGATCGCGTGGCAGTAGCAACTTTATATATATATGTATATTTATATACATAAATATAAACAACAACGAATCCATGACTGTATCGATTTAACGATCGTTTAACTCTTATTTCACGGCGAATGAATCACTATGCGTCTCGTGTGTTACATTATATACATTCTATATACTATGTTAGAATCATCGCCCACATATTTGTTATATAATCATGAAAATCTTGTTGATTTTATCGCTATCATCAGCGGATAATTAATACCTTTTGTGTATGATGATTTAACGAAATTTTTAAGTGAAAGAAATGTATTTAAATATTTTATATTTTTTATTTGTATATGTGTAATGTATTCTTTTTTGTTGGTTTATTTATTTATTTTTTTTTTTTTTATAGGAATCTGATATTGATGAGCACGCACAGATAACGGATTTTATGGCGCAAATTAGTCGGGAAAATTTTGATGACTCTGAGGAAAGTATTACGAGTTTAAAAAAAGTCGTTAAGCGATTAGTTAACAATGATAAAGAACAGTCAGGATTTCAAGGTTTGTTTTAGAGATTATAATTTTTATTTTATAATTATAATTGAATTATTATTTGGATGAATAAATATTTTATTGATATTTAATTATAATTTTATTTATATATTAATAATTAATTGTCTTAGTGTTTTTTGGAAATGAAAAACTTTTGATGGAATGGTTAATGGGAGCGGGTAGCTATATAATTATTATATAAATAATTATTAGTTGTATATTTAATTTTGTTAATTTATTTAATTGACGTAATATTTAAATTTTTGTAGCTGCTACGGGTCAACCAGGCGTAGATTACCCAATGCTAACGAAAATTCCAGCAACTTCATTCAGTTGCAGAGGAATAAAAGGTGGTTATTATGCTGATTTGGAAACAAACTGTCAGGTATTTTCATTTATTTTCAACTTATAAATATTTAGTTATAATACAAAATGTAAAAATGTAATATAAAATAATTTTAAATATTTCAGGTTTTTCATATATGTGATAATGGTAGGAAAATATCATTTCTCTGTCCCAATGGTACTATTTTTCAACAATCTCAATTGATATGTGATTGGTGGTTCAAAGTTGATTGTAGTAAATCAACTGAGCTTTATGAACAAAGTGCAGAACAACTTGCGGATGATGAACGAAAGCGCGCCGATGCAAAACGAATAAATTCGGAATTTCGACGACCGTCATTGAATGATGACGATGTTGGAAAAAAATATCATCGTACATCGAAAACAAATTACGATGGCAGACAAAATGGTCGTACTAATCCATATGGGAATGCTGCAAAAAATCAATTAACAGAAATTGAACAACGTCCAGAATTAAATAAACAAACAACTCCTCAGTCATTTGACCCAAATCAAATTTACAGCCAACAAAATACACGTACAAATAATCAATTTTCACAGATTAATAATCTAGCGCCCGTTGATGGTAGTAATTCAAATGGCAAAATAGATAATAATGACGATGATACTTACAATGACAATGATGATTTACAAAATAATCAAAATTCACGAATATCTGTAAATTATCAATCACTTAATACACAACGAAATCAATTGATTAATGATGGCGATTCTAATGTGAAACAACAATATAATAATGATAAAAAATCAAGTAAATATTCAAGTCAATCAAATCGCTATCAGGATGTGAATGATTATAGTCAAGCAACAGGGCAAAGAAATAATAATCGTGGAAGAAAATTCAAAGCGTATAATTTAGATGAAGACGATGGAAATCTTCGTGCGACTCCATTGTACACTGAAACAACAACATTCAGAACGAGTACACCGACTCCGATCAAAGAATACCAACAGTTGGCAGAGAGTGCAGCATTTGCCACTACCAGGGGGAATCGTGTTAACAAAGTTTACAGTAATACACATTACAATTATCGTACTAATGAAGTTTCTACAGCTGCAAGCACATTGCAATCCTCGACCGCAAGTAAATCACGAATTGTGAATTCGCAATTTCGCTTAGTACCAAAAAAAGATATTCCCGCATTTCCTCATTCGACTTTTGCACCAATTTACAAACCACGCACAACAATATATGATCAAACAACTTTAATCACCGGAGGTGGTAGAGCAAATGTTAATAAATGGGATCGTCAAGATGGTACAACTACAACAGACTTTGATCAATTGTCTACAACTCCATATTCAACTTTCCAAAATTTTCACGACAGCACAACTAATTCCCCATCAAGTTTCACTGATGAATCTACAGAAACTCCTGAATGGATATCAACCACACCAAATTATGCCAATACAATACCGCCTGTAACGTCATACTTTCAAGAAGGAAATTCACCAAATCAATTTACATCCCAGCGATTAAGTAACGCCAAATTATATAATGACAATAATCGAAATAATAATAGAGAATTTAGTCGTTCAACTTATACCACACCAAGAGCTTATTCAAATTCACAAACAACAAGTGATGAATTATCAACAAACTTGGGAACTACAACTGAATCATACGGTACAAATTATCAAGACAGTGCAACAATTATTGCAATAAATAATGCTACATTTAATAAAAATTCAACGCGATCGCAAGGGAATAATAATCGCGGCGAACGAAATGAAAATAATCGTTCAGCCATTAGTCGAAGTTCAATGCGAAATTGGCAACATTTTCGACAAAATTCCATAAGTTCATCAACGGAAAAATCTATAAGATCAAATCCATCATTTGAACAACAAAATTTAGCTAATGGAAAAACTCTGAGACCTTATGACACCAGTTTTACGTATCAACAGGGCAAAGTTATGTCAACCATCCTCCCTTATATTCCATTTACTAAAAACTATGCTTACACAACGACAACATCTACCACAACCATTAGGCCACCTGTATACACAGCGACAGTTCCTACTTATACCACTCCAACTTCACAATATCGAGAGGGCTCTCAAACGTTTAATACGTTTAATACGATCAATAATGTTACGCCCACTTCAATCAACGGAATACGAAAAAGTTCTACTTACTTACCTGACATTAAATCCGATATTTCATCGTCAAGACGAACTAATCTTGATGAAAGACCGGCAATGGAACGTCAGCATGCTCTTAATATGCTACAATCACTTCGTGGATTAGAGGGAACTGCGCCGACCTTTATGGGCAACAGATACGGAAACCGAAGTGGATTAAAGGTTCCACATTCATCCAGTCCAGCTACATTACACTCGCTTGCATTATATTTCTCCACAGCTGGCGATACTATCAAGTCATCTAATAATCTTGATAGTAATAGAAGATATTCAAATAAATCAGAGCCATCTAATAGGAATGAAAAATTATCAAATCAAAATACAAATCAAATTGTAGAATTTCCTTCAAGTATTTTAACTCAACATACAATTAATTCGTACGTTGATTTGTTTAATCTTAATAATGCACTTGAAATAAATTCAACGGTGAATACGGATTTCTCACGATTAAACGATGATGAAAATAGCAGTGAGGATTTTGATAATGAAGATTTGGATCTTCAACAGAGTGAAGGACCATTGAATGGTGCAAGAAAATCAAATAGTACAAAGTTACGTGAACTCGCAAAAATATTTACCCACGCTTTGTCAGCTTATCTACAAGATCCAGATACATTTAAAAAAATATTAGCTGAGATAAGACCAACTGTACCGTCGCTGATAGACGACGATACGGCAATAGCTGTTACTGCATTATTACCAACGACTATAGATGATTATCCGTCAGTTACAAAGGAAAAAGATGAAGTATTAGATTTTTCCGATGATGTTACACCATCAAAATTCAAAAGACCAACGACAATTATTCCAACGACAACGACAGAAAATTCAGCAATTACTGATGATAGTGGTTTTGGATATTACACCACATCATATGAATCCCCATATCCAACAACAACATTTGCGCCATATAACGTTAATCAAAGGCATTCAACTTCGTCGCAAAATTTAACAAATGGTTTTGCATCACAGGTAAATAATGCTTTTGATGTTTATAATAATAATGATAAAGAATATGGTACAACTAGAAGCCCTGACGCCACTTTCAATGACGCACCAATTGATTACGAAAATTATTTTCCTTCTGGTGACTCAACATATAATAATGAAGTTGGTGATATTCAACAAAATAATACTACCACTTATGAACCATATGGAAAATATGTAAAACCACCTGATTCAAAACCAATTCAATATGATAATTATGAGCAATCTTCAACGCCTAGTTCATATGAACAAACACTACCTCCAGTGAATAATGAAAATAGTAATATTAATGCATTTTATCAATTGAAGGACGAATTTTCAGAAAATATTGCATCAGCATTAGGGGAAAATTCTAATGTGCCAAGTACAACAGGAGAACCTTTTAGGATTCGGTATTATGGTGAAGATTCAACTACAACTGAGTCAGGAAAATATAATGGAGAATTTCTTGTAACTGCCAACAGTATTAATCCTAATTATAATAATATTAATTATAATAATGGTGTTAAAAACAATAATGTGGTGAATAACAATTATCAACAACATTCAAGAGATACAGAAGGATCTTCAAGACCATTTACTTCAACGCCATCATCAAAATACACTGAATCATCTCAATCTTATAGAAATTTTAATGACAAAGATGACAACAAATCATCACAAAAATATAGCAATACAAATAGCGTTGAAAGTGATAGTAAACTCAATAATCATTGGACTTCATCACCAACTGTGTCACAACTTTGGGAGAGTACAGTTTTCTATGATCCAAAACGTATAAATCAAGGTTTAGTTTCACAAAAAGAAATTAATCCATCAAGTAATGAATATTCTGATAATGAATTCAGAACAACGACAAATTCACCTATTTCAGGAAGTCAAGAAATATTAGTTACAGACGCAGCAAATGGTATAACATCACATATTGGAAATACACAAAGTTCACCATCATCATGGCAATGGTCAACCACCACTACTGACACAGACGGACCAACAATGTTTACACTACTACCAAATACATATTCTACTGATCAAACTGCCACGCCTAATCCAATTTATACTACTCGATCGAGCATAACCACAACAATTACGTCGTCAGTAACGTCTGAGAATGTATTACCAGCTGAAAATGGTCTAGAAAAATTAAATGGTGATAATATTTATAATATTAGGCCCAGTGAACATGATAATGAAATTATTCATGCTAAAAAAATGTTTGGTAATTTAAATGCCAGCAGTACTGATACTTTAATGAAAGTAATGAAACATGCAGATGAAAATCCATCAGTAAGACAATTAGTATTGTTATTAATAAATCATTGCAATGGACCAATGAATAAAACAATGGAACAAGAAAAAGAACAATTACTTAATGCTTTATTACGTACACCTGTCAATGAATTTACATCAAAAGAATCACGCCAAATAATTGAAGGTATAAGTCAATTAAATTTACCTATTGGCAATTCAGAAGATGATCTTGAAGCAAAAAGTTCAACCCATTTTACAACATCACCAAAGCCAGTAATTACAACGTATCGTAATAAAAATTTACGAAGAGTTAGTGTAAATGATAGTAGCAAAATATTATCAGCAAAACGTGCGGGTAACAGTAATAATCGTATTAAAAGTGTTAATGAAACTGATAGTGCAGCATCTGATGAAAGAGCTTTAGAACTTCTCAGATCTCTTTATTCTGTTGCTGCTAAATGGGGTTGACCTGTATGGGAAGTCATCAAAATTAATTGTTGAATGTATTTCTCATATTAATGACAAAGTATTTACAAACTCAAAATAATAATTGAATAATATTATTAATTAATATATAAAATCATTGTTTTAATTTCAAGTTGATAATTATATGAATTATTAAACTAAAGTATTTGTCTTCATATATGAATATAATTCATAATAAAATAATATTATAAAATTGTGAAATACTATTATGAAAAATTTAATGTGACTTTGAATTAACTAAAATCAATTTAAATGGCCAGCAATATTAGTTTGATTTGTTATATAGATGAATGAATGTTATTTAGTTAAATTAGAATGTACTGAACGAATTGTCATCAATATCTATTTATAAATGTGTAATTCAAGTAGACAATATTTTACTTGAATTATAATAATACTGTTAAAATATTAAAATAAATGCTCCAATATAATGAGTAATAATTTAGGCAATACATCATAAATATTATCTATGAACAAAGCATGAACATTATCTATTAGCTAAGAGCAAAAAATAATAATTAAATAAAACAATTCCCAGTTTATTTTTATTGTACATGTAATTATAATTTGTTAAATGGATTTTTCGTGCCAATTTATGAAATGCACCGATTAAATCAATTTAAAAACAATATTTTTTTTTTTTCATTTTATTTTCTATTGGGGATGCAATATGGTGATGGCAATTATTATATGTCTGAATACATATATAAAAAAGTAAACAAATGATTTTTAATTATTGTAAAAAAAAAAAAAAAATACATTATCGCTGTGTTTTTAGTTTGACTATGAAGCTTTAATAATAAATCATAATAAGTGTGTCATTTGAAAAATATAATATATACAACACAAATGTTTTAATGTAAAATATATTTGTACAGAATGTTAATAAATAAGTGTGGGTTTTGTTAAATCATCAGTTTTATTTACATATTTATATCTAAATAAAATAATTCATAACATAACAAAATTATTTCCAGTGTTCAGTTGATGAAAATTTCTGTAAAAAAAAATATATTACATCGCATTTTTTCTATAACAAACAAATATAAATTCTCGTTAGTTTAGAGTTCGTGACCTCATCTCTCACATCAGTTAATCGTTACTAGGTTGGCCAATTGTGTGGTTGCAGGATGATTATACTTGGTATAAATACACACTTGTGTGTTTGGCTATTCTATTAAATCTCTTTGCATATATATGCATTTATACTCGTTCATTATTGCGACAATTTCGACCTTTTAAACTGATCTCAAGTCTCAACTTGCACACCATCATTCAAAAGAATATATAATATATAATTGCTATATAACTTGAATGTATTATACCTAGATCTTATATATATATTCAAATAAGTAAATAGAAAAACAAATTTGCATGGCCATTCATGCGATGACAGTAGCCATGGCGTGTGTATATCTTTTCCATCGAACATGTACTCACTATCATATTAAATCGTACATACAAATGTATATGTATATTTCATAATATTTTCCATATATAATAATAATATATATAATTTTATATTTCTGTTTATGTCTCATCTCAAACTGCGCTGTCCACCATTGCGCTGATAAAATCGTATCATCCTTATATACACTATTCATCATAATCTCTTGGCACATATATGACGGTCTTTTAGATTAATCTCAAAATTATTTTACCATGTACTTACATACATATGTATAAACAATATTGCCTGTTAAAGTTGGCAGTGAACGTAAATTAAAAATATTTATGACTTGGACTGATGTAATATCATAAATTTCTGGTGTTGATTGTTTGGGAGAAAGAGTGAAAAAAATAAATGATAAAACAAAAAATAAGAATAGAAATAATAATAAAAAATGATGAATTTTTTTTTTTTGGGGCTTATTGTTAAAATAAAATAAAAAAAGCCAATTATATTATAATAGAGTGCAATAATTTTATGAAGAAAAGTCAATTGAGCAAGTGTTTTATGACGTCAGAAACGTGTCAGGATTCATAGGGAATTGCATAATTTATAGGAAGACGAGCAAAAGTGTATCCTGTGGACGATGGTGCGAGTAACTATTTGCAGAAGGATTTCTTGGAGTGGCATTGCACAGTATAAGGATCATCATCATCATCATCATCATCATATAAACTTGCATGTCGAAATGTCAGTAGATATTTGCACGTGTAACTAATCATCATTAATGTTTGTTTTTTTTTTTTTTCATTTTAAATGAGTCAATAATATATTTATAAAATATACGTGTTCAATGCAACAAAATGCAGTGTATATATTGATAGATTTGGCTCGGTTAAATTTCCATCTATTATTTCATCATCATGGTGTTTGTGATTATTTGATTATACAGATAATATACCAACTCTTCATGGTACATTGTAATTTTAAAGAGACAGAAAATCTGTCAGAATAACTGAAAATTAATTGCCATACTTCTGTGTTGATCTATTGCTAACTGTCAAGTAAATTCAATTCAACTATATTTTTATTTATTCATTACATTTCATTTATTTATTTATCTATTTATTTTATATTCTTATAGTGATATACATTGTGATCTTCTCAATGGTATATACAAAGATCGTGACAACGATGGTGTGCGATCCTCGGTCATTGCTGTGAGTCAGGTATTTATTTATTTATTTATTTATTTTTCTTTATTTCTTTTTCATAGTAAATGTAACTGGATACCTTTTAAACATTGCTTGCACGTGATATCTGAGAATGCAATGAATCATAAAATGTTAGTATATTATTCCTATTGAAATGATAAAAAAGAAATAAATTATAATATAAAAGTAAAACAAATGAATTATTCATTTGTTTAAATCAAAATTCCTTAATGATTATTCATTTATCAGTATCTAGCACTAATGGTGATAAAATAATACGTCCCTACATTACATTAACGAGGACAAGATCCGTGTAACTATAGAATCATCCGTGAATCGAGGAGAAAGTTCTTCGTTTCTTTGGTAATAATAATAGGTTGGTTATATTCTTCTTGTGAGTTCATGAATCCTTAGATGAACGAGAATTATTACTTTTTAATCTCTTGCACCACACACATACACATACACTGCACGCACATGGACAATTTTTTTTATTTAGTATACATATGTAGTTGAGGTATAAGACGCAGATGATATTTAGAAAATATTTCTTAACATTATAAGTTTGTCTAATAACAATTCAAATATGAATATGTCGAAGTTAAAGATATTATTGCATGTGAAACAATAGATTGACGCCTTCATTGTTCACATATGTAACCCTTGAATGGTAATAATAATAATTAGAAAAAAAAAAAAGATGATGTAGTTATAGAAATGATTATTATTTTTTGTATGATCTTTTTAAATAATATTTGATAATATACTGGATATATAATAATCTTATCAGTTTTTTTTATTTGTTTCATCTTTCAATAGAATACATTTCATTATCTATACGAGTATATCAATTGTATAGAATGGCACAATTTGATGTCTAATTAATTTTCAACTTTGTGTATAGAGTTTAATTTCGTCATTATATTTAATTTAATATTCAATATTCATGGTTTTTATCACTGGATCGGTGGCCAAGCGAAACCACCACAGCACATTGTGACACAATAGAAAACTCATTGACACGGCATATGTGTATTATAATTAGAATTGTTCTCACGTTGGTGAAGATAATGCTTTTGTAAGGCTCAGAAAAATAATGTGTCACAAGAGGTGAAATTATCCATGGTCAGAAGCGCGAAGTTGGTAATTTTTTTTTTTTTTTTCTTTTCTCCTTTCCCTATATTTATATTCTGTTTATATATTTAATTAACTTGACGTTTCATGATTAACATTTTGCGGTTCAAACCCTCTATTTTATTATTAATTTTATGCGCTATTTTAATTTTAATTTTGTTTTTTTTTTTTCTTTTGATTTTAGTGTCGTTTTGTGTTATAGGCAATTAATAAGTGGTATGTTGTAAACTTGATGTAGAATACATAATTATTATGTAAACCAAGTGTGAACTGGGTATTTGTATGAGGAAGTAAAGATGTAATAGCACATAAAATGAAAGAGTTGAATGAATTAACGGTTTTGCATATGGCTTGATATAAAATATTTATTATATACAATTTGAACTTTCAATCATATCGATCATAATTTTCATTATTTTTTCATTATGATTGAGGAATAAAATGTTAATAGTAATATATAACTTATTATTTTGCACTTTTAAACTTAAACAAGGAATGGATTTTATAAGTGGCCTTGTAAGGACACTTTATTGGCATAATATACACAATGTTTCAGTGAGTGGATTTAAAACTGAAAGTTGTGTCAGATATAATATAATCATGATAAATTACGCATAGGAAGGTAATAATAGAATGTTTATATAAATAATTTTTAATAATTTTTTTTTTTTATTTCAATTATAAAATATACATAATGGCATTCCACAAAGATATTTTGAAATGGTTTTAAAACAAATTAAAACTTTACGTACATGTTATTATAATGCTCATCGAAACATGTATATGTTTTATTGAACTGCAGTGATGTTTATTGTTGAGCAGAAATCAATTGCATATGGCTTTCAATTATGTCGCGATGGATTGAAAATTCTTATGGTTAGTGTTGTCTTCATTTTAATTTGAGAATCACATTGCGATTTATTGATATTCTGATTTTCTTAATTTTTTTTTTCTCCAATTAAAATCTAAACATGCTAAATTCGCACTACAAGTGACTTCTTCATTTACTTAAGCGGAATAAATAAATACATAGTGGAAGATTATAATTGGAGGACGCGTGGATTAATTGAGTTTTACACTGCAATGTCAGCTCCATTAATTAAACTACTTCTTAAGAACAAGTAAAAAAAAATTTTTCAGACAAAAAAATATCTGTAAAATGATGCTCCAGCGATGTTAGAGTTAATTATATCATCAGGCTTATGATATAGTTAGAAAAATACCTATTTACATTCAAGATCCAACGCCAACAACGGGCGTGTCGCATTAGGAGTGATGGCTGGGGTTCGTCATTGAAAATTTCAACAGGCAGTAGATTAACTTGCGCGAGGCGGAAGATATTCTCGATCGGGTTTAGAGGGTCCTGTTGGAGGGAAAGGTATATTATTAGGCGATTTATCACCTGGATAAGACTTGGGACCTGATGGATATCCGTCAATTGGTGTCTGGGATGAACCCGGACGTCCAACGGTGCCTGGCGGTCTAGGTATTCTGCCATTGTTTGTTGGATAACCAGAAGGTGGTTGAGTAGATGGATAATCTTGCGGTCCTTGTGTCGATGGATAGCCGGGTTGTCCAGAGGGCCGTCCTGGTAATTGATTTCCGCCAGGATATTGGCTTGGTGGCTGAGGAGTTAGATATTTAGGTCCACCTGACGGTTGAGGTGTTGACGGATATCCTGGCCCGGGTCGTGGTGGATTCTGCGGTCCTCTACCTGGATATCCAGGAGTAGGTGGTCCTTGTGGGCCTTGTCCAGGATAATTTGCCGTTGGTAGGCCTGGGGGTTTCTGGCTAGGATAACCCGATGATGGTGGACCTTGAGGTCCTTGAGTTGGATAACCAGGTTGGGATGGACCTTGAGGTCCTTGTCCTGGATAACCAGGTTGCGATGGACCTTGAGGTCCTTGTCCTGGGTAACCGGGTTGGGATGGACCTTGAGGTCCTTGTCCTGGGTAACCGGGTTGGGATGGACCTTGAGGTCCTTGTCCTGGATAACCTGGAGATGATGGTCTTTGAGGTCCTTGTCCTGGATAACCTGGAGATGATGGTCTTTGAGATCCTTGTCCTGGATAACCTGGAGATGGACCCTGCGGTCCCTGGTTTGGATAACTTGGACCCTGTGGTCCCTGGCCTGGGAAACCTGACGTTGGTGGACCTTGTGGTCCTTGGCCTGGAAAACCTGATGTTGGTGGTCCCAAAGGTCCTTGACCAGGGAATCCTGATGTTGGTCCCTGTGGTCCTTGTCCAGGAAAACCTGATGTTGGCCCTCGAGGTCCCTGGCCAGGGAAACCTTGTCCTGGCGTTCCTTGAATGCCCGGTGTTCCCATAATCGAGTAATCATATAGATTTTCATTTAAATAGAAAAATGAGGGTGCCGAATTGCAATCAAATTGATTCCACCAGACGCATACAAAATATTGTTGATGAAATATTGTGCCATTTGGACATATGAAATCGTAAGTTTTATTGTTGGCACAAACATGAAAAACTTGACATTGAGT